>CM031244.1:358581509-358899009 GCA_018340775.1 Taxus wallichiana var. yunnanensis
TACCATTTACTAATACCACAATGGTCCCCACTTTGCCAATATATCCCCACTATTGTAGTCTCAAGCAAATAAGCACTTCCAAGTTTGTCTACCACAATGATAACATTTCCACCTATCACTATGGTCCCCATGACTATATCTAAATCTCCAATGTCTATGAATTCAACAATTGTCTCCTTATCTTACTCTTTTCCACATATCAATTCCACATCCTTCGGAATATTGTCACTTGGTCACTTGAGTATGCTCACTTCTAGAATAGTTACAATTCCTCATATTATTATTGTTACTTCCTCATAACTGTCACACAAACTTCATTACTCTATCAAGTTTTCGCCTCTCCTCCACTTTCCAATACAACCATTAGGAACCACTCACACCTGCTTGGGTTTTTACATACTATTGGGGCGAGTGAGGTTTTTATACCTTCATTTCAAATTCCCCCTCATTTCCCTTTGTAAAAATTACTTACTTGCCTTCCAAATCACAAGTATTTTCAACTTGATAACCTTCACTTTTGATATATATACCTCTTCTCTAATATTGTTCACATTTTATTATCTTTTATGTCTCTCGTTGTGACATCCAGGGCTTCGCCCACCTCTTTTCCTTCCACCTTGTCCACTCTCACCATGGCTCCATCAAACCAACTTGTTACATCTCCTCGGCCCTTAAACGAGCCCTTCCAAATCCATGATTAAATAAGAATATGTTGTTATGCAATCAACTAAGGTTCATATTGTGGATCCAATCTCCTATCAACCACTTCAAATAAAACTAATATTTAATAAACCCACCAATACTTTGAAAAAGGGTTGCCACAAGAAAAATCATAAGAGATGGAAAATGAGTCATAGTTCAAATAAAAGAGGAGGTTTTCTACATTATTAAAAAGAGGAAAAGGGGATACAACGAAGAGTTATATATATTACTCATGGCTAACCCATTCTCGGTAGTCAAATATTCTAATAGAATGATTGAAGATAAGGTTGAAAAGATGAGACAGAGTTACCTTGGGCTCACTTAAAGTTTTCTAGTATCTCTAATATTAATTCCAAGGTGCTTGAAACTCTAATAAGTTTTTTCAATTCCTTTACTCAAGTATAATGAGCTAAGAGTAAGAGTGATAAGATGATGTCCAATTGGAGGGGACTTATTTTATAGCTCTATGAATTAGAGTGAAAATTGAGCACTCTTAATGAAATTTCCAAACGAAAACTTTTTCCTAATTTGAATTTTCTTAATTTGAAAGAGGTAGTTTCGTATGAGAATATTTTGGCATTAACTCAAATGGATTAAGGGGATTCCACGGGATTGCTTTCTCGGGATATCATTATTTGTAATATTTTCTTGGGGTCGTTGTATCCTTGTTTTTTAGTGCCTAATTCTGCAAGGATAATAATTTTGTTTATCAGATGGAAGAGTTTGAAAACATCCCTAGGGAACATGTAAAATCATTTTCCAAATACATTACTATTGTCGAGGGTTTAAGAAATATTACCCATGAATGATTAATTTGTAGATATAATGAAAAAAGTGGAGGTCCAATACAATTAAAGAATTCCTTATCGATGTATTCATTGATAAAGCGCAAATCGTCTCTTGACTATATATAAAAATTTGAGTCAACTTGTCTTTGATGTTCAAAAGATGGATAATGACTTCTAGTTATGCATAGCAACATGAGAAAAGGGAAAGTGGCCAACACCATGAAACATCATGGTCTATGTTAGGGTTGATCATACATAATTGCAACTCCATCAAGATTGCTAATTTGGTATTTTTGTTTAATTTTTTTAAAATCCAATGTTAGATGAACATGCAATTTTTTTAACTTTTAGTTGTTTTTATGTTGCATATTACAACTAAATTTAAGAGGATGGAACCATATACATATACATATAGATATATATATATACACACACACACACACACATACATACATATACATATGTATGTACACACACACACACACACACACACACACACACGTATGTATATGTATGTATACACATATATGTATATGTATACATATACATATACTACATATATATATATATATATATATATATATATATATATATATATATATACACATATACATATACATATGTAGGTATATATGTATATATATATATATATATATATATATATATATATATATATATGTGTATGTATGTATGTATGTATATACATATATATATAGATACATACATACATACATACATATATGTATACATACGTATATATATGTATACATATATATATATATATATATATATATATATATATATATATATATATATATATGTATGTATGTATGTATCTATACACATATGTATATGTATATGTATATGTATATATGTATATGTGTATATGTATGTATATGCATGTATGTATATGTATATATATGTATACATATATATACAAATATACACACACACACACACACACACACACATATACATATACATATACATATACATATACATATACATATACATATACATATACATATACATACATACATACATACATACATACATACATACATACATACATGTGTGTGTGTGTGTGTGTGTGTGTGTGTGTGTAATTATTTTTATTTTAATGATGATGAAGATTGAAGATTTGAAGTAAGGAATATCTATGTCGGTTTATTTTGTGAGTTATGCTTTTTTTTTTTTAATTTAGGGTTGAAGTTTAGTTTTGATATAATTATATAAATTTTATTGTTTTTCATTATGTTTTGATTATGAGAAATTAAAGAAGAGAAATTCTATTGTTTCAACTTGAAATCATATAGATCACTTTGGTATTGGAGTTGTTGAGTGTGATTTACAATTTCTGATGGTTGATTGAAACATGCAAGTTTTGATTTCATATTTTCCATCAATTTAGTGAGTTGAAAAATTTGGACAACTGTCATAATTTCCAATCCTTTTCATTCCTTACCATTGTTTCCGATTGTTTAAAGTGTTCATGATTAATATTTCATGTAGGGACTTCACTCACAAGTACTCTTATACTCATGTTTGTAATAAATTTTGAACTTGAGAAATAATATGAGCTCAATAGATTATGATTTTAATATTCTCAATGAATGTTAATAGCGACGATGAACTCTTATAAGTTATAACTTAAAAGAAACAAAATAAAAATCCAAAGGTTGATTTGGGATCTATAAAGCATTCTCTCATCTTGTTTGTACCTAGAATCCACAAGTGGAATAACGTAAAGAGGTCTTGAAGATTACCAAAAAAACATTTATGGGTGGCTAGAAGTTGGGATATGATGTCACTTTAGGCAATCGAATGATATCACTTGTAAATGTGTTGGAGGAGGATGAGTGGAGGAGGACGAGGTTGGACCATTTGGTTTAGTTGGTTAAGCTATTCCATTTCTATTTTTGTGTTTTAATTTGAAATAACGTAATGTATGAATACAAATGTGTGTTTCATAACGATGTTTATAGTTTATTACGACAGGGTTGAACATAGGTTGCCACCCATTTTAACTTCTAATTTTGTATAAAGTAAATTAGGTGGGAACAACATCGGCTGCCACCTTGTGTAACACCCATAATTTACACACACAAAAACAACAATAAAATTACCATTTTTTTGACTTACATTGCTCACTTGACAACACCACAAGGGTTCCAAGAAGAGAAACTCAACAACACATCAGATGCTTACATAATTCATCGACTCACATAGGCACACAACCACACCATATACATGTCGATGCCACACTTTCCCAAAAGAACGAATACTAGCAATGACCCAACCACAAGAAAATGACTCAAAGATTGGCAAACCCACAACACATCATTTCCTTAATTGCATCTTAGTTACGATTAACATTCCAAGAACATTTTTGTGCAAGGATAATTTTCTCCTTTTTCCACCTACAGATTCTTAAGTTCATTCTACATTTAATTTACAGTTCGACCATTTCAAGTTGGCTCTTTATCCTTTACTAAAATTTCCATAACTTACATAATTATTTGGCATATTTCAAATTGTATATGAATTACTTAATTATCTTGTTCTTATGTTAAGAATATGCTTCTCAAACATTTATTCAATGTTTAAATTTTACCCTTGTAACTCAAGTGAATCGACTTGATGTAAGAAAGTAATATTAAGATTTAAGGGGGTTTAGAATCAAGATACCTTTTTTTCCATAAACATTCTTCGATCACGGTATCTTTATTTCTGATTCAACATTCCCCTGACAAGAAATTGTATATATATATATATATATATATATATATATATATATATATATATATATATATATATATATATATATATATATATATCTATGTATATATGTATATATATATATATATCTTTTGCATTTCTCGAAGTTTGATCTCACCAAGGGAAATTCATATTATTTGTAACACATGAAAATGTTTAATTGAGTTATAAGGACTCCAAGAGTGACATTATTCCTAACCTCAAATCTCGTTTTACTCTTATATGCTTTACTCTTATATCGCACTATGGTCTCATTATTAGCATTGTTTTATAACAAAAGGAGTTACAGAAGTAATGTCTAACATCTAGAAGAAGTACATGATTGGAAGCTTTAGAACTACACACGAACCACAAGATTTGTTTTCAAAGTAAGATCCCATGTTTTCACATTTCACGATTCTGCAAGAGAAATTTCTTTCATTCCTAATGTCATAAAAGGCATAACAAGGGATTATGGAACCAAGTTTTCGTTTCCTGGTTTCTCTTAAGTCAACATCTTTCAAATCAATTTCATTTGCAAGGAGTTACTTACCATTTTCACCCACAAGGAATTCATTCGATGATGAAGAGAATTTCTAGATCTAACTTGGTAGTTGACTAGGATACTAAGGAGGTGTTAGCTCTACTTACTCCATATCATGTAGGGTTACACAACATAGTTGTTGCTTGAACAATGGCTCTTAAGTTATAGAAATGAACTAATGAATATATTTCTTAGGTGTAGTACCATAAATTTTAGTTGTGAAGATTAAATATCTTTTAAGACGATAGCACTTTGCAAACTAATGAGGCTAGAATGAGAGGGAGGGTACAACAAGATTAAACATTAACTTTGTTAGATAATCCCATCTACTAAAGGTTAATTTCAAGAGTAGTTGGTGATCTCTATCACCTAACATGTAAGTCGGACTTGAAGAGAATATATTCTTCTTACTACACACATGATAACCAATCCTGGAAGGGAACCACTTACTATAGATAACGTTTGATCAATTCGATTCTTAACTGATGGTTTCACGATGATGCCGCTAAACATAACGACTATGACGGTAAACTCAAACTAGGGGTTTTATTTACCTAAACTAGGAGGTTCCATCGAGTGCAAAGTTTAAGTTCATTCTATGGTTTCAATTTCTTCTATGGTAAGAAGGATCACACATGAAGACATGTTATGCACGAATCTTATACTAGGGTGGAGTGTTTCGATTAAATCTCTTTATTACATTTACAAGGTAAAGAAAAGAACACACTAATTAATCAATCATTTATTGAACATTGAAAATGCACTACAAGATATTAAATTCAAATTCATTTATATATATATATATATATATATATATATATATCAACCTTTTTACCATATGTAACTATGAATCAAATTGAACCTATGATTAAATGCACATTTCCTAAGATATCCATAAAACTAGCATCTCATACATATTAGCAAATTTCAAATATAACTTTTCTGTAACATGAGACTACATTATACATATATTCATTTTACAATGACCTATATAAATTACAATAATAAATAATGAATTACACATCGCCTTTTCGCCATCATTCTTGCATCCTGCAAAACCATGTGAGCATGAAATCAACGATAAATTATTGGCATGGAATCCACCTAATCTAACATAATTAATGTCTTTAGTTTCCCATTTACATATAATAATAATTATAATTTGCATTCGAAAGAAAAGGTTTAGAAACATGTATTCATTTCATTTCATTTCACTTCATTTCGTAACCAAGGAGAGAGAAAGAGAAGGGAAGAGAGAGAAACACCATTTTGCCAAAAGTTCAATTTCACACAAGTCACACAATAAAGTTTTAAATAGTTATTTACAAGTTTCAACAACTTTCCACGATGGTTGGGCAACCCGACATGGGTCATACAACTTCCTTCTTACGTTTCCCTGCTAGCTGCAAAACATTCAATTAACGCTCGAAGGCTAAGAAACCAACTTCAAACATTGTCCTCTAATGAGAAAACACACTTCGGGTAAGTTTCTACATGTCCTCCTATACACCAAGAATTCGAGGAAGGCGCGGAATTCAAGCGACAAACGGTTTACAAACGGCGACATGCTTTCTGGAGCCTCCGGTTGTAATTGGTCTAGTTTGACCTAGTCAAACTATGACCAGGAGCCTACAAAATGGCTTTGCCAAACTATCAGGAAAAGTGTTTTTTCTGAGGCTAAAATTTCAGGAAATTGTCTAGTAAGAATACTAGAGGTTTGCGAAGACGGATAAGCATTTCGTTGTTTAGGATTCAAATGGCGATTCAAAATGAAAGCCAACTTTTTAGTTTTAGTAGCTTCTTACAACTGCAAAATGGTGTAACATTGCTCCCAATAGGGCATCAAAAAGATCACAAATGATCATTCGGGGTCAAACCAAGGGTTAAGGTGACTCCTCACATAACAAGGTAGATGTATGAAGCTTAACATCCCATTTTCGGAGTTACGAAGGTTACTTTACGAGTCTCTGAAAAACACAAAGTTATCTATTTAAACAAGGAGATGGTCAACATATTTACTGGGAAGTCAACTTCATCTTGTCGATAAAACAATATTGTAGTGATCTAGTTTGGGTCAGGAAGTTTTCTAAATCACCTCAGAATGAGGGTTGAAGTTCATGGTTGACTACAAAATGGTTATTTTGATTACATGAGTTATAATATGACATTTTATTGTTTTGTAACAAGTTAATATAAACAATTAAATGTATGATAATTCTAAGCTTTTAAAATTATATTTCATCGCAAAAGAGAAACTAAAGTATGAGAATTACGAAAGACAAGGAGAGATGAACCATGCCTAGAAAAAAAGTTAGTGTTCGCCACTTCAGAGTTTGGTGAAATACTTGCTAGATGCACTTTGACTCGGATTCCCATTTCTTTTCAAAACTCCCCTTTGGGTGCGTCTTTCCACCAACACAAACCACGAGATCACATCTCTTTGAGGCATCTAGTCGAACGGTAGAGAAGTGCCTTACTAAACACCCTTTCCTTGAAGCTCTCATTTTCAGACAAGAAGAGAGTGTGTTGGCCAAGGATGTTGAGTCTCACTTTACACCTTCTAATGGCATTTGATTCAAAGTTTTGAAGACCTTTTGAACAGACCCATCTTGCACACCACGACCCACATTAAGATATCTTAATAAGTTGGAACTAAAAGGAGTGGGAAGAGTCAATTTCTAGTCTTAAAGGTGATCTTGGAGATAAATTTGGTTGAAGTATGGCAGTCAACACATACACGGAGGTTATTGACAACTCCATTGGTTGTCCCAGGGCATGACTTAACAATCCAAATGCAATTTCCAACTTCTCACTATGGCGGTAGAGGATTAATTCCTTTTATCCCTCATCGATTTCCTTACCATTCGAACCCCACCTGACCTATGCACTTATGCATAGATGTTTGATAGAAGAACATAAGTTGCAACATTTTGACAATCCAACTCAAAAGAAGAGTTGCTGTAAATTATTGTAACTCCGTATTCTTATGTGCTATTGAAGGGTACCAAAAAAACACAACCACACAACCACCATAGGTTCAATTGGTGTGTTGATGATAAGTTTAGAGTTTCCTCAAGATAGCCAACACCGCAAGGAATGTCAACCAAGCAGACATAATATTCAGTTCTAGGTGGAATGCTATAAAAACACATTGCCATCAAAGTATTTATAACCCTTTTCCGAAAGCTTTCCGCTTGAATTTTAAATAAAACAAAAATGAAGCTTACATGGTCATGGCGTGTTCCATTAGACCACATCTCATCCACATGGGAAAACCGCTGCACTTTCAAGTTAGAGGTCCCCCTTTTATGAAACAGATCTGGGAGTATTTGGCAAAGGGAAGGAGGCTCATCCCCAGTGACTACAACACCTAACAAAAATCCTTTATCCATATGCTCTGTTGGACGCCCATAACCTGATTCAGGCTTGTATCTTTCACAGACAGGGAGGTTCTTGAGAAAGGGGCATGCATGGACTAGTGCAAGAGATAAATCTTGCAGAAACATAAGCGAAATAGCAGAAAAGGGCACTTTCAATGTATTAATCAATACAACAATTACAAAGGAAGGTATAGGGGAAAATGAAGTGTTGGCCATTTTTACGCCTTAAAGATGATGCGCTAAGGTTACAAAGTGCCCTTAGACAAAGAACAAAACAATCGTGCCTCCAAACCATACAACTACACCTCCAAATCCTCAGTCTCTTTCTTCTTCTACGCACACAGGAAGAATAATAATCAAGTTGTAGTTGATTTCCTCTCAGAGGTAATTGAACCCACTTTAGCGCAGATACATGTGCGTGATCAAAGTTCACAAGCTTTGAAACACATCCCCCAAGCTACTCCACCTGTAACATCTACCTAAATGTCTTTCCCTTCTTCCTCATGTCTCCACTTTCTCACCTGACCCAACCACCATGCTCCCTTCCTAGAAAACCAACCCCACGTCCCTTCACGTGCCTTCACATGGGGGATCACCTACTCCATTCCTATCTCCATCAAAATTTAACTCTTACCTAATACCAAAGAAAGAATTCGGTCCAACTTTTACTGTTATGTTATTTTTTAAAAATTATTATTATTATTATTTTATTTTATTTTCTAAAATGTGGTTGGCACTACACCTTGTTTTGACCTACTTAAGGCATTTTGTAATGCTTTATTTTCTATAAAATATATAGGAAAGGGACCCGTCAACCCTTATTTACTTATCATTTTTTGGATGAATTAAATTTATAACATGAAATCCCATTAGTAGCCAAATGCAAGCATGCATTTTTCTATCTAAAATGGTATATCTAGATTCATAATTGTCGTGTCAAAGTAAATTTAGGTATGTTTAGGTCGTGGTATTGCTTTACAATTCTTAATTCTTTACTAAATTTAGTTCGAAATCTTTTGGAAAGTTATTAGAGCATTATTCGGTGATACACACTCGGTGACTCCACTACTACAACATAGACAATGCAAAAACAATTAAGAAAAAGAATATTAAGAGTATACAAAAAGTTAAAATAAATGCGGTATTGAAAATTTTTGATACTCTTTGATAAACATTAAATACAAAGTTACTACTTACTATCTCAATAGTTACTACTTATAATCACACTTACAAAATCACAAATCACAAATTACTATTGAGAAAATGTATGTTCTCAATTTGATTATGTGTGCGAGTACATACTACATACCTTCTAGATTCCAAATTCATGTGATTTAAGAGTTAACCCTTGGAAGTTGGGTTCCCATTATCAACTTTAATCTTCAAATTTCCAAATTTCTTGTTAGCAAAGATTTTTTTATTCAAATAGTGTATATGTGGTCTTCATCATCTTCATCTGTTTCAATATTTTTAGGTTGATGCATAATTTATGCTTTAAAATTTGTGGATGTATGTATTGAATTGTTATTGCAATTATTAACCGTGCTCCCCTTCTTTCACAAAAGGATCTCCATATTGTCAAATCCTTGACAAAATGAAAATTATGAACATTGTACTTCAATGAATATAACCTCAAACAATTCTTCAAATTCATGTCTTTTTTTTTTCTCAACTTTAATTTCAAGAATCCCAATACACTAGATACTCTCACATCCTCCATTGACCATAATATCATTGTTGGACATAAGCATACCAATTTGAAATGTTATAACATTGAGTCACACTATATTTTTCGTAGACAAAGTTTTTCTAAAGCTTTGTTATGGCTCCATCTTTGTGAGGTTGGTCCATATTTTTAAATTGTTCCATCATGGTTGTGGAAAATCATGCAAATTTCTCCCTTAGCTTGGATGATTAAAAATCACATAAAGTTGTATAGTTTTGGACAAAAGGCTATTTTTCATCATCTTTTTAAACAATGTTTGAATGGTACTTCCACTTTGAGTAAGTCTTGACCGAGTTTGCATGTATTCATCATATTTTTTTGTAATATTTGCATATAAACACTCTTCCTTTGTTTTCCATCTTACAATTGATTTCTCCTCTCCATTAGTAATTTTCTTTTCATAATTCTTACCAACATGATTTTCTATGGTGTCTACTTTAAGCTCTGATCTTCTATCCCTCCCGTATTTCTAACTACATATATTACATGTACATTATATGGGACCTTCATTTGTGTCCTCATTTGCGACCGATTCAATAAATGGATACTTTGAAACCAATTCAATTTGAATTTTCCTCAAGACATATCCCACTTTTTTCCTTTTTTTCTTTTTTAAATTTTCCAATTCGTTGACATTGTTTTAGTTGGGGCCAACCATAAAGGACGATAGATAGATAATTATTTTTATATTAATAAGCCAACCTTGACCCCTTGCGAGAAAGATAAAGGACCAAATAGAGTGTTTGGAGGGGGAATGGATGATAAATTTCATCGTGTGGGGATCCATGATTAATGTTACAATTTTTATCTTTCTACCTTTAGAGTTTCCTAAATCAATACAAATATATTCGTTATTAAGGGAATCTCCACTACATGTTTCATTAAAACTTGTGATAGATGAATTCCCTTTGCATCACAAGATGGGGAATATGTTTTCCTTGTAATATTCGATTGTAGGAGTTGTTTGTTCTAAATTTTCAATATTATTAGAATATGACAACACGTTTCTGCATTTCGTTGGGATTGTTAACCCTTTCTTGTTCCATGATAGTGGTTAGACATTCTTTCCCAATTGGCTAATCCAAATCTATAATTAGGAAAATTGATTTGCAACTTTTGGATGCTTTACTTCGTTGTTAAAATATAAATATAAAAAATCTTTTAAATTTCATTTTTAAAATGTCATAATACTAGTACAACCAAAGCACAATTATACAGAAATGATTTGTGAGATGAAAAACTAGAAGTATAAAAAGATTCTTAGATAGTAATAACATATAAGTAAGAGATAAGTGACATGACCCACTTTGAATTACTCCATCATTGCATCAAAAATTATAATGTAATTATTGTCTTATAGATCAACAAAGTGTAGTAGGTATGGTAGAGACTACAATACAAATAATGCCATGTGGCATGATCAAAAACTCTTTTGGCACACTATAACCAATTCTCAAAGATGTATTGGCTTTCAAAATTGATACTCGTAATAAGATTTATAAACTATAAGCTTATTTAATATATTAATGGGTGATATGCAATTGTAATTTGATTTTGTATTTTATGATTGTGATAATAATTTTCATTTTAATAATAATAAGATAAAAAAACATTTCCCATACCTTATAAGATATATTACATGAAAGTTGGTATTTGAAATAGAATCCTTAAGAAAACTGCAATGTGCAATATTCACTATACTCAATTCTAGGAAATAGGAGAAAAATATTGCATCGTGTGCCACACATATTCATAGAAAAAAATTAATATAAAAAATAATATGCATTATGGAGTTGAAGTATCACAGGACTACTTGTGCTCAAGCTTTCAATCACTTGATGTACCATGTAAAACAATCACAACCAAAATCTCTATGTTTTATACCTAATTGTTGTTGGTGATTCATGAGTAATTAAGTAAGTGGAGGGAACATTTTAGTATCGATTCCCCAAAAATTGTGTTGAAAAAAATATTGGCGATTCTTTGATAATCATGCAAGCGAGAGAGAAAAATTTAGTGATGATCCCAACAAATATGTAATGGGAGGGGAAAAACTACTCATAATTCCTAGCACTAATGTAACGAGTTTATTAAAAATAGGGTGATTGTTCTTCTTGTGCTCGATTTCCCATCTTACCTTCCTTTTAGATGGTTTGGAGGGAAAGGAATGAATATTTGGATGCATATTTCATGTGGTTTAATCACGGTAAGTTTTTTTGGTTGATCGATCCATCCCAATCCCTCCTCTCCTTACAACATGTGATTAAAGAGGAGGTTTAAGCTAAGGATGTCTTTTTAACTAGTGTCTCTCGTAACATTAGAGGGAGGTTCGGTATGTAAATATTTGTATTCTACTCCTTAGGTATCTCTAAGATTTTTTTGGTTGGACTTTACCCCTCTTAATCCAAAGGAATGAGGCCCAAGGTGGATTCGAGCTCGATGACTAAACATAAAGGACAAAGGTGAATGTTGAAAGGTTGATATCATTGGAAGGCGAGGAGATGTTGTAAAATGGATTTCAGTGGACAATGGAGAACCTTCTTTCTAATAGAGAGAGAAGACTTGGTGTTGCTTGTAATTAGTTCCTTGAGCTTTTTGGTTGGGGATGGTTTGGTCTCGCTTTTCTAGTGGTCTTTCTTGGTAAGAAATGACTTTGTTATGCATTTGTTGATAAAGTGTTGCATGTTTGCAAACTGTCCACTAAGTGATTTTTGAATTCACTATTTTTCTAGTGTTCTGCATTTTGTTTTCTATTGTAATTACATTTACTCTCGGTTCATATGAAAAAGTGCAACCCTTTCAAAATCGAAAAAAATTACTTTAAGATTTAAAAAACACAATATTTTTTTACATGGAATAATAAAACACGCATCAGAAAAAAATTTCACCTCTCGATGTCCTATTTAAAATTTAATAGAGTTATCTTTAACAAGCATAATTTTTTTGAATTTAATTTAATAGAATTATCTTTAAAAATAGATGAATTTAATTTAAAATCAAATAGATCTTTAAAAATAGATGAATTTAATTTGCTTATTTTGATGAAACTAAAAATAGGTTTCGATCCGTTGGAAAAGTAAAGAAATTAAGCACCGCCTCACCAAACTTGTAATAAGTATCCCTCGACCCTGCATGTCACTGTTGCGCTCTCCATCTCACTGAGTAGGATTCAGCACAAAATGGAACTGAAAACTGTATTATTCCTCGTTCTTCTCTTCATATGCTCATCATCCGCAACTGCAGATGAGGACTCAGGTACACATTTATTTCTTTCTGTCTTATTATTTCTATCCTTGTTCAATCTTTAGCAGGATAAACTGAGAGTATGGCTTGGCAGGATTGTGCGACAAAATCACATGCGGGAAGGGAAGGTGTAAACTGTTTGATTTATTTATTCCCATTTGCGAATGTGATCATGGCTGGACACAGCCCGCCATCGGATTTCCCCTTCCATTTCTTCCCTGTGTCATACCCAACTGTAAGACCATTTTTAACATATAATGCTTTGTTGCCTAGGGTTTCTTGCCTGCGGTTTGATGACACAATTTTTTGACAGGCTCGTTCGACGCAACCTGCACACCCTCGACGGCTCCTTCTTCTTCTCCGGCTCCTTCTCCTTCTCCTTCTCCGGCTCTTCCGCCGGGCAAATCTGTGCTTCACCGTAAGTTGTTTATTTTCCCTTACATTATTGCGCTGGGGTTGATTGCCGAGTAATGCCGAGTAATTAATTTTTAGCCCTTGTTTGTACAGCCTGTGAGTTTGCCCTGTGTGGAGAGGGCTTCTGTGAGAAGACGTCAGATTATGGATATAAATGTAATTGCGATAGGGGATATGAAAACCTTATTAATATGACGACAGGCCCCTGTATCAGGGAATGTATGCTCTCCATCCCTGTGCTCTATTAGTTCGAATGTCAAACTATGAATCTCCCTGCCTGCGTTTAACCTTTTCTGTTTTTTCACAGGTTCTCTAGGCGCCGATTGTTGGGACCTGGGGATAAGCGTTGGCGTTGGTGGGAGTGGGTATCGAACCTCAGCTCCTGCTCCAGGAGCTCCTAGTCCTCCACTGCATCACCATCAATTTTCCCCATTTTCCCCCGTTTATGACAATAAAGGTAAATTCAATATGAACTCAGTAAATATTGTCAATAAAGATCCATAAGATACTCCACTCATTATCTTTCCTTGTCTTGCAGGATCTGAGAAGGATATTCCGTGCCGGATCGCCTCGGCAATTCTCTCTTGTCTTTTCTTCCTCCTATTAGGCATATACTAAATGTATATGTCTTTCCTGGTAGTGAGAATGTTTTCTGTTATGCTTTCTCAACCAGAAAGCACAGTTACACATTAATGAGTATCTGTTTTCTGTTATGCTTTTTCTGGTAATGAGTATCTTGTAATTTTATTATGTACTATAAAGTCAATATATTATTTTTTAAATATATTTATATCTTAAAAATGAAAGTGTTCTAATCAGGCCTGGAATTTCAAATTATCTGTCAAATCAAAATTTATTGACGGCTTAGCTCTTTCCGCTGGCTGTAATTTCCAGTAATTTTTATAGATATATTTATAATCTGTTCATAGATATATAAATGGGCATTATGTTTTTATATAAACCACTTAAAAAAATTTACAGTTTTCAAAAATTTTAGCCTGTCACTATCTACGGTTTTTAAAAAAATTCACCTGTAAAATACAGTTAAAATCACAAAAAACGGCATACACCCTGTCAATTTCCAGCCCTGGTTCTAATGATTCAACAAGATAGTATATCTGAGATAGGAAGAATATCACCAGAACAACACATGAGTTAATGCCTAGGGAGAGGACCCGGTTGTGGTGCAGGGTCCATTAGTGGAGATAGTAGGTGAAAAGACATTCACCTTTTTAATAACATATTTTGAATGATATGTGAAGTTAATACAACCCAACTGTTTTCTATTGTATCATTATTAATTAAACATGGAAGCATGAAATGTTGAATAAGACAGTTTTTAAATTGGTCAATATTCTCTTATTCATTGATAGAACTAAAAATATATATTAATTTATATACAAGTGTACAAAAACCAAGTCTATATAGTCAACTATTCATTAAGTAATATTTTCATTGTATGTACATCATATCTATTACAGTCACTTCAACAAGTCATTTCTCAAGACTTTCCAAACCAGATCTCAAATATAATGCACTATTTTTGATGTAAGAGTCTTCAATCCCAAGTAAACACCTGCATAACAATAAATGAAATTATGGTCAGTCTCACCTTTCACAGTGTTTAAAAACTCAGTACCATATGAACAATAAATTGTGTAACCAGCTGCATAAAATAATAAAAATGACCAACTAAAATATTATCCATTGGATTAAATCCCAATAAATCTCAGCCATTTGATTGAACTATCATAGTGAATCCATGTCAACTAACATCAACCAATCAGAATTTAGGATGATAGAATAAAAGCTGAAGGATGGATTACAATTCCATTTGTTAATGTAATTTTCATCTCTCAAAGTTGAAGAAGTGAGGAGCAGTGCAGTTCAGGTAAGACACTTATGAATTACAAACTATTTCATAATTCAAGCCCTCTATTTATTTTTTCAGTGTTTGCATATTGCAGCAGAGTTGTATATGCCAATTGCATTTGCTTTAAAGTTTCTGAAGTCTTTTCAACAAATCTAATTTGTGCATATCCTGCCATCATGGCATTCTATGAGACCACGTTGGCTTGCAGTTATCTGCATAAGCATTCCTTGCAAAACCAAAAAAATCAAGCAGCGCAGTGCTCTGGAAATATTGACTGGTTTTAAAGCAAATAGTTCACAAGCTATAAACCTGTTAGCCATTTTGATAAAAGGCTTGTTAAATATGATGTTTATAACCAACTAGGACAAGTGCAAAAGTCCAACTATGAGCGTTTTTGTTGCAATTGATACTCTGTTCTGCCATGCACTACCAAAAACTACAGACTGAAATTTTGAGAAAAGTTTTCAAACTTCAGAAGGCTTCAGAAATTGGGATAAAACATATATTTCTTCCCTCTTACAAATTGTGAGGAGTTGTATGGCTACAATAATGCTGCTAAAACCATTAAGGATGAAGGAAATATTCAACTGGACAGTGATACATTTAACTGGCAAGTAACAAGTGCAGTATATTTCATATAAAGCTAATAATAAAGAACCTTTGCTTTTTGAGAACTCTTAATAAATGTTAAAATGAAGATTGCTACATGGAACGTGTCTGTCATCCAATCATGTACTAAAATATCATATTTTATATAGAAGAGTTATACAGGGATACATCTGCCAGGGCCTAACGTATGTTTCCCACATCCTGGGAACATGGGATGTGAAGGTAATGTTCAACCCCCAGTCCACAAATGCAAGAGAAGCTAGGTGTTCCCTTGGAAGTTTCCCATGGGCCATTGAGAACCCAAAGGTATCTAGGGTATGTCAGCCATCCATCAACTCCTGGGGGGATGCCTAAACGTCCCCACAGCTGGTAACAAAATCAAAGACAACAACTGAAAATTTAAAAAAGCTAGTTTATTCAAAGATACCGTTTTGCTTTGTTTTTTATTATCTTATCACAACTCACTAATTAGATCAATTTTGAGTCTTTACCACAGCTACGACATTGTACATGGTCACTGATGTGCTAGGCTATGACTATAGTTGAGTGTTCTTCATTCAAGAAGAAGATATGCCATGACAGTGCGTGCAAACAACAAATACACTTCTTTGGGAACATATATTCTTCTTCTCTAGTGTATAGTCATCACTGCTATATAGGCATAAGTTTAATTGTATACATAAAAAGATGGAAAGTATTCTAATTACATGTGCAAAATTTATATTGAAAACATAACTTTAAATACAACACTACTGGAATATACAACTCTGTCGGAATATGACCACAACAAACGTTTCTATAGTCCAAAGCAGTTGTTGTATATTGCATTTCGAATTCCTTTGTATTGTTCATTTTTTCCAGATATCTCATTCTCCAGTTGAAAAGTATTTTTTCCAATCATCACTGTGATATTAGCATAAGTTTTATTGTATACATAGAAATTTGGAAAGTATTATGATCATATGTGAAAATTTTATATTGAAAACATAACTTTAAAAACTACATAGGAAGAGTCCGACGAATACACTAGTTTGTCAAGCTTTCATTAGAAATATGGAAGGAAAATTTTTAGTTCTATCAATGAATAAGATAATATTGACCAATTTAAAAACTGTCTTATTCAACATTTCATGCTTCCATGTTTACATAATAATAATACAATACAATACAGTCAATGTCTTTCACCCACTATCTCCATTATTGGACCCTGCACCACAACCGGTGCCTATCCCCTAGCAATGCTCACCCACCAGCCGTTAATGTTTTCATTATAAATTTTCCCTTCCATATTTCTAACGACAACTTAGCTTTAACAACTACGGGAGAGGACCCGGTTGTGGTGCACCCTATCTTTGCACAATCACCGCGCCACGTCACTGCCACCTGGGCGAGTAAAAACACTATAGATATAGATATAGGTAAAAGAGTAAAAAAATGAATAGAAGGATTGTCAAACTCTATAGATATAGGTATGTACCATAATATTTGTTGCATTCATCATACAAAGTGGTAAAATTGTTATCTTCTTTGCAAAATATACATGTCTAATCATTTAAACAACTAGATGAAACCAATCCTTTGCTGAATTGTCGTTAGAAATATGGAAGGGAAAATTTATAGAGTTTAAAGCTAAGTTGTTACCAATCGTTAGAAATATGGAAGGGAAAATTTATAGAGTAAAAACACCACCAATGGATGCAGCACCAAATTCTTGACCTCCAACATTGCACCGCCACCTCACTGCCACCTCTAGCGCCACGTGGACGATCCGTGTTTGTGGAGATGTCAAAAAAGTTGGTTTTTTTGCATGGGACCAAGTGTTGTCCACTCGCCGTGCCAGTTGTTGTCCGGGCTACCGCCATGCATTGAATGCTCACCCACCAGCCGTTAATGTTTTCATTATAAATTTTCCCTTCCATATTTCTAACAAACAATATAGTGAATTCTGAAATGCAATATACAACATTGTTGAACTATACTGACATTGTGCTCATTTAGTCAAATATACATTGTCTATCCAAGCACTTTCGTATTCAACATATTCCATACACGTTTCATTGTCATAATAAAAAACTACAAGTCAATTAATTCCTAAAAATGAAACAAAATCATTCATATTCTAGCATATTCCAAACATTCATTTTTGGTATATTTATAGTTTCTTTTCCAACAATCATCTTTCATGTTGTGAATCGTATTTCATTTACACCATGAGAAAAGGTGCTATTGTTAGAAGATCAAGGAGGCCAAAAGTGAGAGGTGTACAATTATCACATAATTTAAGTGATGAAGAGGATAATTCAGCACCAACTGGTAATGAACCAGAATGTAGAAACCCACCCACTGTCTCAGTTCAAAGAACATCTGCAACAAAGAAGCTTAGTGTCATCCGAGGTTGGACAAAAGAAGATATGGAAAAGGCGATAGATGATGTTGAGTTTAATGGGTTCTCAGTTAGAGCAGCAGCAAAGAAGTATTCCATTCCACCCACATCATTACACTATTGGCTAAATGGTCTCACCCACACAAAGAGGAGGGGTCCTCCAACAGTTCTAACTGAAGAAGAAGAAGAGGAAATTGTTGAATGGTGCAAAGAAATGGCTGATATGGGTCATGGCTTGGAGTTAATGCAGCTAAAGGCAAATGTTGCTCAGATTTGTGAAACAAGACAAAACCCCTTCAGAGATGGGTTTCCTGGTAAATCATGGTGGGCTGGATTCAAAAAACGTCATCCAGACCTTGCAATCCGAACCACTGAGGGACTTGACAGGGATAGAGCTTTAAACTTGCGCCTATAATAGTAACCAAATTTTATGATAATTTGGCCAAAAGCTATGGAACCTATTCATACGGCGCTCATAATGTAATTGATGAGGAGTTCAGTGGAAGAAATTGTGGAGTTCGTGTAATTGCAAAGAGGGGCAGTCGTAATGTCCCAAAGGTAATACCAAAGAGCAGGGAGTGGATCACTATATTGTGTTGTGTCAATGCAGCAGGTATGTCAATCCCAGGATTTTATTTGTTCAAGGGAAAGAGAATGATAAAGAATTACATTAAAAATTGTGAACTTGGAGCATGTATGGTCGCACATCACAATGCATGGATGACAAAGGAATTGTTTTTAAATTGGCTATGTCATTTTGCACGTTCAATACCAAGCGGTGTTTCTCCACATAATAGACACCTATTGATATTTGATGGCCATGGCAGCCATGTAGCATTACAAACTGTGGAGGAGGCAAACAAATTGGGCATTGATTTGATAACACTACTAGCACATAATAGTCATAAGTTGCAACCTCTTGACGTGAGTGTGTTCAGCCCTTTCAAGACATATTTTAGAGTGAGAGGTCCAAATGGATGGCGAGAGAACAAATGTGCGAGATGTGAAAAGGAGTGACATTGCTTGAGCTTGCAAGTAGAGCCTTAAAAAGGCACAAACACCATCTAACATAATTCGGGTTTCAAAAGAAGCGGTATTTGGCCATTGAATTATGATGCTCTCCTAAATGACATGGCATGCAGCCAGGCATTTGACATGCAAGGTGAGGAAGTTGTTGATGCTGTCACAAACATTTTGAGCCTATCTCAACGAATAAATCCTGAATTAAATGACAGTGAAGAGGTGGTACCTGAAACTCAATTCATGCAAAATGTTGACTCTAGAGATGATATGGAAGCAGCTGCAACACATGGAGTGGAGCTAAACGGTGCTCTTGGAAACCCAAGTAACATCATCAACAATAAGGAGGGGTCTTCAGATTTTGTAAGTAACAATGATTTGTCCTTGCCAAGTCAAGTTAACCCGCCACAATGGTTAGAGGATGCCATGAAAAACTTGGGTTACAAGCTACCATCCAGCACAGAAGATCAAAGCTTAAATCTGCCTTCCTTTCTTGAAGGACTAGAACAAGAAGCAATAATTCATTACTATGCAGATGTTGGAGATGAGGATGAACAAGACGAAGTCGAATTTCAAGAGGATGCTCAAGAAAATGAAATTAACTTAGAAGTTATGCAACATGAACCTCAACACCCTGAAGAGACTGAAAACCAAGATGGACGCGGTACGTTACTTTCCCATTTTCTACGACTTCCAAGGGAGATCATAAACAAATTAGATGGTTCTATTAGACTGAGTAGGCATTCACAGATTTTGACTGCACCTGAGTACATGGAGCTATTGGTTGATGCGGAAAGAAAAAAGGAGGAACAAGCAAAACTAAAGTTACGGAAAAAAGAAGTGGCACAAGAAAAAAAGGTTGCTAGACTTGCAAAGAAAAAAAAAAGATTGCAGGAGAAGCTTGAAAGAGAAAGGGAGAAGCAGGCTAAGGAGCAACAGAAAGAGATTGAGAAGGCACACAAGCAACAAAGGAAAGAGCAAGAGAAGAGGGAGAGGGAACTTGCAAATCAATTAAGGGAATACGAAAAGAGGATGCGTGTAAGTTCTGCAACTGATCATGAAAATCGAAGGATTTTTCAAGATATGTTAAATATTCAAATTCCAGGTTATGCTCAAATTGGAACACCTCCATCACTTATGAATAACTCTTGTACAGTTCCATCTTGGTATGTATCACCTCATTTACTTTGTACAAGTTCAAGCAGTCCTAGTAGTTCATTTGCAATGCCACCATGGATGCAAGCTTCAGCAGGGCAACCAACTCCTCTGTCAACAACAGGTGCAAATCCCTTTTCAAGCGGACAACCAAATCCTTTTTCAGCAGGGGGACCAGATCCTTTATCAGTTGGGCAACCAAATGCTCTGTCAAAAGGGATTCTAAATCCCTTTTCAGTTGGCCAATCGAACACTGTATCGGCAGGAAAAGAAAATCCAAAAGCAGTATAGAAAGAGGGCAATATTACTTATACTAACTAAGATATTGAACATGTGCCCGTAAACAATGCTTATTACCCCATATGATGATGGTAGTAATTTTGTTGGTGATACAATTTTGCTAGATGTATTCACCGAAGCCTTCCTATGTAGTCTCTAAAGTTATATAGTGCAATATAAATTTTGCGTATGTAATCAGAATACTTTCCAACCGTCCATGTATACAATTAAACTTATGTTAATATATCAATATGATGATGGTCTATATTTTACACCCTATTTGGCGGTGTAATCAGAATACTCATATTAATTTTGCGTATGTAATCAGAATACTTTCCAAGCGTCCATGTATACAATTGAACTTATGTTAATATATCAATATGATGATGCTCTATATTTTACACCCTATTTGGCGGTGTAATCTGAATTCTCATATTAATTTTGCGTATGTAATCAAAATACTTTCCATCGTTCTATGTATACAATTAAACTTATGTTAATATATCAGTATGATTATGCTCACTATTTTAATAGTGCAGTGTTTAAAAACATTAAGGATCATTGCCTGAGTGAGAACCCTCTCATCTCTGCCTTTTCTTCTCATCTTCGTAGCAGGCCGAGCCAATGCCGAGGACGAAGTCGGTCAGGAGTGGAGAAAACGCACGCACCCACCGGTCTGCAAGATCCCACGAAATGGTCACTCGAGCTCTGCAACCGAACCCGCAAAAAACCAGACTGAACGAGCTCCCTCTCCATTTCCCATGAAATCCAATGGCGCGTTTTGGCGGTGGCAGGGTCCATAAACCTACCCGCGCGCATTAACGGCTGGTGGGTGAGCATTCAATGCATGGCGGTAGCCCGGACAACAACTGGCGCGGCGAATGGCGTGGTGTTTTTACTCGACCAGGTGGCAGTGATGTGGTGCAGTGACTATGCAAAGATAGGGTGCACCACAACCGGTGCAATGCGTTACAGCAATGCAGCCCGTGGGAGCAACATGTATATATGAACCATGGAAGACACTTCAAACATTTAGACTCAAGATCGAGAGAACGCTAATACAGAAGCGAGCAATTACAACAGAAAACAATGTAAATGGTAGTAACAGAGAGTGGTAATGCCTATAATTAGACCTAGAAATTTCTTAAAGGGGTAATGACTATACCATATGCTTATTAAGAATGAGAGTGGTAACAGAGAGAGTGGTAATGACTATACCATATGCTTATTGACAAGCTTACAGCAAATGCAATCATATACAACATAAAAAAAAAGCTATGACAGATGCTATAACATGAAACCAGAATATACACACTCACCTTACAAACATAAAATAAAATTCAATTGAATATACACACTTCATCAACCAAATCACGTAGCCTTTGAATCTCCCCCATGCATTCAGATCCCAAAACATATAATTTTTGCCACCTAAAACATATAATTTTTGCTACCCGAAACAGAAAACAAATTACATTTGTTGCTGCAAACACTGAAAATTGTTAGTTGCGTGTGTTTTTTAATGAGTGTGTTTTTAATCTTTGTTTCTATTATGACTGTCATACCTACACCAACACTGTTTTTACTTTTATTTTATTATGACAGTCGGGTACCCAGGAAAATAGAAGAACCCGGGAGAAACCCAGACCAGTACCAGGTCTAGAACCATACTGGTAAAGTTACAGAGGCCTCCAAAGCAGTACCCATTAACATGGAAAATAAATCATACAGGATAATAAAACTTAGAAAAAAACTACTGGAAGATCCATAAACAAATGCAAGATCATTGGAACGAAGTACTCAATGGTAGGTGTGAAATAAATATGTATTCTTTTTTACAATGAAATGCCAGAGTAATTTGTTTATCCCTGCAATATACTGAAACATGGGCATCGTAAGGAAAAAATAAGCAACAAAGGACATGATAGCAGATAAATCATCAGAAAATAATGAATATGAAACATCTAGCAAAGCATTTTCGCTTATGGACAATATAATATGTACAATAATACATTCGTCATCTCCAACCAGTGATTAGTGTTTACTGTGCACATGCAAAACATAGTTATCTACTCTTTTTTTTCTAGATATACCCTAAACAAAAAAATAAACAAGCAAAACACTGTCCTTAAATTTTCTCAAAGCAATCCCTGCACAGAATCCTCTGTCCTCATAACCTCGGGAACAAAACTCTGGACCAACCAATGCAACAAGGCCTTCAGACTCTAAGAGCGTAAGAAGGAGAAAAGGTATCCTGACGCCTATTTTCACAACAACAGGTATAATATCCTTCGGGATATGACAAGTGCAATGCCTAAAGACTAATATCCAAGTAAAGGCATTTTAAGTAACAAAACACAGTACAATCATGTCAAAAGAAGTTACAAGAACAAATAATCCAAAGCCATATCATAACAGCACAGCAAAATCGTAAAACTTCTGCAGGTAGTAAAGCAAAATTGTAAAACTTCTAAACACAACTATACCCACAAATTAATGCTTTCGATAAATACAGAGTTGGCTTAAATCCCCAGTACCAATCACAAAGAACCATCCAGATCAATTGCATGCCCTAGAATACCACAATTCAGTCTCAATAGTTCTTTATATAACTTTGCATACAACTAGCAGATGTACTTGTAATCCCATTAACAGTAATAAGCAACTGAACATGAGCTCGCATGGCACCCATAAACCCGAGACTGGCGCTCATAAACAAGACAAATACACCAACGATTTTAAGCTTGGATTTGTAAAATAAGACGGGTGAAAAAACAAATTTCTTTTGCTGAATGGCAAACAACAAACTTTCCATAGTAGTACAGTGTTTAAAAACACTAAGGATCATTGCCTGAGTGAGAACCCTCTCACCTCTACCTTTTCTTCTCATCTTCGTAGCAGGCCGAGCCAATGCCGAGGACGAAGTCGGTCAGGATTGGAGAAAACGCACGCACCCACCGGTCTACAAGATCCCACGAAATGGTCGCTCGAGCTCTGCAACCGAACCCGCAAAAAACCAGACTGAACGAGCTCCCTCTCCATTTCCCATGCAATGCAATGGCACGTTTTGGCGGTGGCAGGGTCCATAAACCTACCCCGCACGCATTAACGGCTGGTGGGTGAGCATTCAATGCATGGCGGTAGCCCGGACAACAACTGGCGCGGCGAGTGGACAACACTTGGTCCCATGCAATTAAACCAACTTTTTTGATATCTCCACAAACACGGATTGTCCACGTGGCGCCGAGGTGGCAATGAGGTGGTGGTGCAATGCTGGAGGTCAGGAATTTGGTCCTGCATCCATTGGTGGTGTTTTTACTCGTCCAGGTGGCAGTGACGTGGCGCGGTGACTGTGCAAAGATAGGTGCACCACAACCGGGTCCTCTCCCCTAGTGAAATGACATGATATAACTCAACATGACACGATATGATAATCATAAAGCAGACATTATTTACAAGACATGGTTGACTTGACTTGACTTGACTAGTGTTAGTTAACTTGTTTGTGCAAGAAAATGTGTGTAGTAAGCAATGATATAATGACATAATCGTGATAGTTTAACGGGTAAAGCATCATACCCCTTTGTGTAAAAAGCCATGTAATAATCAATTTGATAATAAAATGTGATCCGTCGTCGTGTAATAAACACTGCAAGGATCGTAAAGTTTAATAATACGAATTTTTGTGAGAAATATGTGATAAGTAATGATCTAATTTTAAAGTGTAACAAGAAATGTGTCATGGCCAATGTGTAATAAGGAATGCCCTATCGGTCAAAATGCTAGAAGACAATATGTAAGAAACAATGTGAACACGCAATAATCATAATGTAAATAAACTTATTGGGCCTAAAGCCAAAAATGCAATAAAAATGTCTTTTAAAAAACTATGTCAATAATCCATCTGTTTTAAATAATTTCTACAATATGTAATGTGTCAAAACTATGTATGTTGTATGAAAAGTATGTCACAACAATGTCTAGTCATAAGATGTTTGTTCCTATCAAAAGATATAGTAGGATATGTTTAATTGGATATTTGTTCACTTTTAGAGATATATAAAGTGATGTGTCACGTCGAGTTCACCAAAATGTAATGTCAAAACTAGGGTTTCCCGAGTTAATTTTTTTTTCTAAATTTGTTATTTATGAATATAGAAATATAAATACAACAATATACAATAAATATATAGATCTTAGATCATGTACTATTTAATTATATGGGATACTAAACTCTATATAGATAGTTATCGAGAGTGTAGGTTAGGGATAGAACAAATTCAATCGATTGACTATTTTTGTGATCTAATTTGGAGACTATGATGATGGATATGGCGCATAAGTAGGGATGTTACTTGATGTATAATTAGGCCATTTAGAAATGTACAAAGAATTTTTTTTGTTTGTGGTAGGTGAAGTCAACTAAGAAGATTTGTCATTTCGAGTGATTTCATCCTCTTTAGTTCTTCGCTCAAATTTGACTATGTTACTATAATTTTATGTATTTTGGGCTATTGATTCTATGTTCAAATCTTGGTGATCTCATCCATGTTGCAAATTAGGGCATCTTCTTCTTCAAACCTTATCTCCCTATCCTCTTAGAGGACCTAAAATGGGGTTATTCCGCAATGATCAAACTTCCTCAACCCCCATTGAGTTAAGATTTACCTATGTAGTAATGATCTAAAGAAGCCTCCGACCAATGTAATTCTTGCATGCGTTGAATGTGGGCAATATGTACAATAGAAATGTATTTGGAAAAGAAGACCAAAATAGGACCTTCGACATTTGGCCATGATATTTGATATATTTTTGCGGCGTGTAATAATGACCCAATGAAGCCGTGCATAATGTGTATTTAAATTTAGTAGTTGGATGATATGTTTTAAAGATTGATTTTATAAATGGGTTCTTTGATGTGATCTCATAGGTAGCCCAAAGATGTAATAGATTAGGCCCTTTGAATGGGGGAGGGGGAGGAGCGGTGTTTATGCTTTTATACATGACTATTGAAAAATATGTCACCACTCAATTGACACTAGGCTAACATGTGTATTTTAAAAAGTGACAGAGTTTTATAAGTGGAGGATGAAAAATTGACCTTTGCATAAAATCATCAATCAATTTTGTTCTTAATAGTCGAATCATTGTGTCATGAAAAAGAGATCTTTATTCTAACAATTGGATAAGATATCCATACATCCGAAGATGTGCTCTATATTTAGTAAATAGTTTTCTTTATGGGTTAAAGCTATTAAAGTTCATGGTATTCTCTAGAATTGTTGTAAACAACCATAAGACAAACACCCACACACATGCATATTATAAATCAATGAAAGATTAAAACAAAGACATAAAGACATATTTATCAAGGGTAGCATGACCACCACATTTTATATGAAGCTCTAGCTTGAATTTTCTGAGTAAAAATAACTCTCTTCCATAGTGATACCCCACACACTACTCTACACTCTTCTAATGAAAGCTAAGAGACTAGGGTTAGGGTTTTGAGAGTAGTTTCTCACAAAGTAAGTCTTATAAGGTAATATTAATAGTAGAAGTCATTCAATTCAATAAACTGATTGATAGTCTTATCTATTAATATGGGATAAGTGTGCACCAATGGGTGAATTATCCATATATTATATTACAAATAATATAACAAGTGCATCTTAAAATCATATGATAGTGTATGTAAATTAAATATAGTAACATTTGAACCCTTAAGATGCAATTTGATGAAGCTCACGACCCCTTGTGACCCGCATCTCATTTCGCAACCTAACCTCATTACCTAAACCTTACACAAGTATTTATTAATTGCCTTGTAATTGATAAATCTACACCACCTTACCTACCACCTCACTTTGCCACTTCATCATGACCTAGCCCTAACCCTAAAACTAACCTAATTAGGACCCATGACTTGGTCTAGACTCACATCCATAACTAATGCCTCCTTACTCGCACCCAAAGCGGACCTTCTAGCCACTTGACCAAGCCCGCAACTGATCTCTCGGGAGAAAAGCAGGGAAGGTGGGCTATTTTACTAAAAATAGCCTACTTTTTCCTAACCGATGCCGGTTCCTACTCGACCGCCGTCGGTTACGCAACCGCCATCGGTTCCCTGTAAATGGGCTTCCCAAACCAAAACAACGGATCGGAATTTCATTTTGGAGATCAGTCGAAGGATTTTTAACCAAAGGAGAGTCCAAAGCGATCAGCAGAGTCCAGAACTTCACTCGACCAAGCAGAGACGAGTAAAGAAACCAGAAGAGTTGGCAGCAAAGGAGATCAACTTGCACCTTCATCAAAAAAAACCAGTAAGTTATATCTTGCATGTCCTCCATTATAACATTTCTTGTGCTTTTGGAATTGTAATCTTCCCAAATCCGTTCCTGAACCCATTATCTAACGTACCATTGCCTCTAACCATCATTCCTTAGCTTCTAACCATCCCATTTCTCAATACTATCCAAAAACCAGCCATTACAAACACCACTGACCAGCGAGAAGATCCTAGAACCAACCGGTATCGGTTATCGGTGACCGCCATCGGTTATAGATAACCCGGCATCGGTTCCTTTGATCAAAACCAAGAAAAAGCTTGACCTTTTCCCTACCTAGTTCCACGAAACAATTTAATTAGTACTCTACGGTATTTTGTGTTAATTCATATTAGCGGAGGCTGACCACCTGAAAGGAAGTTTCATACTTCTGGGCCCAAGCGATTCCCTCATTTATTATCTAATCAAAATCTTGTGGTCTTGTGTTCTTATTTGCGGTAGTCCTTCCGAGACAAAAAGGAGTTCTTCGCGATCGGCTGATCTTTCTCTGACGGTGCGCGCATCATCTCGACATTCTACGGGTATTCCTCCTAACCCTAACCTTATCTGTTTCTATAAGGAGCGAAGCATTTCAGTGAAACATTTTTTGCTTAGGTGGGACCCATTTTGGGTTTTTCTTTATTTCATACTTGCTTTGTTATTATAGGGAGCATACTTGATGTTTTCTTCTTCTAGAGATATTCACGGGGTATTTTATTATTATGGTAAAAGAACTTGCTTTGTTTTTGCATCTTGCATTAGTAAAAGTCATCTCTTTTGCTTCATCGAATATCACTTTCGATTTGGGTTTTAAAACACATGCATTACATTCACCTGCTGTTGTTTTCAATTCTAGTGAACATAGATTAAGTGTGGTCATACACGTGGGGGTGATATCCACGGTATTGTGAGGAAATTAACCTTAGTTTCCTTTGCACAACACATACTGAATCACTTCACAATTAACACAACATCTCAAACATCCCCCCTTTTCCGCGGTATTCCTCCGCCCGATTGAGGTAACCTTATAAGCCAAAACAAACTTGATATTTCCCCTAAGTCTTGTTGTTTAGGATTCTGACATCATTCTACGTCTAAAGGCATAAGCCCACAATAATTAAAATTAACCCTAAGGTTAATCTCTGCATTTGCGTGTGCCTCTTGCTTGTTTTCAAATCCTGTTTTCTCTGTCATACTTTGTCTTCTGTGATCAATAAGTTGCTAAACTACTCAACGTTGCTAAAAATCAAATTAGCAACCCCTTTGTATTTTCTTATTCTAGATTTTTGACACCGGCATCGGTTAAGGGACCGACGTCGTTTTCCTGTGGCCGACGGCGGTTACCAAAGCCGATATCGATTCTTGTCTCTCTCGCCCACGACAAACCAGCAACTTGCTAAATTCACCATTCTGAGGTTGTTTTTGTCCTTGATAGATTGAAACTTTCCTGTGTGTTCTGGTCTATGGTTGTCATCACTCGGAAGCAAGCCGCCGCCATGGTTTCACACGCTTGCTCTGTTTCTTTGCCTGAATCACCCCCTTCACATTCTATAGGAAACCCTACGGACACCAGTGAGATCCCCCAAATTCCTGTGGGAGACAAGGACTTTGCCAAATTTCTAGATGCTAATCCCAGCGCTGTACAATACTATTTGTCTCATACCCCTGACCGTGCGCCTGATGGTCAGCTCCTTATGGGCATGCCTATTAGTATAGCTGCTCATTTAGCTCCTACTCCTCCTGATAACAATACCTTACTTCCCGCATCACTAGCCCCGTCTCCCAATCCGACAGCGGCAGAGGTTCATACGACCCCGATTAGCTTTCCTTTTGTTAATCTTGGACCCCACGTATCGCCACCACCAACTGCCCCTATCTCGTCTCTCTTTCAGACCACTCCATTCATGACTTACTCTCTGCCACCTATTCAAACGAGCTTTCCTTCTCAAGCTCCGCCTACCTTTTCATTCCCATACACGTATCCAGTAACCTCAACACCTTATATGGGACATCCCTATTCTGTGGCACCATCACCTCATCCAACCACAGATTTCATCAAGCAAATGATGGACAAAATGCAAAACCTGGAGGCTTCCGTTTCAGGAAGTCGTAGCGCCTTGACATACGAGCAAGTTTGTCGGGAGCCCATTCACCCTTCTGTCCCCCTTCATTCATATCCTCCTCAATGGGAGTTGCCAAAGTTTACTCGTTTTAACAGTAAAGAGGATCCTCAACAACACTTGCGATCATTTAGACATGCTTGTTATTTGATTGCCCATGATGATGCCTTGTTACTCCGCACCTTTCCCATGTCCTTATCAGGGCCTGCCTTGGAGTGGTACAGTGCTTTAACCCAGCACTCAATCTTCTCTTTTAACCAACTAGCCCAATCTTTCTTGGATCATTTCTCCATTAACATTGCCAAGAAAGTATCTATCACTGACCTCTATGCCATCAAATGATTCGAAGACGAATCTATCGCAGATTTCGTTGGACGATGGCGGGGCCTTATCAACCAACTTACGTATGCCTTGCCTCAAACCGAACTTATCGAACTCTTTACGCGGGCCTGCGCTAAGCACATCTCCCCTACCCTCCAAATTCAAACTTTCCGTACATTCGACGAGGCCTTTACTATGGCTCGAAAATTAGAAATTCGGGCCTTAGAGGAAGAGAAATTGCGGTTGCGCAACAAGAACTCCACTTTCCGAACTCCTGATTCTACCAATAAACCAAATACCACCACTCCTCACGCGTCAACCTCTTCTAAATCAAAAGGAGCTGTCCACGCGGTGATGGTCAAATCCCAACCACCGTCGATACTCCACCAAAAACCACCTATAAATACAAAGCTGAGCCCACCAATTACACTCCCTTGGGAGAAACTTATGGCATCATCCTAGAGAAATTGCTCAAAGCTGGGGCTATCACCTTGCCCCCTGTAAAACCTCACTCTGGGTTTGACTCCACCCGCGCAATACCTTCCTGGTACAAAGAAAATGACTTTTGTAACTTTCACCGCGTAAAAGGACATAGTCATGAAAACTGCAAGATGTTGAAAAACATAGTGCAGGAAATGGTTGATGCAGGGGATATAACACTCGATAATCCTAACGCCCCTGCTAACCGAAATCTGAAAATTTTCAACAAGCCATTCCCGAATCACTCGTCCAGCAGCAACGTAAACCAAGATATCTTAGCTGAGGAGAGTGTTCATGAGATCCATGCAGTATTCGATACCCAGCCAAAAGCCTCTATCGAGAAAATTTTGAATCAAGCCTCTTCACTAACACAGGAGCCCGAACCTCCTTTACCACCATCAAGCCAAAGCGAAATCATTCCTTTACCCATAGAAGAGTTAGCTGCCCAGGCTTCCCTTCCCATTAATGAGTCTTCTTACACCACATCCCTACAAAACTGCGAGCGGATGTTGTCTAATCTATCCATTTCCCAGACGTCTCCTTCTACCACTCTTGCCGCACAAGAGGAAGGTACACCACTCCTTTTGACATCCTTAGATGAGAAATCTCTCGCACCGACATCGTTAAATTCTTTTAGCCATGAGACCCCCTCAAGCTGCCCATACGCCTGTAGTCCCTCATCACCTAAATCTTTTCAACAACCCGTCGACCTCTTAGCATCTACGATACGGTGCCTCATCCGCCTCTGTGTCACACCCATGATGGATTGGAATTACAACTCACTTTTCCTCTGTACCAAAATTACAAATTACACTGGAGTTTGTCATTCCACGGAAGATAGAGACAGGCCCTATGGGAGCGTTTGAGTACTCTGTTTCTACTCAAATGCAAATGGTGATCCGATGTCTCCACCATCTACCCGAAGTGCTTACAGAAGCTTAAAATGCCCCTGTTCTCGCCTTCACCCCCCTCACCTCTACCAAATTCCCCGTCCACTTCTATCAACTTAACCAGATCTTCCCCTACGCTTGGGACCTCACCAATGCCCAGTCTAACACACCCGCCTAAGCGACTCGATTTATCCCAAAATAAACCCGCCCCGCCACCTAGGAGACAAACGCAATCCGGGCCTCTATCAAAACCCTCATCTTCACACCCACCTTCCATATTGGGACCTCATCCCTCCACCTTACATCAATATATCATACCTCCTTTGTTTTCTGCAAAACAACCTCGCCTTTACACCTATACGAGAGATCAAAGGGTATCACAACATCGTTACCCGTGTATCCGGTCCACCTATCAACCCTAAACCCATCCCATCATCAAAGGATTTATTTTCTGTCACTCCCCTTTCTCCGTGGTTGTTTCCGCATTTACCATGCCATCGTAGCCTCATCATCTAACCAGCTGAACGTAACTTCTGTAACCAAGAAACCACGTTTAGTGAAAAACATGTCGGCACCCTCGACTAAACCACCACCCATCTACGAACTAAACACGCCCAAACATTACCACAACCCACACAATCAATACCCTCATCTTCTTCTGATTTTGACCCACTCAAAGGATCCTACGCCAAAATCCTTGCTATGTTGGTGGAGAATGCGACCATCTCTCTACCCCCACTTCGACCTTATGACCCGTCTAAGCCCCGACCTGTGGATTATGATGAGTCTAAAATCTGCGCCTATCACCGCACACCTGGACATGATGTAGAAGGATGCAAAGCTCTAAAAACCATCCTTCGCCAGTCACCTCTTCCGGATCGAAAGATTAAGAAAAACAACTTACGCAGGGAGAGACCTCTAGCGTCAATTCCCTCTACTATACCATCTGTCCCCGCCTCACCAAGATCGATCATTATTACAACCCCACCTCTTGAAGACCATGAATTATCCCAACCATCTTCTTCATCTCAGGTCTACGAGATTAATATGATTAGTGTCGCTACTCGAGGACAGAAAAACAATGGGAAGGCGAAAGAAAACACACCTGCGGCATCTCTTTCTCCTTGACCATCCCGATTACACCACCACCTAAAGTGGTTATTCGCGGACCCGCCTATCCGTCTCTAATGGAGTTGCCCAGAACCATGATCAAACGACTTCATGATCGCAGTAAAAATGACACTATATGATCTCATTCGGACTTCGAATCTCATCGACAAGCTCTCGTTGAGATCCTTGAGGATAGAGGTTTTCCCAATGAAACCACTGCCCGTGGCCTCCATTCTAACACCCGATCACGTTGCCTCTCTCACCAAACAATCCATCTCCCCCACCATACGTCTCAAAACAACAAGCGGCATTGCGGTTAGTTTCTCGGAAGATGAAATTATCGACTTTAGTACGAGAAGACCACGACCTGCCCTTTTCATTTTCGCTTACGTCGAGACATTGAGTACGTCGGGTTATGATGATGGGCGCTAGCCTAAACATCATCTCTTCAAAAGCCTTCCAACAAATGAACATCCCTTCTAGTTGCATGTGTGCCAACCCCATCATGTTGCGGTCATTGATGATCTATTACTTCTACCTTAGGCACCGTGATCCTCAACATTCGCGTAGGCCACGTACTTTGCCCGAACTCTTCTATGTCCTTGAAGGAGAGTTCGATATAATATATTGCTAGGTCGTCCTTGGATCGGGCCATGGGATGCGTCCCCTCAACATTACATCGATGTATAAAATTTGAGTACGAGGGAAGTCCTACCTTTGTAAAAGCTGATCCTCCCCCTTCAAAACTTGCGATATGTTATACCGCCCAAACGATGTGCTTATACCAATTAAGACACCCATACATTCAACCTGACCATCCTCTTCGATATACCTCAACCGTCCACCTCATTGCACCTCTGTTGTGAAACCACCGTCGCACAAACCACTTCTCTTCCGCATGACTAACATCCCGACCTCGACCCCTTAGTAGGCGTTTTCATCGCCTTACTGCTGGGGAGTATCGCTATATAACGTTAGTTCTTTCCCTACCCGCGGGAGTACGGACAATTACATGCACACCCCACCTACGACCGTCGCGTGGGGAGATAATCTCTTACGGACCACCCCATTGTCGCACTAACCTAACATACGGGGGTGTTGCGCATCCTCCATTACCCCCTGAACCTCCTCTTGGTGTGGTTCCCTTCGATCCGATTTTCAATACTTGACAAATCGTCGTTTTCCCTCACCTTCTTGACTCATTTGTGCGTGGAAGGCTTTGGTTTTGGCCTTCTACGAACAAGGCCGACATACTCTCATCCCCATCACCACACGCAAACATAATGATCGCAGTGGTCTTGGTTTTTCCGAAACACCTACGCAAGAGACACCTCCTGTCAGCTGTATCCTGGAAGAAGAGGACGTCGCCCCTACCAAACCATCATCACCCACTTTGCCATCATCTCCCACAGAATCGATGGACCCTGAATCTATCCCTCCTAACTTTTTTTTTTCATAAATGCTATCTTCATAGGTCCTCTCACTTATCAACGCGATAATGAGGACCCATCTTCTCTTCCCCTTCTGTATCCAGACATGATCGAAGAGGATTCACCTTTGATTAATGTTGTTGAATGCCAGGATGACGACTCCATCCTCACTTACCTAGGCGCGGATGATTCTTATATTCAACGTGCCTTACCATCTGAAACTCAAACCATGCTGAACGAATCTACTATAGAAATCAACATCCACACGGAGGAAGATCCTCACATAGTGAAGATCGGACAATCACTTGACACATCAGAACGAGCCGCCTTTACCACCTTTCTCCGTGCTCGCAACCAAGCTTTCGCATGGTCTTACGCTGACATGCCAGGAATTGATCCTACCATTGCCGTCCATAACATCACTCTAAACCCCGATTCCAAACCAGTCAAGCAGAAATTGAGAAAAATGCATCCACGCATTGCTCTCTTGGTCAAAGAGGAGCTCCAACGACTCCTTTCTGTTTCCTTCATTACGCTATTGACTATCCTCAATGGATTTCTAACATCGTACCTGTCACGAAAGCGACGGGGGGACTTCGGATATGCACGGATTTCCGGGATCTTAACCTCGCTTGCCCTAAGGATGACTTCCCCCTCCCAAGTATTGATCAACTTGTTGATCTCACTGCGGGTCATGAAATGCTTTCTCTCATGGATGGCTTTTCAGGTTACAACCAAATTTTGGTTGCCCCTGCCGATCAACACAAAACTGCCTTCATAACTCCTTGGGGAACTTTCTGTTACCGTGTAATGCCGTTTGGCCTTAAGAATGCTGGTGCGACCTATCAGCGGGCTATGACCTACATTTTCCATGACATTATGCACACTATCCTCGAAGATTACGTTGATGATCTTCTGGGCAAGTCTAAACATCGCAGTGAACATCTCGATGTTTTAACCATTATTTTTGATGCTTTATTACAATATTACTGTAAGTCTTGACCAAAGAAATGTGTCTTTGGTGTCCTTTCGGGGAAACTTCTGGGCTTTATCGTCTCTTTACGTGGCATTGAGGTCGATCCATCTAAAGTAAAAGCTATCCTAGAAATGCCCCCACCCAAAAACCTTAAACAATTGCGTAGTTTGCAGGGTAAACTTCAATCCATCCGGCGTTTCATTTCCCAACTCTCGGATCGATGTCACCCTTTTCATCACCTTCTAAAAAGGCGTTGCCTTTGATGGGTGAGGAGTGTCACCAAGCCTTGAAGCTCTCAAAACATATCTCTTGCTGACCACCACTGTGCTTATCCCACCCCAGGACGACCGTCCTTTCTACCTTTATCTTTCCGCCACTGACCATGCTATAGGAGCTATGCTCGCCCATCGAGACCCGGCACGCCGAGAGCAGGCCGTTTACTATATAAGTCGTACCCTCGTGGATTACGAGACTAGGTATACACATGTAGAAAAATTGTGCACAGCCTATCATTCGTCGCCACCAAACTCCGACATTACCTCTGAATCACAAAACTTTCGTCATCAAACACGGACCCCATTCATTATATATCGCCAAACCACACCTAAACCAACGCATCGCTCGATGGCTCATGCTCCTCGCCGACCTCGACCTTGAGTTTATACAACAGAAATCAATCAAAGGACAAACTCTTGCAGATCAACTTGCGGAGGCCCCTCTACCTGGGGAACAATTTACCAATTTTACCTTCCCCGACGAACTCATCGCCACTCTTTCGCTCGGAGAAGTGTCGTATCAAATGACCCTCTTCTTCGATGGATCTAAGTGCCAGCGCGGCGGAGGAGCCGGCATTGTTCTCATCCCTCTTGACGCTGAACCTATGCCTCTTTCATTCCGACTTGATTTCCCTTGCACTAATAATACAGCGGAATACGAGGCCCTTGTTCTAGGTCTCCAAGTTGCGTTACACTTAGGTATCAAATCTATCAACATTTTTGGCGACTCTCAATTGGTAGTCAATCAAGTTACGGGCATCTACCAATGTAAAAACGAGGAACTTCAGAAGTACAAACACCACGTGGAGTCACTTCTAGCCTTATTTACTCACTATGCTATACAAACCATTCCCCGCTCCACTAACAAATTTGCGGATACTATGGCTTGCTTAGCCTCGCAAATTCCCGCCGCGCCAACTGACTCTGAATTATTCGTCGTGGTCCAACAACTTTTTGCCCCATCCTATTCAACCCCGGTAGTTTGTATGATAAATCTTTGTATCTACTAATTCACAGGATACAGTACCACCAATTTCATGACTACCTTACAATCTCTGTCCTCCCCACTGATCTTACTAGTAAGCGGCAAGCGTGCTTTTCTTAAAAGTGTTTCGCGTTATGTTGTCATGGGGGACTCCTCTATAAACGTGGCTTTGATGGCATCCTCCTTCATTTGTCTAGCTGGCGTGCGCAGAAATCACTCATACCATCCAGCGGGTCCATGACGGTATTTGTGGTGGACATTTTAGCGGCCTTTAGTGGCTAAAGCGAATCCTTCGCCTAGGTTATTATTGGCCTACTCTCGATAACGCTATCTGCTACGAATATGTTAAGTGCTGTGTCATGTGTCAACAACATGCCAATCTTCAACATACTCCTAGCCACCCGCTACAGGTCGCACGAGATCTTTGGCCTTTCTCTGATGGGGTTTAGACCTTATTGGTGAGATTCACCCGACCTCTTCACAACGTCACCGTTGGATAATCACAGCGACCGAATATTACACAAAATGGGTGGAGGCCGTTCCACTCATTTCAATCAAAAAAGAAAAAATTGTCGAATTCATTAACCATCACATTATCTGTCGTTTTGGTATTCCTCATCGCCTAATAACAGATAATGGTAAATCTTTCAAAAATAAGTTGTTCAAGACCTTTGTGACAACTTTGGTATCAAACTTAGCTTCTCATCGCCTTCTTATCCATGAGGCCAATGGTGGTGAATCTTCTAATAAAACTCTAACCAAAATCCTCATGAAAGTCGTCAATGAATCTGGAAGAAATTGGCACGATCACATTCCCTTTGCCCTTTGGGCTTATCGTACTAGCATTCGTACTTCCACTAATGCCACACCTTTTTCATTGGTATATGGTACCGAGGCTGTTTTGCCTCTCGAAATACAAATACCCTCCCTTAGAATATCTCTTCAAGATATTCTCACCAACGATGATTTCCGCCAAGAGCGGTTAGCCCAATTAGAGCTTCTTGACGAACGACGTCTTACAGCTCTCGATCACCTCCAAATCTATCAACAACGCATCAAGCGTGCTTATGATAAGCGACTTCATGAGCGTACCTTTAAGGTTGGTGATCTTGTCCTCAAAGAGAATCAACATGTAACCAAACTAGAAAAGAGCAAACGTGGAAAATTTGCTCCCAATTGGATTGGGCCTTATATAATCACTCACACCTATGGATCAGGCACTTATCGTTTAGCTTAAGCAATGGTAAACTGAGCTGAACCCTAATGCCTTGCATCTTCGACCATTCTACTGTTGAATCTAGTGTTATATCACTTCTTATCCGCCTACTGCTCGTCCCTTGAGCTCACATACCACCACATACACTTGTCTCTTACATCTCGAAATAAAATCAAGCTCACCCCTCACCTCCCCTTACGATGCCTTCCCCTTCTTAGTCTAGTCCATGACTTCAAAGTATTAAAATAAGCCGTATTCTTATGGGATTTTCTTGAGTCAAACTTCCTACTAAACTAGATGCTTCACGCCAAAAGAACATCTAGTTATCTAAAATTAAATATAGACTGCTCCCTCGAAGGACAGCTATATGCCAAACTATTGCTGCTACTATAAATAGACTGCTCCCCTGAAGGACAGCTATGCACTAAAATCATCTCTGCTACTATAAATAGACTGCTCCCCCGAAGGACAGCTATACACAGTCAGCCTTTATCCGAAGCTTCTCGCATTGATCAGCTTCGTGAAGACCTCAAGAATAAAACAATCAATATCCCTTGCAGACTTCCCGCATCGATCAGTCTACATTCAATAAAATAAAAGCCTCATACAAAAGAAATTTTTGGGTCATGGACTTGTCTATTTAGGGTAGGTTCTCTTTCGTTATAACAAGTTCTTTATACCTCAGCTATATCATCCACATCACCTCACCATTTGTTTCCACTCAAGGGACGTAACGTACACCTGATATATTGTGATCATACAACTCTTTTCAACTATGGACTTCTCGTCTATACACGGCACTTAGGGCTTCAGGCTCGTTCTACGTTGTGTGGTTTGTTTAGCTCTTTTCACCTATGGAGCACTCTTTCCGCTTTGCCTCGCATCTAGAATTGTGTGTTGATCTTAATCAGGACACTATTCCCTACTACTTGGGTATGCTAACCTTTTGCTTTACCTATACCTACACCAACAATATTATCCTACCTACACCAACAACATTACCCTACCAACATCAATTTTTTTTTTTTTTTTTTTTTACCAAACGACAAATTGCCTAAACCACACCAAATTGCCTAAAATCACCCCTCCCTGATCCTAAGGGAGAACTACATCGATGCGAGGCCCTTCCTTGCTTTGTGCAATGGGCTATGTAGGCAGCACTTCGGAGACATGGGGTCTCCCAAGGTTAGCTCGACCATCCCCTACCATAACCTATCTTGTGTGGTGAATATAAATATTTTTGTGTATTTTTATTTTAATCACATTTCTCTTTATCCTTTTTTCGAAACACCGAAAATCAAAACACCGACAATCTTATTATTATCATAACTCAAATCAACATACATATTCAGTTTTATTTAGATGTTAAACAAATACATCTTCTCTATCATCGACACGCAGGTCGGCATCCTTATTCTTATACCTCGCTAACATATACTCAGACCATCACAACTCATCCCGAACTAGGTGATGCTCGTGATCGTCGACCCCTCTCGCCGGGCCTCTCTGTCCTCAAAGGTACCGCGGCTATTGGTACCGCCCACTGATCTGCCAATCTCTCCTGTAACATATAAATACGCCCTCTCGCATGGAGAACTCCAGCCTCTAGTCTCGCCGCCCGTGACTCAACCACTAACAATCCTCTTGTCTCATTCACTGCGTTTGGAGCTCTTTGAACCAAACGCTGCAGACGATCCTCTCTCTTTGTAATCACCAGCTTTGTGTCGGGCGCTCACGTACACCTCGCAGATTCTGCTTTACCCACCATAATCTATAGGCCTCTGTCATTCCTACATCCATTACCCTGCGATCATTCTTTATCTCCTCGAGGCCCTTACGGAGGTGTTGGCCGGGGTGGTGAGAATGCTGCCTCGGCATCGATCCTCATATATGGTTTATAAGCCTGTGGTATGTCCTGCACAAATCCAAATTGTCGCCGCACGCGATCTATAGGAATCCTCTCATATTCACCTGGCCTGTGCCCCGCGATCCACCTCAATCGCTCTATCACCTGCCGCCTCCTCAACTATTCGGGCCCACTATCAACTCTCTCCGCCAATCAAATAGCTCCACCTCACTCAATACCCCTCCAAATCAACTCTCCACGTCAGACAAGTCAAAATTTGGATTACAAAAAACAAAAGTGACAATGACAGGCCGTATATTTCTTTTTATAGGTTTTTCGTCTTAAACCGATGTCGGTTTCCTTTTGCCCTAGGAAACCGGTATCGGTCCCTTAACCGATATCGGTCATGATGAATCGACGTCGGTTTGATACCTCTTTTACCCCATTCTTTGCCGTTCCTTACTCCTTGCCTCTTTTTCACCAATATCGCCTCTGTCCACCTTTGTTGCACAACATTTGTTCCCTGGTCCGGCCCGACCCAAGGCCTCGCCCTATCAATTGGCCCGACCCAAGGCCTCGCCCTACCTATTGGCCAGGCCTCGACCCACCCGAGGCCTCGCCCACCTACTGTTGGCCCGACCCAAGGCCTCGCCACCCCTGTTGGCCCGACCCGAGGCCTCGCCCTACCTACCTGTTGGCCCGACCCAAGGCCTCGCCCCACTTATTTGGCCCGACCCAAGGCCTCGCCCCCTTTTGGCCCGGCCACGGCCTCGCCCTACCTGTTGGCCCGACCCGAGGCCTCTCCTACCCACTTGGCCCGGCCAAGGCCCCCCGACCCTGCCCTACCTATTTGGCCCGACCCAAGGCCTCGACCTAGGCCCGCCCATTATTTGGCCCGACCCGAGGCCTCGCCCTACCTATTTGGCCCGAGGACCCGAGGCCTCAAGGCCCTACCTATTTGGCCCGACCCAAGGCCTCGCCCTACCATTTGGCCCGACCTAAGGCCTCGGCCTACCACCACTTGGCCCGACCCAAGGCCTCGCCCTACCTGTTGGCCCGACCCCGAGGCCTCGGCCTACCTAATTGGCCCGACCCAAGGCCTCGCCCCACTTATTTGGCCCGACCCAAGGCCTCGCCCTACCTATTTGGCCCGACCCAAGGCCTCGCCCTACCCACTTGGCCCGACCTAAGGCCTCGCCCTACCTATTTGGCCCGACCCAAGGCCTCGCCCTACCTATTTGGCCCGACCAACGTTTTATTTTATCCATCCATCCTGTACCTTGTGTTCAATCGAGCTCACTTGTTCGTGTTTTAGCATGATTAGGGTCCTTGACTTGATCTGTCGACCAACTTTGCCTAGACCTAGACCGTGACGTTTATCTCAACCAAACCAACCATTTGGTACTGCCGAACATGCCTAAACGTTCTGTACCTTACACGTTATATACCACGGAGCTACTTCCTATGCCTTGGATACCGAGGATTATATCACCCTTGTTTGGATAAACTATCGACCTTTGCCTATACATTCTTTGGTTTGCTCGTCAAATCATGTACCCTAGTCGTCTATTGCATTTCGACATGCGTCTGCTTCCTTGGACCTACACCATCACCTTATCATCCTCTCTACCACATATACCCTTTATCAACCCTATCCCTGATTTCCCGTTCACTCAATCTGTGATAGATTTGAGGGGGATTACCTATATCTTTAACATGAGAAACCACTTCATATTATTGTCCGCGCAGCTTTACAAGACAAGCTACACGACAATAAGGGGCTAATGTAGACACCAAATTCGTGTCTCACGACCCCTTGTGACCCGCATCTCATTTCGCAACCTAACCTCATTACCTAAACCTTACACAAGTATTTATTAATTGCCTTGTAATTGATAAATCTACACCACCTTACCTACCACCTCACTTTGCCACTTCATCATGACCTAGCCCTAACCCTAAAACTAACCTAATTAGGACCCATGACTTGGTCTAGACTCACATCCATAACTAATGCCTCCTTACTCGCACCCAAAGCGGACCTTCTAGCCACTTGACCAAGCCCATGGCCCGATCTCTCGGGAGAAAGCGGGGAAGGTGGGCTATTTTACTAAAAATAGCCTACTTTTTCCTAACCGATGCCGGTTCCTACTCGACCGCCGTCGGTTACGCAACCGCCATCGGTTCCCTGTAAATGGGCTTCCCAAACCAAAACAACGGATCGGAATTTCATTTTGGAGATCAGTCGAAGGATTTTTAACCAAAGGAGAGTCCAAAGCGATCAGCAGAGTCCAGAACTTCACTCGACCAAGCAGAGACGAGTAAAGAAACCAGAAGAGTTGGCAGCAAAGGAGATCAACTTGCACCTTCATCAAAAAAAACCAGTAAGTTATATCTTGCATGTCCTCCATTATAACATTTCTTGTGCTTTTGGAATTGTAATCTTCCCAAATCCGTTCCTGAACCCATTATCTAACGTACCATTGCCTCTAACCATCATTCCTTAGCTTCTAACCATCCCATTTCTCAATACTATCCAAAAACCAGCCATTACAAACACCACAACCAGCCCAGAAGATCCTAGAACCAACCGGTATCGGTTATCAGTGACCGCCATCGGTTATAGATAACCGGCATCGGTTCCTTTGATCAAAACCAAGAAAAACAGCCTTTTCCCTACCTAGTTCCACGAAACAATTTAATTAGTACTCTACAGTATTTTGTGTTAATTCATATTAGCAGGGGAACTGACCACCTTCGAAAGGAAGTTTCATACTTCACTGGGCCCCAGCGATTCCCTCATTTATTATCTAATCAAAATCTTGTCATATCCATATTGACGCATGCCTTACAACAACAACTTCACAATAATTTGCATTTATATTCTAATATAGTTTACATTGATCTTATTTTTACTCATGGGACCTATCCAAAGATGGTAGATATATCATGTTTATATCTAAACCTCCTACCCAATCAATAATACACCAACTATTGTTTTAAAAGGATCGTGATTCTTTTCCACTTCCTCCCTATGGTTTGACTAGAAATTGAAGTTGTTCCACTTGACTTATACATAATCCCATAGTTATTAGTATTGTGAAGATACAACAAATTTATTTTGCATCTCACCAATTGATTTCATATGGGTCCTAACAATAATTTGACATAGGATTCGCATTCAAGACATATGAGTTAATTAGAGTATGTTTCAATGAAATACCTGTAATGTCTCTCATCAACTAAAGGAGTAGAACATTTGGTAAAAGTTTTACCTTGGATGAAAAAGAGTTGGTGTGAACTTGCGAGTTTTCCATGTTTAAGCGACAAAGATTATTTTGAGCATATTTAGAATGATATATGAAAATATCTTTGTCAAACTACGAAATAAAAGACACTGGGGAAAAAGTAGAAAACCCAAATCATTCATCTCAAAAGACTTCTTCAACTATGTTTTCAAATCACAAATCTATGTTGTGGAATCTCCTCAGATGATTAATTCTTGAACATAGAGAATTAGAATGAGGAGATTTCCATCTAATTTTTCTTGTAGGTTGTAGGGTCATAAGCAACACTGTGAAAAATGGAAATTAATAAAAATATGTTGATCTATTCATAATAAGTTCGTGTAACATATTTCAATCCATACAAATACTTTTTAATATGCACACATAATCTGAAGTTCTCACTATTAATGGACCATGGAGGTTGGTATGTGTATATTTCTTGTTATAAGTCACCACACAAGAAGACACTTTTGACATCCATTTGGTAGAATTAATATCCCCGTGTCACAACCAAGGAGAGTACTAGATGAATACATTTTATTTTGATGTCTGCAGAAAATGTTTCATAGTAATAAATGCTTTTAACTTATGAATTTTTTGCTATGAGTCAAGATTTGTAGTTGTCAATGGACCCATTTGCCACATAATTAGTTTGATATACCCAATTGAACCTCACTATTTTTCTTCCTTTAGGATGTGTAACCAAATCCAAATCCTAAGTGATCCGTATTGAAATATACCCGGTAGATAAAAAAACTAACAATGGTACTTAATGTATTATAAGAATCAATTCACAATGAAACAACTATAGAAAACAACTAATTTTCTTGCAATTTGAAATGTATACAAAGTGGAAAACTCCATAATGGAGACATATACCTAGATATTTGTCTCTTTATTAAAAATAAGTTGTTTTATAGCTATACACTTTGAGAGTATGAAAAAAGCTAAAAATAGAAGATTAATTGTTTTGAATGGGAACAAAAAGGCCATCCTTCATGGATACCATTATATCCACCTTAGAGATGGATTCAAAAATACATAAGTGGAAATTTTTCTAAAATTCATTCTATTATATTTTTAGTGTTTCTTATGGGGTCATATTTGCTAGCCCATTTACACGATTTGCTAACCATAGGATTTGTTGGAAAGATGATGAAACAAACATTAAAAATCTTCCATAACAATAGTATTTTGGCTATTGTCGTATAGTTTGAATCCAAGAAATTCTTTGGAGACCCCCAAAAATGAAAAATACTAAAAGCTACCAAAAACTATTTTTTTCAAGAATTTCCAAAAATAGCTTTTTAGAAATATTGTTCTAGATCGTTCATTCCTCCTTAAGAAGAAATGGGCCCCATTTCTCTTAAATTTTTAACCAAGTGTGGAAATGACTTCTCAATCTAGCTCTTGGTGAACCACTTCCCTTGGTGTGCCATTTGATTTACCTTCACTACTCGGTAAAGTGTGATTTGTTGATGTTTCATGTCCTTGACCACCTTGTCAATGATTTGATCATAGTACACTAATGACATAAATTTTGGGTTTAGCTTATAGTATACAATTGGTCACCAATATTTGATGTATCTAAGAGTGATGCAAAGTATGGGTGGAGCAGCTTAACATTGAAAATTGGATGCAACCCGAGGTAGGGTGGAAGATTAAGCTCAAATGCATTCTCACCAATTTTTTGGTGATGGTGTGTGCACCATATCACAATGGTGTGAGTTTCCTATATGGACCATCAAGTCACTCTTTTTGTAGACATAGTCAAAATTTATCCCCCACTTGTAATTGATGTGGAACTCGATGGGCCTTATGAATATGCTTGTACTTCATGATGGTTCATTCCACAATCTCATGAACTTGTTGCTAGATGTGTAGAATTTGTTCCAAAATTTTGTTTCCTTATCTACTTTTTGTGCATGTGTAGCTTTTTCTTCCAACATAAAGGGCAGTGCTACATCAATGGGAACTAAGGTTAGAATCCCATACATACTTGTACTGCTCTATTACTGATGCAAATATACTTTCCGTACAATTTTTCATCAATAATGCATTTGGTATGCAAAACAAAAATACCTTTGTTCAGTTCTAATAAAGCTCTGGCTCTGTTACCAATGACCTTACCACAATCTTACTCCGTAATGATTGGATCTCAGTCTCCGTAATGATAGACTATCTCTCTTCACGAGGCAATATAATCTCTCTCCGATTATAAGCAATTACAAAGTCTTGGTTAAAATAAGGTTATTCCACTCCATAATAATGAGCTAATATAATCTCTCCTTCATAGAGGCAATACAAACTCAAGATCCAGTGATGGGAAAATACGATCATCTCACTATAAGCGGCACTCCCTGACAAAAAGCTTCACTTCTCTCCTTTAAGCAGAAAGGGCTCAAAAACGGCTCATACTCTCCTTTACAAAGAAAAGGTTTCAAAATGGTGCATACTCTCCTTTACCAAGAAAGGGCCTTCACATAGCTTCTCACCAAGCTTCTAGCCATCCCTCTCCAAAAGCTCCTCGCCAAGAGGTTGAGTGCTTGAATGCTTATGCTTATATCATGCAGCCTTTTATATAGTGTTTTAAGGTCCACAAAATAAGGGTTAAATATTTTATTCTTTTGTTGGAGGGTCGAATCCTACTCACCTTTTTCCTTTTTTACACACACTAGGCGGAGGGGTCGAATCTTACTCACCTTGTTCTTGAAAACAACTTAGCGGTTATCACCAGTTCAAACCCCGTGGCCACCTTGAAACCCTCTCCAACAGTCAGGGCTGGTCTCCAATATTGTTAAACTGGAGATGTATATTCCGTGACCTCCAATAAAATATTTTTAAGGCCGTTTGTTTTGAGAGCACGCGTGGAAGCCAAGTACCATGGTATCTATTTTGTGGAAGCAAAGAGCCAACAAGATCAACATGAGAATAACCAGAGGAATGTGAGAGCCCAGAATGGATCGGTCGGAAGCTTTTTGTCACATTGGATGCCAAATTATTGAAAGGTATATGCACATATATTTTCATAGCTGAATGCTCCCATTAATCTCATTAATATTCCACAGAACACACTAGAAACACCATCCAGGCTTGTTTGTGTAGTGTTTATAATTTCCTTCTTAAGCTTTGAGTTTAATATGTTACCATCTAAATTGGATTAAATTAGAATCATGCTGGGAAAACATTTCCCAAAACAATCTCACCTTAACAGTAAGTTCAAACACCTACAGCGGATAAGCATCATATACACTCTCAATACCAGAGCATTAACTAAGTCTTTCTCTCTTATCGTTCTGACACAATAAATTATCATATTCAAAAGTACTCCCATCTTTTATCAAACTAAAAGTGCATGAGATAAAAGCAACCTGAAACTACTATTTTCAACAGAGCAGTTCAATTCGGATGGGCGAGCCTCCATTTAATTTAATAGCTGGGAATTTCTTCTAAAACTATGCCACATGATATAATACAATATAAAGAGAAAAACGTAACTTAAAATTTGTATAGTTTTTGTGTGTACATCATATCTAACAAGAGATTCCCATCTGTGAACTAGACACAGTTTTAGTTAGAATTTAAATTATAAAAACTTAGCCTTACATTACCTGCCGAGTAACCTCAATTATTAATGAGCATCTTGAAAGATGCCCATTAGGCATACTGAGAAATTTGTAAATTATCTTTTGTTCATAGTCCTTGAAGTTGCTCGGATGGTCTTAGCAGTTGTGCTCGCACTATTTACATTTTTTACAAAACATGCCAAGTGCTGAAACGTTAGGGGACATCTTGAAAGATGTCCATTAGACTTCCTCAATGGTTGTAAGATATCTTTTGTTCATAATCCTTGAAATTGCTTTGATAGTACCAGGGGTGGTTCTACAACAACCACCTATAAGCGAGGCTCCAAGTTCTTGCCACTTCCGTACATAAGAAACAAAATCAGCATCAGAAACCTCAGTGGATGCCTGCACAGTTGTACAAATGAAAAAGGAAGCCACATCATAAGCATCCTAATCAAAGTACCAACATTAACTGAATAAATCTCAACATTTCAGCTTTTGTCTTCTCAAACCCAAATAGAAATTCACAGAACAAAATATAAGAACCAAGAATGGAACAGCCCAAAGCCTTTGATTTTAGAGTTAAAAGGAAGGTGCAATCCATCATATCTCCGCATGGCATTACACAAAAATGCATTAAATCATCTCAAATGATCATCAGAAATGAGAGGAAACATAAATAGTTGGGATTCTTAATACCCCATGTGCCGAACAGACTTTCAAAAATGGATGACCTGTTCACACAGCCCTCCTAAGATTCTATTTTTTGAAATGGGTTACTTCTCAGCATTAAAATTCTACTCTAATTTGTTATCTCATATTAAAGAACTTTTAGCTGTCACACTCAAATCATGTGAAAAATCTTAAACACAACGATTGGCATGCTAGTAAGGTGTATATGTTGAAAAAACTACTCTAGTAAAGTTAATCCAACAAAATTAAGTATTTGCATATATCAAGGAGAGCTTACCACCCACTCCTTGCGGACAGCATCATATGTTTCTCCACTATTTGGATATACGAGTATTGGTTTCTTGGTAACCTATCCAACAATAAGACAAACAATGAGTTTTAGATTAGACTCATTTACAATGTACAAAGTGGGATATCTATTTTAGGCGTCTAGAATCTTAATTCATGAATATATGAGCAGACAAATAGATTTGTGTTGATTAACAAAATAGAGATGTTTGTTAATAAGTGAGAGAGATTGCATACATACAGACTTAAATACTGTCTGCTAAGACTGTAGCAAAAGTGAGATATATCAAAATATTACACAACATATTACATTCCTTTAATACTGTTATTCTAAAGATAAACAAGCATATCCGTGTTATGTAATATGGAAGTTGAACACATAAATCTATAAAGAAATAACTTGTGTAGAACCAGCACAGAATCTGAATAGTGTTAACTAGCTAAATATACAACCTTGATGGCAACTGCATAAGCTTTATGGTAAGATACGAAAAATAAGATAACTAATTTGAAGGGAAGGGTATACTGTTGGAGAAAATACAATGTGCCGCAAATCTACTGGTGACATTTCTGCTTCAGCTCCTGACTGAACAGACTTTCATGCCAATAAAGGAGAAATGTTGTCTGGCAAAATCTCCCTTTGATACACTCAAATTATATGATTGAAAAGGCATCGAGAAAATGCCGGTGATTTGGGAACCTTCAAAGGTTGTACCGCATGCTGTACTTTATGCTGACTGAACTGTTGCGATTTGGCAGATTCTTGCTCAGACCCATTGAATACACGTCAAGGGAACATACTCTCACAAAGCGGTAAATCAGATATTGGGAGAATTTGAAATTCAACTCAGCCGATTCGTCATCAAGACAAGCTGTCATATGTGTTCCATGATCCATCCATTGCTACTTCCCACTAGCTGGAAGACCACCTCCACTATGGAATAACTACCCCCTCTTGGATCCATGTCCTTCAGAGAGGCTATCTTAAATGGAAGAGTGTGAAAGAGAGTCCTGGGGTTCTTTATGAAGCGATCTTTAAAATTGATCTTGTGCAAGGCTATTTGACCAAATCCAAGATATGAAAAGGTTGAAGTGGTTGTGTGAGAGACCTCAGAGAAAAAAGGTGAGGCCTTCTTCCAACATCAATCTTGCCATTTCGGAGCTGAATCTTTTTGAACATGCAACCCCACACATGCTCCTAAACCATTGGCATACTAAAAGGAGGTCGTAATTGAGTGGTTGATTGTGCACAAATGAACACAACATGACAAAATTTCAAGAAATGAGATTGAAACATCCACCTGTCCTACAGGTGTCAAGATGGATTTGTCAAAGACTTGGAAACTATCATGGTAGATTGCAACTAGGGAAGCCCTAATTGTACATAAAAATATATTCACAAAAGATCCTTCATCAATAATGTACTACCAATGGTTGATCCTTTATATCTACTTTCTTGAGCAATGGAAAACTTGCCACTCAATCAGCAGCTGTCAACTGACGGGCTGGCAGGGCTGAAGATAAATAGGTATCAGTCAATTAAGGCAAACAACCCTCCCAGTGCTTACAAGAGGAATGTATATGCTTTGAGGAGCAAAATCTCATATCCGACATTCCTAAGAAAAAAATTATCATTCCTCAAGGCGTCCAGCAATGAATTTCTATCCTTATATAAATGGACTATTAACAGTATGATCTAGACAGCCCTCATGTGCACTCTAAGGAACTTCATGAGAAATTGCCTTCTCCCCTAACTTCAGCCTTGAGGGTCTGCTCGTAAAAAGGATGACAATTATCAGTCCAACAATCATTATTCTAATGATAGTGGCTACAGGGCATGATCCCGATGTCATAAGGTTTGGAAATGTCAAACTACATTAGAAGCTAATAAAATAAATCCTAAAACAAATGGATCAACTTTTTTTGATAGCTTATCAAACCACTTCTACACCTCATTTGTTAAGACCCTTGGGAGTAGCTTCAAGATAACATCCAGGTGAATCATATACTTCAAAAAATACTAAAGCAAAGGCGTCCTCATCCATGATCCCTAAACACTAAGGTGATTCTGATAGCAGACTGGGACAAACAACAAATAAGTCAAAGAACATATGGGGGATTAATGTGATTGGTATAAGAAGTTCTATAGCTTGTCACAGGCATATAAAAAAGAATGGTGCAACTAGAATGGCTAACAGCAAGGGGAGCAGGTACCGCAAACTATAAAATCTGCAACATAGGTCACAACAGGGGAAAAGCAAACAAAAATATAGGGTTCCACGCTTGGAATAGAAGAGTAACAGAAGCTGCTCAAAACAAGGTAATTGGAAAGTTGAAGACACGAGGGATGAATCTTGGGTCCTGTATTTTCTAAACTACTTTGGAGCATCTTTAATTCCAGAATCAAATTTCAGCAGTCTGTTGCCATTCCAACTATCCTGCCAAAACCTTGCTTTGCTTCCAGAACTGACTTGCCATGTTAATTCCTTTTAAAGAAGCAGAAATTCTTGGCGAATATGCTTCCAGACAATATACCCCCTAATTTGCCAAAAACAGAAAAAAAAATGTATGAAGACACATGGCTCATGTATTTTTACCAAATGCTATTGCTCACACATGGAACCTGTGGGTACTGATGCAAAGAACATGCTAATTGCATTCCCAAATCATGGTTTGATAAAAAAAAAAAAGGCTCTTGAGATTTATGAAATTTAACCTGTTTGTTTCGGTTGTATGATATTTTGTGAAGATAACAATGGGTGTTATGTTCGTTCTCTAGATCTTGCTAGAGAAGCCTTTGTTGTATACCAATTCTGATTCGGCCTGGCATGAAATCTAGGAAAATAAGTACACTGGCATATAGCCAGCAGCACCTTTTGAATTAATTGGATTCTTCCTGCAAGTGAAAACCAATAACCCAGCCTATTCATTCCTTATCTATAAGATAGATCAATAAACTAGCAGTCAAGGGCTTAATATTGATTGGGTATTTTAATTTTTTTTTTTGTGGGGAATTGTGCCTCCTTGACTTAACAAAATTCTAAAGATAGGTTGCTTTCTTCTAATTATTGTATAAAAATACCTGGGACATTTCCCAGCTAACCATTTGACCCAAGGCATTATGGTAAATATTCAATACCAATTTGAGATGTATAACATCCCTGGTATAATTGTTGACAAGAAGAATGTCATCAGAAATTTAAAGGCGGACAATCTGTTACCATGGGGAACTGTAAGTAAACGATATAGTATATGCTAGGCACTGGCTTGTGTCAACATACGAGTTGATCTGTCACTCATTAAGATAACGAGATACAGAGGTAAAGGCCCTTCTTGTTTGAACCCTCTTAAATAATGAAAAGTTGTCCTGCTGACCCAGTAATGAAGATTGAAAACATAGGGCTAGTAACATAACAGGGAATCCATCCTAAGAACTTCTATTAGAAATCAAATACCTGCAGAACATGCCATAACATAAACATTACCAATTATAATGTAGGAATCAGCCATATCCAATTTTAGGATTATCCCTGCACTTACATTGCTTCACAGAGTGAATAATTTCTTGTACCGCAATTATATTATCTGTTATCTGCCTTTGAAGAACAAATTGTCATTGATTTGGTATGATCAAAACATTCAATGGTTAAATTCAAAAGCCATGGTTAGAGAAATAATTTTGTATACCATTTTGCATTAAACTTACCTAAAAACATCCAAGAGTATCAGCCTTCCCTTGCTATGAAATGAAAGTCAATGTCGTAGAAGCATCCAAAAACATTACCCTCCCCATGTTTTGGAACTGAGAGTCAACATCATTGGTAAATTTTAACATCTTATTTTTGTGCATTTATTTGTTCACTGAAGGGTCCTCGATGCTGGGATGAGGGATCCATGTACATGTCTATCACCTACATGGACTCAATGGTGGGGGAAGCAAGTGGGGACTTGGGATACTCGTGCTCTTTAACTTGCATCTAGACCATCTAATTTTTGGTACATGTTTAAGACCCCTTGCAAGGGAAGTGACGCTAGCAAATGAGGATATCAGTGCAAAAATGTTAAACAAAAGCGAAACAACTACTAGAGTCACCAAATGTGTGCAAACAAGCATGTAACCCTAAAAATACACATACCCACCAAGTGAGTGTGGTAACACCATTGAAACTCACTAATTGACAGAGAAAAGTGTGCAAAAATCAATCAACAAGCAGAGGAGACTATTTGATGTTACAAAGCAGATAAATGCCAGCACTAACTAGGAAAGAAAATTGCAATAAGAACTGAACAAGGGAAAACTAACCTTATCTCTCTTTCCAATTGAGAAGAGAAAAAGGCAGTGAAAATCTATATACTTTATCTTCCATAAATGTATAGGTAAAGATAGTGAAGGCCCTATATAGCGCCTTGTTCAATGTGATGGTGTGCTTAAAGAAAGCAAATGCCCTCATAAAATTCCTTGTGCAATATGGCGGCGTGCCCTACTACGTGTGATTCCTCTGAAATTTATAATTTGTGAATAGCTTGCTCATAAAAGAAAAGTGATGACTAGAAGCGAATTCAGTTGCAGCACTAGCATTTCCTTAATGGAGTGTGCTCTAACAAGCTATCTGATTGAGGCAAGGACGACACAAAGCATTCTATAAACTCCCAAATGAGACTTATGATTTCTCAAGATTCTCCTCGAAGAAAACACCTCGGATAGCCGGAAGCACCAACCAGGGCAGCATACTGATGTACCTGGTACTGATACTAGTTCCAGTACTTTCCTGAAGCGTTTCCAAAACTCCAAAACAGTCCCAGACAGCTCTTCCACGCCTGGGCTGTACCCAGGACATCTTTATACTGTTTCAGAAGTGCTTGAGCCATGCCCGGGACGTTTCTGTACCGTTTTAGCAGTGCTGCTGTTTTTTAAACTCCAAAAATAAAAATAAAAACATTGGATACTTCTATTTTGGCGGTACTTGAGAAAAATCTAGATGATATATTCTAGAATCTAGATTATAATCATGTACATATGAAAATTTAAGCATGTTGAATGTTTTGAACTTTCATGAATACAAAGTCTTTTAAGTGTTTTATCTTTTATGGGCAAAAAATGAGTATATATATATATATATATATGGTTTCAATAATATATTGTACAGATGTTTATGTGTCATTTCATTATTCATACCCAAGGGTTTGTTGAAATTGGCATTTCCGCATTTCAAACCCGTACCCATTTCCTGGCAACCTAGGAGAACTCTCTAAAGCTCCGAGCTATAACTAGAACCCAAAAACTTGTTGTAACTGCTATAATGCTCACTCTCTTTCTGAGTGGTGAATGCCTTCTCCCAAACCCTTACAATTCTAAGTCTTGAATTTTTTTAAAAATGTGAACAGAAATATTTGTTCGAAAATGATAATTGCCTAATTGCCCTTGATAATTATTCATTTCCCTCATAACTAGCCCATATCCATCAGCAACTTTTGTTGGTCAACACTCAATTGTGAACTGTGAGGTGAAAACTTAATGAAACATGGTAATTTGGAGGGACCGGCCTCTGTGACCTGAGTGTGCATGCTCAGGCGTTAATTCAACCTGTAGCGCATAACAAACAGCATGTGCATTATAAGCACACTAACAACCCACAAGCTCCACAGGAAGAAAAACTTAAATTAAGCTCCAAAGCTGGAAATGAAAGTTTTGAAGATGAACTGGCCATGTGAGAATCATTTGAAAGGAAAATTGCAGCGAGTCACCCTAGGGAGGTACTCTCGAATCATCACCACCTAAGCCAGGGTGCAATAACCAAGTACATATTTGAGTCAAATACGTAGCTGTGAAAGGCCTTGCTGTCATAAGTTGATCATTGCTGTGTCCAATAAATAAGTCTCTGCTTTGCCATGTAGTTCTTCTTAATTAAGATACACAACTGGGACTCAATGCCGATCCCTTGATCTCAAAATTTAATAACTCATCAATGAAGACACGGTGGGGAATACTAACGAAGTGGCATGAGGGAAAAAACTGAAATCACTTCACACATTCTTGGCCGTAAAATGAAAGACACCCATAAGATGGTGGATGACTGGTAGGATGGCAATATTGTTCTGGGTGTAATGAGCCAGATATGTTTCACTAGGAGGAATACAGTGGGGAATACTAACGAAGTGGCATGAGGGAAAAAACTGAAATCACTTCACACATTCTTGGCCGTAAAATGAAAGACACCCATAAGATGGTGGATGACTAGTAGGATGGCAATATTGTTCTGGCCCCTGGGTGTAATGAGCCAGATATGTTTCACTAGGAGGACTCGACACAAGAATGATGGATGTGAACAAAGTATAGTTTTATTCTAGGAGGATAGAATCAGAATTTAGCATAAATTTGTTCCAGGCAAATAGGACTAAAACGAAGCAAGTCTGTTAAGAAAACAGGTTGAAAATAAATCTCAAGTATGTTAAGAAAATAGAGTAAAATATAAATCCATGGAAAGGCTAAAGTTTGTTGTAAGATGATTAAGCAAATAAATCCATTTAAGGATCAAAGGCCAAAGAAGCCATGGACAAGCTAAAGACTGCTTTAGGACTGATGAAAATAAATTAATTCAACAGCCAAAAAATTCTTTAGCAAAGGCAGGGTTCTGTATGGAGGAAGCCTATCTATAAGAATTCATCTAAATATAAGACAGGACTTCCTTGACTATAATTCATCTAAATATAAGACAGGACTTCCTTGACTATAACTGTTGAAAGACTTAATGTAATAAGGAGTTTTTTCTCGTGCAAAATCGTCTAATCTAGCTGGACCAGCATCAAAAACATTTAATATTGATTTGTCTTCACAAGTGGGAGTGGCATGCCTGACAGCGTTGGCTCTTCTTTGAAATGCTGGTATCAGAATTGGTTTTATAGTGGAAAGGTCATCTACCAATCAGTTTTTTTCTCTTCCAGGAATTTGTATTTCAGACACTGGTTCCAGAGTTTGTAAAAACTTCAATTTGGTTCATTTCGGCTGTGTCACCATGAAATAACTGATATACTGGTAAAATTGCACTTTCTTGTTCGACATTGCAATCTACAAATTGATTTCCTTGCCTGAAAACTTTGCATTTTACTACTGTTAGTTGAATGCTTATAGCAGTAGAGAACCATCAACATTACATGAGCATGGAGATTACTGCGCCAGCAATTTAAAAAATGCTCATATGAAAAAGGTGAAGATTATGAGAAAAAAATGCTCTCACTTACGCTCTGGAGAGAGATGAAACTATATGCAGTGGAAAGCCTTATCTTGTAGAGATGAGGGCATTTGGTAACGAGCTAAGGACCTACAGAACCGCAGCAAATGATACAGGCACTTAACTCCAAGCTGGAAAACCAAGACCTATGTTTTTGGATGAATAGAGACCATATAAATGTATAGAAAGATTGAAGCTGTCAATCTTACACAAACATGTCTCAACTATCCATGACAAATTTCATGGAGAAGAGTAGAATCTGAAGCAAAGCAAAGATAGGAAATGCAATTCCGTTTCATGATAAATGACTCTAGTTTCTTCATAAAGTCTTGCTGTAAATCTATTGAACTCAGAGGCTTTAGTAATGGGTACTGTATTTACTAATACAAATTAGATAAGGAGTTTTATCTGGATATTTCCCCAACTAGTCACAACAAAAATTACTATTATAGACACTGTAGTTACTCTGTTATCCGCAAAAAATACCCTCATTTTTAAAAATGGGGTAGATATGATTGGCTGTATGTGATGTTTTTAGCAAAGGTCCATTGATCTAATAGTATAATTTCTTGAGGGTCAAAAAGAAGTTTCGTTGTGAACTTGTACAGAATACCAACTATCAATTTGATTTTTCATTAGTATCACATATTTAAACTATCAAAAATTGAAAAAAACAAAGAAACCTTCTTCAATGGAATAAAGAAAAGTGATGCTACCTTCTGAATGGAAATGATCAATCCATGAATAAAACGAGGTGGGGTACAATTGATACCAATAGCAACCACCTTTTTACACAAATCAACTAATGAAGCGCATTCCGTCATTGAGTCACCACTCACTACGTTCACACCATCTTTGGAGTTGAAAGAAAACCAAGCTGGTACTTGGATATCGTCTTCTTCAAGCAATTCAGCATAAGCCTGAAATGATGACACAAAGCTCTATGAAAATAAACTATAAAAATGGTAAAAACTTGTTGACACAAAGAGGCATAAAATAGCTTCTTCTTAGCTATATATGGTCTAAATGATTGCTTAAATATTAATAGCCATTTGAAGTACTAGCATTCCCATTCATTTTAAATAGTTAAGGCATTCACATGATTGAGAAAGTTGGAAACAGAAGCATTTCGTAGTATGTCACTAACAATCTGTGCTACGTGGAAACATGTTCCCAGAGGTTTGTGACATATTCCCTATGTTTCCTAGTGTCCCAAGAGTGGGGGGACATACTAGATTTCAGTCAGCGATGTTACAAATATTGTCAAGTGGCATTCCCCTTTCACCTGGTGCAGCTCGACATACCCAGTGTAAAATATTTCTTTGGTTTCTTTGTGACTTTGAAACAAAAAATATACTCTTAATAAAGATTCAAGAAGGAATGCATAGAATTTAGGCATCGCTCATAAACACATATTCTGACCGGCAGTAAGCATAACCTGCTCATTTGAGATTGATAAATGTGTAAACTTAACGGTATTTCATTATTCCTGTAGGCTGTAGCCGAAGTATTATGCTTGCTCCTGACCATTGGTCATAATATTGGAAGTCAACAGCATGCATGTTGATTTGACAGCTAACTGCTTACAGTGGAACTTTAGTACGCATTTACTGTTTCAAATAATCATCAAGGAAATAATTTGTGTCGATTACAAATTACCATAAATTGTCTAGATTTAAAAATATAATGCATATGAACTGTCTATATAATTTCTGCAAGCATCATTCCAATATCAACAGTCAATTCCTGTTGCATACAGCCAACTGTAAGTATGTAGCCTTGACATTAATCCATTGTCATTACAAAACACACATTATATCTTTGACATCAAAAGTAACTGCTAGTAACTATGGTGGCTGTGTGTGTATCCCATCGTGTCTTCTTGCTCACAATTGGGAGACTAATTTAAAATTTTCTTGCACCTCTATATTTATTGCTAGAGCCATGTCAACTGCTAATGAGTGACTTGACATATAAATAACTGAAAACTCATTTGACTAATACTTTAATTTCCATATTTTTAAGGGAATTCTATTTTAGTTTTTTGGCGGGGGGGAAGGAGGGACCAGAGGACAAGGTCTTCTACTCATGCACAACCGCCGTACCATGAATTGTTGAGGTTTCCTCTAGACTTCCCCAAAATTTGCTCCCCTTTTTCTCAATTTCGAAGTTTGGTGCAACATGGTTTACAAGGTATAAGACATATTAGGCTGGAAGGCAAGGTAGAAATCCATATCGTGCTGAAACATAATGTTCTGTCATGATATTATGTACAATTCATAGCAGTCTCTCCGAAATATTGAATTGCTTCTCATGCTATAGGAGACATTGTCAATTTGCATTATGTGGGATAAGAAATGTTTACCAACATAATGATGAATTACATCAAATTCTTTTTCAACATAAAATAACTATTTTATATTAATATAGCGAACAAGTCCAGATATAATTACAAACAGGGTGAGCAGAAAGTTGCCCGTTAATGTAATAAACAGAAAAAAATAAATCCAAAGAGTTAGGTAAACAAGGTTATGTATCAGATAATACTATTAGCTATAACAATAGTCATTGACAATATTTGCAGAATCAAAACAGTTTCCTTGCCTTCAAGAGAAGCTAAAATATGTAACAACTTCTAATCAACAACAAAGCTAATTGAGGGCTGTCCATGTAAGCATGCCAATTGTGGACCGATAGTGAAGGAGGAACCCCAGCTCTGTAAAGGATTGACATAATCAAATTTCTGGCTCGAGGCTTGAAAAAACTCTTAGTAAAACTTCAGTGCCAAAGACAAGAGTGCAAAGGATGAAATTGGTTAAGTCATAAGCAGCGCCATCTCCCCTGTTGATGGGCTTGTGTCAAAGTCCAGGTGAATTCTTTGAGGCAACAAATTTGGCATTGAAATTGAATGCCAAATCTCCCACCAGCATCTTTGTGCCAAAGTGAAATTCAACGCCAAACTTGGTGTTGCACGTAAAGTGAGGGTGAAGATTGCTGCAGCAGTCACACCAAAATTATCTTCATCTGAAAGAGTATTTCACACAAATACAATCTTTCAAATCCATGCCAATGACTGAAGTCACGTCAAGGGCTACTCCATTGCCAAAACCAGGAATAAAAAGGAGATTTAGCAGGCAAGCCAAGACTGTCTCGACTCTTGGCAGGATTGTAACAAGGCTGTTCCAGGATTCTCTGTAACTACTCCACGGGGATATGTGGTTGAACCCCCAATCTTCACGTGGCGTACAAATATTGTAACATACATGTACTCTGGTTAGCTAATCTTGGAGCAGTTTGGAAAAATCTGTACAAGTAGAGAGAGAACTTAAATTCCGTCTTGGATATAGTTTATAAGCATGAGTCATCTTTCTTCAGCCCCGTTCTTACTAATAAATCATTTATTTAAGGAAATTTGTATATTACATTATAGAGAACCATTAAGAACTCCCTTTTGCTTCATTGGGTTAGTCATTGTTGACTTGTTTAAAATATTAAATCTCGGTGACCCACTATGTGTAGAACTAATAAAAAGAATACCCCTGAACTTCCACCAGTGTGGGTAAGATTTTGACCCAGACCTGTTAAATGAATCAGGCTTCAGCATTCTCATTTCCCAGTTTCCCAAAGTGTAATCTGCTATTTAAGGAAATATGTATATTGCATTCTGGAGAAATGATCAGAACTCCCTTTTGCTTCATTGTGTTGGCTATTTGTTTAAAATAGTAAATCTCAGTGAACCACGTCATGTAGAACTAAAAAGAAGAATGTCCCTGAATTGTGCACCAGTATGAGTAAAAATTTGTGAAGCCTTGTAAAATGAATCCACATTCTGATTTCCCAGTTTCCAAAAGTTTGGGAAGGACTTCCAAAGTATCCTCTGTTACCACATTCAGGAAACTTGGGTTACTTATCTTTTGTTAGTCTTCATGAATATGGAATTTGATAGGAAATAATCAGCCTTGCTTGTGCCTTGACGCCATTATTTCCGAACAAAGATATTGAAAACACCACTCTTCCATAGTTATTTTGTAAGTAGAAGTGTTGTCTAGATTAAACTTGTCGCTGTGCACTTTTATGTACAAAATTATTGTGCATGTAACCTGGAGCTAGTTTGATGTAATATATTGTGAAAAACTCTTCCGATTAGAGAAAACCAACAAGCTTGAAGCTCAATTAACTCCACTAAATTTGAAAAGTGGAAATGCATTATGTGTGAGCTCAATTTGTGTAATAAGGGTTAGCCATCAATATGTGAACTCTTATGAACCTTGTAAATGGACATATTATTCACCTAAGACTACACCTTGCAGTTCATGCTAGGTCGAGGAAGCTGTGGACTATTATGAACCTCGTAAAAGGACATACTATTCGCTGTAAGACTATACCTTGCAGTTGCATGCTATCTCACAAAGGCCAAAAACATTAGAAGCTTAACCCCGCTAGTTTGGCCACATGTAAAGCAAAATGATTATTTTTAGGATTTTGGTGGCATACCTGAGCCTCTAGCTTGTTTGGTATTGTTTCAAAAGCTAACAAATCAGCTCCTGAATCTGCAAGAACTTGAACTCGTCTTCGATGGAAATCTTTTAAAGTCTGAAGCGTAGTATCAGGTCCATAATCTCCACTGCAAGTCAGATAATTTGGTCCCAACACCAGCTTATATAAGTGCATCAACTTTTTGTCTCCTAATGGCATATGCAAAAACTAACAAGAGAAGTTACTTTAACAAATATGCATATAATAATCACCTACCTGTATTCAGAACCATCTGCTAAATATGCACCATAACTTCCCACAGAAGCTGCCACTAGTACAGGTCGACGATTTGGAATCTGAGCATCCTCAACACTACCATCTGAAATCTCTGCATATTTTTTCCAAAAATTATCACGTGCTTCGCAAGCAATCTCAACGCTCCTACGCAATAGAGCTTCTCCCTCAATTGTAGACAACCCTTTTGATTCAAAACCTTGAATTGTTTCCTGTAAACAATCAAATCCCCATAAATATCACATGAATGAAGAGGTGCCAAGATGAAGGCAAAAAAAGTGAACAAACATATAAGAATGTATGAATAATGCATATCATAAGCACAGACCTGGTACGATGTTGTTATTAAGACTTCGGCACCAGCTTCAAGATATTCTTCATGAACCTAATTAATGATACAATAGTAATGCATATAGGAAATCAGAGGAATAAGACACAAAGTATATTATATGTTTAACATTGATTGCTTTTGAGTTTCCAATTGCTGTGGAACTGGAGAGAAAATACCAAGAACCATCCATACTATAAATAGTTAGCAAAGAGTTCAATGTTAGTTTATCAACAAGATTATGATTAGGGTTTCACAGCTTGTCATTTGAAAAGAGGTGTTAAGTCAATTTTCCCTGGATGCAGGCTTCTCCATTGGTTCTTTCCACATGTAATAATAATATACATTAACAAACATGAATTTACAAAGAAAATTTTGAGAAGATGGATACTACCAAGAATTTATATAATGAAAATCAATTGTGTGCATATTCTACTTGCAGTCTTGCTCCATCTTTATAGGGTAGCATCGATATATATTATTGCCAAAAGTAGAACCAATATTCGAATCAACACCACCAAATATATTGTCAGACACGAGAAAAGTACAAAAGGCCGTATAGGTGATAGAAGATGAAGAACCAAACCAATGGTCTGGGTGATTTTTAAAGATATACTGAGCCAGGCATTTTATCATATGACACTATTCTCCCATATGAGACGTCTAGGCAAGAAGTTTTCTTCTGTGCATGGAATTGAGAGTTGTCTTCTATGGGAGATGCAGTTGTCAATGTTTGCAATAGAAACACTCTCATTCTGAATGTTGTCATCTGGGGCTATAACCCAACATCTTTCCTTCTTTGGCTTCTACTTAATCTTGAAAACAGTTTTTGGCTAGCAGCTGACTACCATTCATGTCTCCAATATTGTCGTGAAGAGTACAAGTTTTTGGAGATGGATGACGAATGAATTGCCTGAAGCTTATGTCCGCAACATGGTAGAATCTCCCATTGACAATGAAGGGCTTCTTCAAATGTGGTGGCACGCAGTAGAGCAGGAGAGTTGGTTCAGAGGCCTTTTCAACTCCAATATACACCACAAGAAGGATATGCCAAGCATCACATGGGCATGAAGAGCAACATGTCAAGCATCCAAGGTCAGCTAAATTCAATTGTGCACCTGCTTTCTGAACAACAGAGTCTCAATCATTCATCCAATGACACCAATTCATTTCCCAGAGGAGGACCAAACTTTAGTTCCAATTAGAACAATTTCAGCCCAAAGGTACAATCTTCCAAGGGTTGAACTACAGAGTTCGATGGCAATGATGTATTTTCATGGGTCAACTAGATGAAACAATACTTCACACTCCAAAGGAATTCCTTTAGAGATAAAATGTTTACGTACCTGTGGAGTTGAGAAGATAGATTAGAACAGTAAAAAAGAATGGTTTTAGGATTGCTGCTAATTAATCATTGAATAGTAGGGGTCTTCTACAGGTGCACACTTTGAATACTACTACTATAAGTAGCTTGAGCATTTTGAAGAAATGGTGCAAGGGTACACACTTATGCGATAATCTTATTTTGTTGGAATTCAATGGAAGAAATGCATTGAGCTCTTAACTTCATATTGATTTTGATGTTGATTCTGCAACAAATGAGTTTTGAATCTTTTGGTTCGGGTTAAAGATGATAAGTTTTGAGTGGTAGAAATTGTCTGTTTGAATTGTAGATTAGAGATCGAGATGAAGCACATTTGGCAGGTATAGGAAGTGTCGTAGCACATATCATGACTATAAAAGCAAGAGTAAGGAACCAAAATCAAACATGACCAAAGAACTTCCTACTGTTTGCCTCTTCCAAGCATTGACAACAAATTATGTGTGCAAAGATTCTGCTTAGGTGAGGCACAATTCTGGCTAAACTATAAATCTCAGTTTTCATTACTGGAAGGCACAGCAGGCCAATTGCAAACTTGAAGTGGGGTTCTCACTGCAGGAGGAGGTGAAGGTGGTTTTCATTGTTGTCTGGCTTCATCAGTTAAATTAAATGGTTGCTTGCATAGTGTTTTATTGCAGGAAGCACTGCTCAGTCCGAAGATAGGCATCCGGGTAGTACTGAAAAATACCACTGCAAATCCAACCAATTAGGGCAGCAGTAACATTGAGAGCTGATACATTTCATTGTGGTTATAAAATTATACATTTAATTTTCCTTTTGTGGCTGCAAATTCCTTTGCACTGGGAACATTCTTGGGAAAACAAAAAGTTAAAAGGTTTTAGCAATTTGTATAAATAACAGTCATTAAAACATCAAAACCCAAAGGAAATGAGAGCATTGGTGCCCATTCTTTGTACCCAGATGAAATGCTTATGAAAACATTTCTAATTTCCCAAATATTATGTCCTCAAGTTTCTACATACAAATTTGTCCTCTATTTTACAATAGTTTTGTTTTCTTCCCATTGCATTTGTTTATGACATATATTTCTAGGTTCATTGCTTCGCTCTATGCTTTTCTAATTTCATTATTGCAGCCTAGCTAGTCCATACTTTAACATACTTCAAAATGCAAACTCACACTTCAGGAGTCACTGCTGACGATCATTGTGGAAGTTTCTCAGTTGTTAGTTGCATTTCTCCACCTCATTTAATATGCAAACTGATGACCAAACTGAGGTTGTTACTTGCACCATAGTCAATGCTCTCTGCATCCATCATTAACAAGCAAGTAGTGGGATGACTAATTGCATTGTTAGGGGGTTTATACCCATACTTAATGTATAATTACTAGACTTAAGTCTTACATATGTTTTGTTATATATGTAATGAGTGCAAAATCCGCCTTCGTAGTAGATTAGACTATACGTTAATATGAAACATTATAGGTTAGAGTACTTAGAAGGACGAAAGTTGAATTGTAATGGGTAGGAAATGAAATCATTTGTGATGTACATGGGAAAATGAAGGGACAAAACTATATGATGCAATGGGAAAGGACATGAGGAGTTAGTTCATGAATTAGTCAGTAGAGCATATGTGTAAGAAAGGAACATGAGCTAGAGCTCACATGATTTTATACCATAACTCTCAAATAATAAAATATCAATGAATCTATACTCTTACGTTCTAAATCTTGCATTCAATAATGTATTGGATTGTGGTTATTAATGTTCAGATAGATGGAACTGCATCAGAAATGTGTATTTCTACCCTAAACAAATCTGTAAATAGCCCCATAATTGGCTCCAACACTTTGACTGCCTTTGGTACACGACCAAGGAGTAGCTAACATGCATACCATTCAGCATAGCTGATCTCGGATTTCCCATATCTCAAAAGGGCATTATTCTTCTGAAGTCTATATAGATTATAGCCTTCAGTATCCTATGTGATTTGGGTTGCTCTTCCAAAGCCAAATATGTCCCACCAATACAAACAAGACAAAGCATCTTCCTTTCTGCATACCCAGACTTCATACAAAATTTTAGTAAATGGTGTCCTAGATTTAGGAAAATTCAGGGCACTACATGATCAGCAACAAGTTTCTCATTCTTTCCAAGTTTGTGATTGTGTTTGGCTTCACTTGGATAAACAAATGTTTTCGAACAAAGAACACAAGCTGAAAGGGCCGTCTACTATTCTCCAAGAAGTTGAGCCCAATGCTTTTCACTCAGATCTTCCAGCTCAACTCGTTATCCATGTTGTTAATGGGATCCAGCTCAAGGTGTACAGTCCATCTCACTTGAAGAAGAAGGTTTCCATCACTTATCAAGACTAACATGAACCATTGGCCAAGGATAATTTGCTCAATGTTTGAACTCACACCAATCACAAGAAGCAAACCATGACTTACATTGTCAACTGCGAAAGCACTCTAGTGACACGAGCCAAGATGGTTTTCTGAGTCATATTTTGTGGAGAAGTTTCCTCATCTCATTTAGAAGTTGGGGACAACTGCCTCTTAGTGCGTAGGAACTGATAAGAAAGATTCTCATTATTATCTCTTTTCTTATAATCATCTACATTTATAAATATCTATATGTAAACATGGTCAAGTTCACTCAACCTCGTGGATTGCATTCAAATTAGATGAACTGAGGTGGATTTTGCATGCCGTGTTCTGCAAAGCCTAAATATGCTTGACCTAGTCTGATAACTACTCATCCTCACCTTTGTAAATCTATTCAACCTATTTCAATGAAGAGTGTACAATTGATTATTTCACTTGTTTTCCTTCTTGTTCACATCTATCCTCTCTTGTAGTTTTTTATGTGCACATTTTGAGTGCATATCAGAAGGTCGCTCAAAGGTGCAAGTATAAATCCATGTTTAGGAAGAACAAAACTCCTCCAAATCCTCGAAGAAAATGTGACTATGGCTCAGAACAAGATGAACCAGCAAGCAAATCAGCATAAAATATAACACTTTGAAGTTAGAGATTCGTATTTCTCAAGCATCATACCCACTATCAATTCTCTAAAACAGTAGAAAGGCAAAAGCTCACACTTAAATTCTATGATCCCCACAAGGTACTTTGCAGAATAGGAAGTTTGGCTTACAAATTCAATATACCGTTTCCTCTTTGTTCAGCTAACTACCTACATCACATCAATGAAGAGGATTATTTGCAATAGGATCCTTGAAGTTTGAACATATGGAGATTCTGGACTTAAACAAGGAAAAATAATTTTAGAATTACATTTGGAATCATCATTGTGAAACTCAACTATCAGCTTAGTTGTTTTTGGAGTTTCCTCCTCAAAGTGGCATAGATATCTTATTTGTGTATTTTGACATTTTAATTATTATTTTGCATTTTGGATATTATATGGCGCTTCTTTTCCATTCTGCTTACTATATTTTGTGGAGTGTTATTGTTATTTTCATTAGATTTTCGCAAGTTCACTAATGTAACATACGAGCATTATAGTTACATAGTTGTCAGCATAACAAGCAAGTACATGGTCCCTGTAAAATGTGCTTTCCCACTTATTTTAAAATCAGGATGTATTCCATTGGTGAAGCTGATTTCAAAGTTGTAGAATGACCCAAAAGGGCTCCTTTTGGCATGATGCTATGCTCTGCAATTCGTATGATGGAATGAGGTTGGATGCAAGTCCCTAGTGAATTGTGGCTAAAGGGTTGTATCTCAAACATGCAGTCTCTTCCTCGGGTATTAGATAAGCGGCATACAGTTTTACAAGCCAAGCGGCTAATCTCAAGCCTTGTGAGCCTTCCTTAGCTTGTGGTTGTTGTTGTGTGATAAAATTTACAAATTTCCGACAGTTTTGAAATCGTGTGTATTGAGCCTTCTCTAGGTTGTGGCGGTTGTTATCATGTGATGTGCCTTCTCTAGTTTGTGTTTGTTGTTATCATATAACATTATTTGCAGTGACATATCATCCTCTCCGGTGCCTTGTCTAGCTTCTGGTTACTGTTATCATGTGATATATTTTGTAAGTGGCATATCCTCCTCTCCTGTACTAAAATCGCCATTAGTTTCAGAGTCCGGCCTCTAGATGTAATTTACAAATTTCTACTTGCGGAATTCGATCTACAATAATAGAGTCAACTCTAAAAAATTAAATGTGTATATACTACCTACTCTCCCACATGCCCTTGCTAACACACGGTAACATGAACTCGTGACAGTTAGCATATAAACAAAACGTGCACCAGTGAGTTGATCGGCCACTCGATTAGTCATCCGTGGATGATAAGATTTTACCCCTTTCGTGATAATAAGCACAAAAGGCAGGACAGAGAATACAAGCACCTGCTCACAGTAGCAATCCATCTGATGGAAAACTTGACTGGTCTTAAACATCGTAATAAAAATAAATTACAGAGTGATTTTCAAAATCGTTTTCCAACATGAAAGAGTGCAGAAGCCTTAGATCTTTCGAAAAAAGTGAAAATTTTCCAAGCAGGGCAAATTTCAAAAAATCAAGAAAGCCCGTCTTAAAGAGCGCCAAAAGATGGAAAATCACAAAATAAGAGTGAAGGAACATTCGTAGGTACCTGGCGAATGAGATGAGGAGTAGTAATGAGGCAGGTAGCACTCCAGAGAGGATCATTGAGATTTGCGCCATGGCTCTCTAACTGCGTGGCGAGACCCCCGTCGATAATTCCAAAGCCTCCCACCTGCTGCAAAAACTCCTCCAGCACCTTCGATCTTTCCCCGCTTCCGAACTTCATTTCAAATAAACAAAATAACTCAAAATTTGCAGCCTGGAATGGCTTACTGCGAGTATACAGTGTATGGCCTGTAATTCCAAACTGTAACGACAGGATCTGTATACCGCATCCTAATTTGAGCAGAATGCGGCTTTATAAGCTCGGAATGGCGGTGCTTTAAATTTGACGGCTATCTATACCCATCAAATGAATATAAAGAATGGTGGCGCTTTAACTTTGACGGCTATCTATATCGAGAGGGCGATGGCTATCGAGCCTACAAGGTAGCACCAACCTATCTTATGTAATCTAGCAATGTGGTAAATACCGTTTTTTAATAGGTACATTTTAATTTTTTTTTTTTTAATTGATATGATGTATGATAAACAAACTATGTTTATAGCACCGATCTATTTTATGTATATATGTACTTGTCATCCATACTATTTTGCCATCTTTTGTGTTGATCAACTTATATTAAAAAAATTGTGAATCAATCCCGCAATCTCTCATTAGTTGGTGCAATGGTTTACCAACCACCTTGCGTAAAATCATTAGATGTTATCCACGATAATTTATTGATATCTAAGAACAATTGACATTTACTGAGTAAGACCCCTTTCGAGGCGCATGGTATGCATGATTATTATATGTAGCATGTATGTAGGGTCATAATGTGGAAGTGTTATCATGTAGTGATCCTAGAGTGAGAAGGTCCGCTTGGAGGTGGAGCACCTCCAATTCCTTATGGGCTATTCAAGGAATTTTCCTTATGTGTCTTTAGATTCGCGCATGATGATTCACCATCTCAACGTTGCAATTAGGGTCATGGCTTCCCATGTTGTCACTCTAGAGGCCAATAAAGTTTCTCTTCTCATTATTATTGATCTACGTAGTGGTGGAGTTTTTATAGACTTAGTGGTGGCGGCGGGTGTGGGCCCTTGAGGACTTCTCTAGTCAACTTTGCTTGCTAAGCTCTATTATATTCTTAAGTCGACAAGTCAAAAGAAGAAGAAAAAGGCAAAACAACAATCACGAGGAGCCATACATAACAATACGGGCCGTCCCGATGTCGGTGACAACCCGATTCATACATGATGTCTAGTCTCATATGCCTTAATGTTTGCATGGTTGTTTGTCCTAGCTATTATAACATTTTTATTGAAAAGCTCTTTATTAATTATACTTAATAATCATTTTAATAATGTGATTTTAAAAAGGTTTGTATGATTTGATTTGACATATATGTAGGGATGTAATTTTTATTCCATCCATCTTTTATATAATTAATATTCTATCCATCTTTTATATATTATATTATTAATATAAATGTATTTTTCAACCAAAATAAATAATAATAATTAGGAGTATTTTTTTAGGTAATTTGGAGGGATCAAAGAATACCTCACGACCCGAACTTCGAGGAGCAAAGCGTAATACAAGATCAATTTCACTCATCAATTTCATATAGAACAACATATAACAAATATTTCCCATATATTATGCATAAAGTGTAGGATTTGAACCCACAACCTAGACCACTTAAAATGGTGGCTGAAGTCGAATAAAACAAGCCGTAGACTTAACAATTACAAATATTAAAAAAATGTTATATAAATGACTGTCAAAGTTAAACTAAAATAAAGTTATGGTTTCAAACGACAAAAGGCACGTAAAAGCACATTACGTCTAAATGGAAGAATAGGCGATTCCCATTAAATGTCTTTTCCCACCTTTTATATTTGTCCCATTTGCATAAGATGTCAAATTCCACTCGGAATGGAGATTTAGTGCATAACTTTTTACAAATTTATCTTTGGAAGATCAAAGTGGACACGCCATCTCCTCCTTTGGCTATTAATTCTTCATCTTGTAGGCTTTGGTGGTTATCCCCTTATAACTTAAGTGTGGGCAATCAACAACCATTCATTACCCAAATGACGGTCATAATGTTTACATATATGGTCATCTTAGTTGGGAGGAGGAGATTAGAGTCGTAAAAGTAATTCTAATATATTGAAGAGGTGTTCGATTTGGAATATAAATGTCTAAATTTTATATATATATATATATATATATATAAGTTAGGTTGATGAAGGTTTATTATGTGGGTTTGTTCTTGATACATATCTACGAATACATGTACTTCAAAATTTTATTTAAAAATATTGAGAAAATTTAATTTTGAGGTGCTTATCTTGGATTTGTCACATCATTTCATGTATTGAAGGGTTTTATATTGATTAATGACTATGTCACCTTCTCCACAAATTTCATGTTGGGCGGTGATAAATGACATTAATATGGTTAGGCTACTTAAGTCGGGCTTGAAAAAATATTTCTAGCTAAAAAATGGTGTCAAACTCGGATTATATGACCAAAATATCATGGTTTTTCAATCACCTCCTTGAGCAATAATAAAAATCACCATATTCATGACATTCAATTAAATGTTGAATTTGATATTGCTCATTGTTAACTTCTCGTGGACATTATATTCCATCACCGCTCCCTAACTAGCAATTGCACATGAGTTGCAAATTACGTTGAAGAGGATAACAATGTTAAGTTTGTTGGAGTTGTAATTTACATAGAAGTGTATGCAAACTTTAAACTAAACAAAAAAACTTTTTAGAAAGTGAGAATCATCAAACACATGACACATTATTACAGTGCAAGCTTATTTTTTTAGATTGTTTGATTAGCATCACCAATAAGTGCCACAAGAACATTCTCCTTTTCAAATTGAAGGAATTGGTTATCATTTCTCACAACAATTTCTCTTGCAATAATCTTGGAGTTTATTTTCGTTGCAGTGTGGCAATGACCACATAATCGAAGGTTCTTGACAACTATAATAGTTGTTTCAAGGGGGCGTGTTTAACCAACCAAATGCAGTTGCCAACTTTTTACTATGGTGGCAGAGAAATAATTCTTTTTCCTCACCTACCCACTTCTGCATAGATGTTTGAGAGAAGAAAATAACGTTGCATCATTTTTAGGATCCAAATCAAAATGCATTATGGAGCATATACTTTATAATATTGAATTTTGTTTTGACTAAACACCAATTCAATACCACATAGATTTAAAGTGTGTGTGTATATATATATATATATATATATATATATATATATATATATATATATATATATATATATATAGGGGAGTACAAAATATGAAGTGTAGTTTCTCTCAATTGTAACGAAGATGATACGAAGCAATTAGAAAATGACTCGCAAATTTTTACATGTGACCATTGTGCATTATTATAGTCCAAAACATGGATATTATTAATAATTGAAATTATTGGGACAATGGACAATATTATTGTCTACAATTATTGGGCCCTATTAAAAACAACATAATTACATAAAAAGACCTATACTTGCATGACAATCTGAAATTGCATTTAATTGACTGCTACAGAGCAACAATTGGTCATAATCTGCGTGTGAGTGGTCTTATGTTGGCCATAGTAATCATTGATTTCACAAGCTTCATGATTGTTTAATTTTGTCTTAAAATCTTTTTTATGTTGGGTTGGTGAAGACTATTTGTTTTTATATTGCAAGATGATTGTTTTGGTTTAAGGTGTGGTTGATATTCGAGCATTTCCATCCATAGTTGAAACTGGTTGGGTGCCTGGTAGGGCTTTATTTTGGTTTGTATGGTTGATAATTTGTTGATTTGTAGGTCACATAGTTTGTTAACTATTTGCAATAATAAAAAAATTATGTTGGATACAATAGATAAAGACATAGTAAGCAATGTTAAATATAAAATATCAGAAACTGAAGTATAGATCTCACTAGTAGAAAATGTGCAGGCGAACAAGACAAAAAAATTAATATGCGAAAATGAAAGGCCTGTTAAACTTAACTTGTGTTTGGGGCAGTCCATGAAACCACATGTATAAGGCATTTTGTCAAACATGTCACGTGCATTACATATGCTTTGACAATGTGCATGCGTGTTCACATGCCCTATGGAGGCTTCCACATTGTGCATGCATATCTTCGAAGGACTTTGTGTACTCTGTGGCATTGCTTTTCTTTTCTCTAATTTTGGGAAATCCCTTTATTTTTATCCTTGTTAGGCATTTCATTATCTAAACTCCATAATTTTTTGTGGTTGTTTCGTTTATTTGCCCCCTTGCTTTATTTGTTTTTGATTTTCCTTATTGCCTTTGTGGATGGCATTCCTAATGCAGGTGGGTTTGTGTGAAATGGACAAAAATACATAAGGGTACTTGTTAGAGTGTCAAATTCTATTGGGGAAGCAATACCCATGAATGGATGAGGCTCGAGTGGAATGACCACGATTCAACTGAGAGTGCTCTGAATGGAAAACCCTTGCATTCAAGAAGGAATGAACTTATATTGCTAACATTTGACCACGAGAAGCCAAATGAACCTAACCCTACATAAATATAATATAGGAATGAATGTGGAAGGATTGTGCATAAGATGATTATGCAGGGGCGTCGTATTTTGATGCGGAAAATACATCGGATTGAGCCTTGAGTCAGACTCTCTCGAAGATAGTGGTTCCATGGAGGGGACAAACCACAAATCAAATAAAATGGATCTTTGGAAAAATCCACTGTAACATTAAATAAAATGGATTCTGGAAAAAATCAACTAGAAATAGAGTCACTGGAATTTGACACTATCTAATAAGAGCATCTTCAAAGGTGGATGCCTTCGGTGAATTAGTTAGATCATAACCTGATTTCCCATTTCATACTTTGATTTTGGTACATTCGATCAATTTGTTAATATAACATACATTATTTAGATTGTAATATGATGTGTCATTTCATACGTTGATTTTGGTACATTTAATTGATTCATTAATACAACATATATTACTTAGATCATAACCTGATTTCCCATTTCATACCCTGATTTTGATACATTTATTCAACTCATTAACACAACATACATTATTTAGATCATAACCTACTCGACTCTCGTTAATAAAACATATCAATAAACCAAAGAAAGTACAATAAAAATAATAACAATCTTGTTGTTTTGTTGGTAGTTACCAAAACAAGTTGTTCATCACAGGGTAGGAGTTTAGGTATACGGATATCCGTAAAAACATAACAATGAGCTCTTGCTTGTTGTCATTGACCCTCTCTCCTCTTTGTTTTCTTGTCCATTCATTCAAACTACCTTCATCCATCACTTCCAGTCCCGCCGCTTTCATTGCTAAGAGAATTGTTATATGGATCTTCTCCTATTGAAAATCCTTAGCCTACTCTCTCTCTGCATGTACTTACCACCAGATCCGACAACTTTGATAGACATCAACAAATTGTTTCGTAAAGAATCTATAAAACGTGTATAACGAGGCATCGACATTACTATATTCATTACTAAGGGTCACTCTACATACCTTGAATACATAATAAGGTTCTGCTGAAATGAACGGGTTGTGTATAAAGCAAATGGGGCTTACGTGTGGAACACTTTATCATTTTATCTTTTACCAACCATTTCTCAATGCATCGAACAACTTTCGGATGAATTTGAGTGCGCCATAAGTGTTATATTACCATTAACATCTCTCATGCACACATCTTTCATATACTTGAGCGTTTTATTTATAAATGTGGCCTTTGCTACAAATTTTAGTGTAAGGGCAAGGGTATCACACTTTCTAAAGACGTCCAAATTTACATCTTCAACCTCGGGATAGTCTACAAATTGTATGATATCCTGTGCTTGGAAGTAAGCTTGAGCGGCCTCGTTCAAAAAGATTGTCGTCAATATATAACATGAGTGGGATATTTTGACAGTGCAAGGCGGTTGAAAGCAGATATTTACTTATGCATTCATGTTGTTTCACCAAACAAAAATTGCTTTAGAAAATGGATATTCAAGACAACTCACACTATTTCATTTAAATATCTAAAATCCGGCAACTTGTAAAGTTAAGACAACAATGGTGTTGTCGAGAATTTGACACTTTCAAAGAAGGGCATCTTCAAAGGTGGACGTCTGTTGGTAACTACCATTACAAGTATGTTCTAAGCATAAATAACATTCATAATTCAATTTAATTTATGAAGATTACAAAAATATATGTGTTTAAATTAAATGGATGAAGAAGAGACTCATAGCTCAAAAAGAACTAGTTCCCACAAGTTTAAATGTGAGATAGTTAGTGGATAATCCTAAACAATGATGGAAATATAGGATATGTTTGTTCTACACCATGTGAGCCCTACAAATAAAGAAGCACTTCATCTTAGAATGCCCAACCTACAAGAATGTTTAAGTACAGTACACATAAATATTGGGGCTAAAGCGCACATTAATATAGTTGTTTGAAGAAGCAAGAATGAAAGTGTAGGGGTGGTTGTTAATCTAAATTAATAAAAAAGAAAAAACCTTCATAAAAATAACTCATCCCTAATTTTTGCATCCTCAAGTGGTTGAGAAAATTGCAATAATTTGTGGTCCCATTAAGAATTAGGTCTCATGGACATCATTAAAACCATTTCATTTTATTTTATTTCAATAATATGGATAATCAACTATTGATTATGACAGTGAAAGGTGGTTCTCCCCTCTATTATATGTTCTGACGGGGCAGAAACGAGAGCAAGCCCGAAATAGATTTTTGAATCGAGAACGCCATACAGATTGCCAATATCAAAGAGTGTAGGACGGAGGGGCATATTGAAATCCGCCAACATTGCAAGGTAAACATTGAGTTGCTTTTGAACGTCGTTGTACTGTATCCACGCCGTGAAGATGTGTTATCTTAATCCCTTCGAATAATTGGAGGAGTTCCAAATGAATCCGATGCCTGCACCATTAACAGCCACCCCGGAGACTTCTTTCCCTGCTCAGCAAATGGTTTGTCACAGTGTTACAATTATTCCAAATGAAATTACTTTTAAAAGAAAGTAAGAGATCGTGTAGAAAATTGATTGATGATATATGGATGCAGATACTGTGCGAATTTTGGTGAAGAGAGGAAAAACATACCTGTTGAGGATCGTGAACGCAGCACTGAATCATCCATTCTTCTTCAAAATAACACATCACAAAATGATGGTTGTTGCAGTGGATGCATCGTATACGAAACCATACAAGACGAATGTGGTGTTGATAGAGCCTGGTCAGACTAAAGATGTCCTGCTAAAAATTAGCAAACGACCTGGGCTCTACTACATGGGCGCCCACATTTATAGAGGGGACTCGCTCGGCCCATTTATAAAAAACACAACCATTGCAATCTTAGAATACAGAGGAACAACTCCATCCCTGTCATGCCTATGTTTCCTCCGTTTAATGACACCCCGACTGCATTTAAATTCAGCAACCGCTTAAAAGCTTACGCCCCTCGTCCCCCAAAGTGTTGACGAGGAAATTCTCATAACTCAGGGATTTGGACTCGTCATTTGTCCAAACAAATCCTGTGCAGTCGAAACGTGGAGTGCATGAAAAATATTCACTGTTCATGCTCCAAACAACTCCTGCCCCCACCAATGCGCCACAGCTAAATTTAGTATACCAAAGTCAAAAACTTAGTTTTATTATTGACTGCAAACGTGCGTGATCTTTAGGGTAATCGTGTTGAAACCTACAACAAGCTGCCACAGAGCATCGTGTTTTTCTCACCATTATTAATATTTAAAATACTCACCCATGGAGATTAGTTTTAATGAAGAAGTTTATAATTGTTATATATATGAAATTATTTTAAAGTGCAATACATGTATATAGATTATTTTATATTTAATTAATATATTCAACATTAAATATAAGTTTGAAACTTTAGTTAATATCAATTAGGTCCAAAGATTTATCTCCGTTCACGGGGCCGATTTAACCCATGAGGGCACTGCTTTTGGGACGGCTATTAGCAAGAGATCCTTTTAGCACAGTTCTGTGATGTCATTTTTATTCGCAATCGCCCCTTTGGTGTGTATAAGGAAAAATACACAGATCGCCAACCTGGCTTTTGTGCCCACCCCTCTAAAGGTCCCTATCAGACTAGAGCTAGAAAACAAGTTAATATGTAAATTTAGTAGTAATTGGATAGTTGCAGCGAGTGCGAGTTCTTAACTCAAATCGAAATATTTTGACACTAAGTAGACGATGTTGAATACATTGGTATTGCACCCCAATCCTTTGAATTTTGTGGTTCACAATCTTTCACACACACCTCTTATTTGGGGCCCTCGAATCTTTTGGCTAATATTAAGAGTTTATACGTGCATTCAGTTACATCCCAACATCTTTTAGTACCTTTTCAATGGCTTCATGGGCCATATTTTTTTGGTTGTAGAGCCGGTGGAGCAACAAAAACAAGATAATCAAACATCCATTTCTCATTCATATGCATAATCCAACTTATAACACAATTTCAAAGAACAATTTCAAATAGGAAACAAAGTGGGTGCAAGATCCTACCTTGCACTCAAGCACAATCCAACCAAGAAGTTCACCAAGAAATCCAAATGCTTGTTCCAAGCTCCAAGCTCTTCTACCACCAAAAATTTTCAAAAAAAAACCTTCACTAAGGACATGAGGGGTTAAGAAGGAAGAATGCCACATAAGTCAAGCAATGGGAGGGTGACCTAAACCACATCCAAACAAAATGCAACAAAATTACCCCATAAAATTAAAATTGGGGAAAACAAATTTGGCTCCAAGCAATCATGAGAAGATTCAAATTTAATAAACATTCCCAAAATCAAAACTCCATAAATTTGGAGTGTGTGGGAGGGGAAAAATGGGCCAATGGGCCTCATTTTCATTGAAAATATCCCACCCCATAGGGATGGGGGATAGGGCCCCTTTTCAATGTAAATCAAGTCCTTTGCTTGCCATTTACCCTTCTTAAATGGCACATTTTCCCAAATCCGAGTTTGGGAAAAATGTGACATTTAGGAGGGAATTAGGCTCACCTAATCCATGATTAGGTGGCCTACTCCCTCCTAACCAAGACACATCATCACATACCACAAAAGATGCCAAGGACCACCAAAGATGGCATAAAACACCAAGTTAGCATTAACCAAAGGAGGATAAGGGTACACACTTAGAACAATACAACATGAGCCTACATCACAAAGGTAAGAGGTAAGAGGTGAGCCAACCATCACATAATAAACCAAATACAATATATGAACAATGCACAACACGAAGAGAAGGTGTTGTAAATCGATAGAGAAGGAATGGTTTGGCCTCATGGGCCTTTTGTGCTAATTGGGATGCATTGCTTGAACCCCACGTTCTCCCATGATCGAATACATCACTGCACACTCAAGGAAAACCTCATATCTGCCCAATATGATAACAAAATACAATATAATAATATGCATTGAAATCAACATCCATATAAGCCATGCTAAGCTAGAAGTATATCAACAACATGAATCGTCTACCGAATGAAACAATATAATCATCATCATACATCAAATATGGATCAAATATCAATACCAAAACATGTCAATAATAACACATGATATCATCGTCACAACATAATATCTGTAAATGCACAGTGGCATCATGTGCCCCATAGTCAACATGTGATCAAGTGTTAGCATCCTAATGCTATCAATACGATATCATGAATAGTTTCATATCATAACAATGTACCAAAGTAGTAAAATCCATGTCAAGCAACAATGTCATGTGATAATGTCCCATCAAAATAACAAAACAAGTAATAAGGTCCACTATCATTTGTGATAATATAGATAAAATGAGTCACACATGACCAAAATGAGAGCATGGAAAAGGGTGGGCACTCTGAGGTAGCGAGTGTGTTAGTGTGCGAGATAGATCCCATTTTGCTAGATGACTAGTTAATAATTATGGTGTAGGTTTCTTTGTGTGTTTATTCATTATTAGTCCAAATTAGGCTCTATTTGTGCATGTTCCTTGTATTGTTCCCCTTGACATGTTCGCCTTGTGTTATGTACAAATTTTGGCACTTATTCTTCTTTATGACTTTATATGTGATCTATATTTGGCTTGTCGACTCTCTATTCATCTTTGTTTGATTTTGTCTACTTCTATTTCCACATGTTTATCTCTTCCCCATGTTAGTCTCTTTAACCTCGCTTTTATGATTATCTTTAACCCTTGAGAATGTCACCGGTCAAATAAAAACACCTAACAACCTATAAAATGACCATTTATATTCCCTTGTATGACCCTTAATGCTCTTGAAATGCCAACAACATTGTTTCCCACTATCATTGGCATTTTTAGTTCTGTGTTGTATAGAAGCTGGTCGTGCCATTTTCATACTCTATATGAAAATGGTCATTTATGTTGTGAACCTTTTTCTTGAGACTTGGGTTCCTTGATTTTTGTATCCTTTTTGTATCCTTCTGTGCTTTCTTTTTCTGTCCATTATGTGTATACTTGCACACCCAAATGAAATATATAAAGTGCATATGGGTGCAATAGTGCATTTAGGGACACAAGATGATTATAAAATTGATATTTAAAAGTTGTAAGAGCATCCATTTGAAAAGATAAGGGTTAGGACACTTAAACCTAATTGTTTGATGACTTACATTGAGCATTGATTTCAAGAATTCAAAGGGGTTTGATTGAGATAGGCCCTTGAATCCAAACCCTAGTTTGTACCATTTTACAAAGTGTTGGTGTCTAATTAGGGCTTGGAACAAGGAGAGTATTTTCCTAATGATCCTTAATGAAACAAGGAAAAGTGAGTGAAGGTTTTATAGATCATAACTTGTGGGTCATGTTCATTACACAAGTTTTGCACTTGACAAAAGAAGTCATTTTCATACTTGTTATGGAATTGGTCTTCCGTTTTCAAACTGTATAGGAAAATGGCTAGGTTGGTCATGTTGTTTGAATCTTTTGGGTTCAATTCACCTTGTTTTCTGAGTTCGTTTCTAGTTTTTTTCTACTAATAGTTGTCTTTAGATTCATGAAAAAGTGAGTATTATAATATAAAAAACATAAGACTCTAGTATTCTCAATAACTATAATTATTTCTTGATTTCCTATATTTTTAATTTTTCAATGCTTTGCAATCGGTTTTGTTTTATTGATTTATATTTGATTATATCAAAATTATAATGTGATATGGTTATTGTATTGTAACTATAATTACTGACCCTAGTTTCAAGTTATTTTTAAATCTACATTTTGGTGAACTTGCATTATTTTTCATGCTTTATTTCCTTTTAGGGTTAAAAATCACTTATTTTGTAATATATTTGATTGTATTAGAGATTTTGTTATTCATTTATTCTAATCTTTTAGAATTGGCTCTTGTGTGTAACATTTCAAACCCTAGTGACTTGTAATGGCCCGTCCTTAGATATAATGTTTAAATATTATGGTTCCCTTTGTACAAGCTAGAACGTGGTTATGGAATGGAAAATTTGATATGAGAGGGCCAATTAATAATGTAAAATGGTTATCCTCACACAAAGTAATCTATAACACTATTGATTTGGTCCTAGATTTTAACAACCTATTGATTCCTTGGTAGAACATTAGAATACCCTCTGATAAAGGGATAATGTGGATTTATATGCTTTTGTCATGCTTCTTGAGTAAATATTATAGCCACTCAAAAGGATTTTTGGAATTCAAATGATATAAATTGTGATTATGATGCCAAATTATAAGGGAGAAATATAGATGAACCCGTTGTTAATATTAAGAGATATGTTATGCAAAATCATGATGATATTTCTAAAATTGTGAATGTAGTAAGATAAGTTTCTTTTTAAGGTCTACCATTTTTCTCTCAAAACATTATTTCGTCAAATAATGAAAATGCTTCTATCGTTTATCCTAGGGTGATTCCCAAAAGGTCCAAAATGATCGTGTTTCATCTCAAGTGTTATATATTCAATAAGATTCCCAAATTACTCAACCATCTAGGGATACTTTAGTACCTCTTGAGGTTTGTTTATCCTCTTTTTCTGTCTTGATAATTGCCTCTCCAAATTATCTTTTCATACATATGAAAAGATATGAAAAACTATTATGATGAATGCATTAGATGATTTACAAAGGAAAGTTTAAATTCCATCTCAAATGTCTCAAAATCAAAATTATAGGGTCACAAGTATCTCATGATATACTTGTAACCCTTTGAATCATCATATAATTTCTTATCTAGATCCATTTGGTTCTATTGTTCCCATATTTGTATTATATAATGGAAAAGGGCAATCTACTCAACACGCTAGATCATTTTAAGATTCTTGTTTAGATATTGCTTGACAAGTTTCACACTACTTGGAAATTACTTATGATGATAAGTTGTTCAAGATAAGTTATTTACAAGAAGCTTGCAATACTATGTGTAATCGCTTAGTTCTATTATTTTCCATTTGGGTCCATACATTCATTTGCATCTCTAGTTGATGACTTGTTGACTCATTTGCAAATCAATATTTCTAGGAAAATTATCTTGGTGGAATTATTTCAACTCAATCAAGAATCCTTTAAGAAAATTAGTGAGTATGTTCTCAAGGTCATGACCATGGTCACTAAGATGACTTATCAATTACCACATGTAGTGAGCTTCGTAGTATTTTTATCAATAATTTACTACCATTCCTCAAATACAAAGTAGTTCTTAACACATTCGATAAAAAAAATCATGTGCTTAACATTTTGAAGTCAAACTTATTGAGGAAAATATTCTCAAGTATGATGTCAATGTTCCAACTAGTGAAAAATTCAAAATAATCCAAGTTTCAAGGCTAAAATAAATGATCATAGGTTTCAACATTAGAACGATGCCATACACACGGTTAATGTTGTTGAGAAACCAAATAAGAAGCTTGTTCTATCTCAAAAGGGTGAAAGCACTTTACAAGATTGGATGAAATACCATAAAATGTATTAAAGAAGTTACTTGCATGTCATATGACTACGTCACCACCAACCATGAATTTGACACTTTAAAAACATTTCTAAAGCTCTTTGATATGAATATAGATTGTGAGTAGCATAGAATTAAAGAGAATTATAACAATTGATGTATTACTTTAAAGCACAATATTGAAGATTTAATTGGTAATGGTTACATTCAAGTGTAACAATAGAGATGTCTACCCATAAGAAGCCATCATCTAATATTATAAATATCCATATGACAAACAACCAATGCACAATTATGTCTTTGAAATATGCAACACATTCATCTAAAGGGTTTATTGGAGTAGTGGATGTTGTCAAGAAGAAACCCAATACTATTTGATTACATTCACTGCAGAAAATATTTTAGAAGACAATCATATGATTGACCTTTACTCATTCGAGCATTCACGGTTTAGGTGAAGAAAGATGTGGAATATTGATATATATTGGTTCCCAATTGAATGTATGCATGGAAGAATTCGTGTTCGACGTTGGACATAGCTTGGATGATTTGCCTTATTCTTCTCTAGCTAAACTTGGATTTAGTACTATTGGGGATAAACCTTTAGGGTGCATTATATTTTATGTTAGAGTGGGACAAAAGATTATTCTAATATTATTTCATGTGGTGCATACTACAAGAGTATATAAAAACATGGATACATCGGATAAATTTTTTTCCTTCTATTGTACATCAAAGCGTAAAATTTGAACATCAAGATCAAGTCATTATGATTCAAAGTAAAACAACATTTTCAATACCAAATCCCAAGATCTAAGATGTGTTTCCATATCCCACTTTTAGCCTCTTTACTAAAAGTTATAATAAGTTCCTTAAAGAAAACATTTTGTTATATGACATCAACTCCATTGTTTTATGGACATTAGATTACTTATACGGTTATGAGATATTATATTTAAGGAGTAGTAATGAGGCAAATAACACTCTAGAGAGAATTATTGAGATTTACATTATGGATCTCTAACTATGTGGCAAGACCCTCGTCGATAATCCTTAATCCTCCCACCTATTGCAAGAACTCCTTCAACACCTTCGACCATCATCTTTGCTTCCAAACTTCAATTCAAATAAAAAAATTACTCAAAATTTAAAGTCTCAAATGGCTAAGTGTGACATGATAAAACTAATGGTCTATAATTCCCAACAACGACAACAAAATTTGTATTATACATCCAAATTCAAGCGAGAATGCAACTTTATAAGCACAAAATGGTTGATCTTTGAATTTTATGGCTATCTATGCCCATCAAATATTTTTCTATGATAGTAGCCCGACACAACACCGCAATTTCTCCTCGTCAATAGGGACATGTGAATGAATGAAAGATTTGAATAACATCTATGAGACCAAGCATTCTATGGGACCAAGAACCGAAACAAAAGTGTTTTAAGCCACCACATGGGCTGCCCTATTACTAAATTTTATTCCCTTTTTGATGCGGATCTTCTCTTTGTGAATCTCAATCAAAAGATTTGTTGTTTTATCAACCCTTTTTCCTCAAATAAGGATGTTAGGTTGTCTACTTTTAGGTTGTCCTCATAGTTAATTTGGATATCATCATAGGTTGTGCCCTCCATGATGCAATGTCATTCTATCTTTATTGCCTCCTTGTTACATAAATGTATTTTCTCTTTTACTACACCTTAGGCGACATCCACTGTCGGTTTCACATGTACAATGATGTGAACTAGTCCTTAACATAACCATCAACGTTTTTGTCGTCCACTTGATTTTTGGGCCTAAGGTGACCCTTTCTCCATGGGTCCTAAGTTAAATATCCTTGATATAATAATTTTTCTTCTCCCTAATTATTGTGTCCACATACCTATCCGAATTTCACTCTCACATACTTTTTTATTTCCTCATTAGTATTGTGTGCATTTAGATTCGCCCCCAGTGACTCATCATCTTAAAGCCACAATAAGGACTTTTGTTGTTGTCATTATGGATGTAGGCAAAGCTTCTCTCATTGTTACGATTGGACTTCCCACGAAAACCAAAGTGTTAGAGTTTTGATAGACTTGGAGGTTGTGGTGGTAGCGGATGTGGCTTCTTCGAGACTTCTTCTCAAAGTAAGTTTCATTGTTTAGCTCTTGTTATATTCTTAACATGACAGTCGAAGAAGAAGAAGAAAAACATAAGAACAATCGTTGGGAGTCCATCTTTAACATTACACACCCTCCCGATGTCGGTATTAACCCTACTAGCCCTCCTCCACCTTTCCCAACTTCCATATTTGTTGTTGCCTAATAACATGTGGCATAATATTTATTTGGTTGTTTATCCTTAAGTTTTTATAACTTTTTTAATTTTAAAAATTTCTCATCATATATGCAATTAATACAATTTTTTTACGATATATCTTTTGTGGAAGCTTCTATAATTTGATTTGATACGTATGTGAATCAATTCCACCTCTTTATGTCATTAGTATTAAATATTTATATAATATTAGTATAAATACTACTTTTCAATTTTAAAAAGAATAACAAAAGTTGGAGAGGGTTCCCGGGGAAATTAGAAAATTGCAAGTGTGTAAACGGCTATCAAATTTAAACCTGCGTAAATATTAAGCCTTAGAGGATGGAGTGTTGGTACATAAAGGAATATTACGTCCAAATCGAAGAATAGCGATTCCGTTTAAATAGGAATATTTCCTTGTTGGACTACCTAATTTGTTTGTCCCATTCGCATAAAGATATGGTGTACGGTGTAGGTAGACACGCCATGTCCATTTCATTGTGAAGCCTAAAATTGTTATTAAACCATGAAAATAGTATAATCACTTTACACTTCATATGAAAAGAGTAAATCAATCACACATGTCACAAAAATTGAACACTTTTACAACAACAGAAAGGGAGCGGTGAAGGAGTGGATAGTTGTTGCTCGAAGGAGGGGGAGAAAATACATATTTATGGGAGAGGATATATTTTTGTTAGACACAAATAGGGTGACAAAGTGCAATGGATTTAACAATCCTCGTCTTTAAGCATTTAGTTGAGTAAAGCATCATTGAATAAAGAAAACAATATGAATTGATCATACAAAGTAGTTGTATTGATTGAATGAAGTATGTGACAACTAGTATTCCTGAATATATTGATTTTTTCACTAATGAATATTCTTTTGTAAATATATTTACTTTTGTAAAAATGTATATTCGTTAAGAGTACAATATAGTAGAAAATATCAATGTTGAAGAGTAAAAAAATACAAATCATTTTTTTAATTTTAATTTAACAATATTTCATTATTGAAAAATATCCCAAACAATTTTGTCATAGTTATCACCCTTTCCCCTAAACATGGCCCCCATATGTAATTGCCTGAAATTTTTGCAAAGGATTGTTGACCACATATTTGAGGGCCATATTATCGATATAGAAAACAATCCACCATCTAAAAACAATCTAAAAAACAATAATAAATTATGTTTCAATTTCAACTCTTCACATACATTACACAATGTATATGTAGGCATATTTTGTCATAATGTATTGTGGTAGGTAAATGGAGTATGAACACTATTGTTACATTTCCTCCATTACTGTCATGTTGTCACAAGTACTTCCAACACTTACGAGAAGCAATTATTGAAACCCACATGATAGAATGGACTCAAGTTAAACTTTCGTCTAATAAGAAGCACATTTATTTTGAAGAAAAACAAAAGTTGGAAGGTTGGAAGGATGCACTTTCTTTAGAGCAGACCTAGCAATAACAAGGATTGGAAATGTCATTAAAATACAACATGTTACATTTATTGAATAACTAATAAAAGTGTATTTCACTTATTTTTTTGATAAACTTGTGACTTGGTTACTTTGCAAAATAAGAAAAAGATTAAACAGTCAAATTTCCAAGAAAACAAAGCCGATAACGCACAACAAGATAAATAGGTTAATCAAATGCAATGCCACCAATCACAACAGGGGAAGGATATTTCTTTTTATTAAAAGCCATTGTGGAAGGGAAGGTTGAAGTGGATCAAAAGGTTGATAGCAGGTTAAGAGATAATAACACGGAGTTTGTATAAATAAGTTAAACAAGCAAACAAGAAGCAATAAATTAATGAATGTTGAATCAATTATGTTATCATTGACTCTAGCAGACATTAAAATAACACATTAAAACAATTAACCAAAATTTGCCAACACTTGATTTTACATGGCATCAAAATTCCAAATATCTAGAAGTTGTGAATGTACACAAAGTATGACCTAGTAAAAAAGAGTTTTGAATAACAGCTCAGTCATGGCTTTCAATTTCGAACAATCATGAATTTAATAAAGCTATGCATTATTTGAACCTATTTTATACATGCGATTTTACCACGCAAGAGGAGTTTGTATGTTTTTAGTTTTCATTTATATCAGTACATGCTAATAACATTTCCACAAAATAAAGGAAATGCTTGTATTAAAAATGTTCCCGTCAAATGATCACGTCAAAACTACATTTCACTGCCATGCAACAACAACTTCATTTTTTTGGGGCAAAGCCATCGGAATTCGGTTTGCAGCAAAGACAACTTTGAACCAAAGACATCTAAAAAAGAGCGGACAGGAAGTATGAGAAATGCAGATTGAATTGTCATAAGTGCCATTAACAACACATTTAATTGAAAATCCAAGAATGCATAGTGCACACACTAAATCTACATAGAGGTGGTACTATACAAAAATATACATAAAACAAAAAGGCAAGGTATCATTTAAAACTTCAAGTACAATATACATAAAACAAAGAACAGAGTCAGTTATATCACGGGGCAGCTGTGGATAACTACCTTGCCATTATGTCCCTTACTCTTGTACCTCCATTCAATTGGCATCATGTAAACAGCAGCTGCATTCATGTTGAATGGCGTTGAACACACGTTTTAACGTCCAAAAATACTAAAAAGTGCTAAAGAGCCCATGCTTTAAAAGATTCATGTTAACAAATAATCAATGAAATGTAACATTTCGTATCTTTGTCAATTAAAAAGCTCTTCACATCAAACATAGAGTTTCATTGTTTAAGCTCGTCACTAAAAACCTATTTTCCTGCAGGGCAAACAAATTTAAGTAACTGAAAATGCAAGTTCAGCTGTGATTAGAAATACTCGTTGAACTGTCAATACCAATGATGTTTTGGATAAAATGAAGGAATTGCATTTAGGGAATGGCTTGGACTGAGATACTTTTTGTTAACAAGTTTCTTTATTTGTTTGCAGATTCAATTCTATTGGTAAATGGCAAATCGTCCCCGACCCCGAGCAAGAAAAACATTGATTCTGATAATAATAGTAATTATGGCAAATCCTTGCTAGGTTTTAATTTGTAGGGCTTTAGGTATAAATTTTCAATGGCGCACTGTACATGATTTTTTTTGAATTTTTCCTAAATTCTAGAAGAAAAGAAATGGAAGATTTTAATATAACCTAGTGGTGAAATAAAAATTCATAACAATAACCTAAAGCATTAAACACAAAAATTTATGGAATAAAACATGTTTCCTCCCTTGGACACAAAAATTTATGGAATAAAACATGTTTCCTCCCTTGGACACAAAAATTTATGGAATAAAACATGTTCCCTCAAATTTTCTCTCTATTTTGCACAATTGATGTCGCCATATGTTGTCTATATGGATTTGAAGCTATAGGGGGTTTAGAGGAATTTTCAAAGTGCTTTGTAATAGCCTTCAACTTTCTACAGGATACAACTGCCGCTACAATAAATGTTTACTTATATTTATCAATTTCTACCTTACTGTTGTTCTATGTGAGAAGAAACAATTGTATGGAAGAAATACACTAAAAAGAGGCTTTCCCATGTCGGACTATTGTACGATTGGCATCATGTAAGCATGCAAATTTGCATTCATGTTGAATGGCGTTGAACTTCGTATTAACATCAATTAAAGTGCTAGACATGCTTTATGTGTTATCACTAATTCATGCTCTTCACATGAGTTTCAGCCTAAACAAAACCTATTTTCATAGTGGCAACAAATCAATTTTCTTGATTCTTTTCCTCTATATTTGCACCAAAGGTAATTCAAGGGCTCAAATGAAGCCAAATAATAATCTGTATTTGAGGTTTTAACATAATTACAAATGATACTGAAACTCAATCCATTCATTTTACATCCACTATATAGGTATGATGCAACATAAGGCAATCCATCATCATCAAGCTTATCTACCCTGGGGTTTGCTGTGTTTGGCTTTCCAAAATCTAAGTCTAGCTTGGATGAACTTTTAGAGTTACTGTCATCACAATCTGTCTCTGATGTGAATGTATGGAAATGCATGGTTCGAAACAGCCCACGATCTATTGATGCATGGTTTAAAACCACAGAGTCTTCCTGATTGTATCCATAATGAACATTCACAGCAACAATAGCATTTTGACCATTATGGAGCTCCACTTTCTTGAGGCACTCAGAGGACATAGTCGAAAAGAACACTGCCAGGGCCTGTGTCTGGGAGTAAATTCTGATCTTGAAGACAATCAAAGTTTTGAACATCGAAATCTATATTAGAAAAATTATGTTCATTTCAAAAATTGAGACAATATAATCAAACAATTGAACTCTATATACCAGAATATAGACCATATTCGATAGGAGTGTGAAATTATCAAGAAACAAGCAACAAAAAATAAAATTGTATTTCAAAATTCAATACAGAAATCATCTGACTGTAGTAGAGTGCAAAATTTTAGACCAAACGTGTAGTAGAATAGTGGAAAATTAAGGTAAAAGATTTCATGTAAATCACCTAAAAATGAAGAAACGTGCAAGGAAATAGGCCGAAATTTTAACTATTGTTTGAAATGAAGTTAATATTTCATGTGGCTATACTGCCGAGTGCAAACTGTAGAAAAATCTGAGAAAATTTGACAAAAAAAGTAAACTATATTTGAAATCCAAACTGTAGTAAACTGCAAAATTTTTGAGAAAAAGGTTAGGAATTCAAGCTGTAGCCTGGAATTGTGCTAAGATTTAATCTTTGACTAAGCATGAGTGCAAAATGTGAAGCTATGTACAGAGAAAAGTTAAAATTCAATTTACAATTTGGAACACTATGCACCTATATAAGAATGCCCCAAAAAGAGGCAGGAAATTAGTTCAATTTTTAGTCGCAATTTATATTATAAATCTACAATTGAAGAATAAAAATGATAAAGAAATTTACTTGCAGATTCCACTTCTTTTCAACCTCAGAGTTTGTCGTGCCATTAGATATAGGCAAACTGACATTTTTATTTGTGGCTGCTTTATCCTGAATCCTGACACAATAGAAAACCAAACATCTCCAATTATCAAACTTTACATCCTCTTGTAAATGACCCTCATCAAATGGATCCAGCTCACAATGAGTAAATTGTCCATAGTCTAAGTTCTTTTCAGCCATCCTTAAAATTTCAATCCCACAAGCTATTTGAGAGTGGTTCTTATTTCATTTCAAAAACAAAATACCACAGAAGATGTTAACCACAAAAATTGCTTTCCGGGATCATTTTTTCAAGGAATAACAAAGAGCCAATTAAAGGAATATGTCATACACGCAGATCAAGGCCTTGTAATTTTTTCTTAAAGAAGGTCGAAAAGGCTCATGGTGAAATTTGACATGAAAGAAGCTTTATTACTGATGCCCTTGCATCACAGTTGAAGTTAACAACTACTATATAACATGAATTAAACATCTAACAGACCCACAAAGCCAAATTGTTCCACATGGCATGTTTTATTGTTATTACAGTCTTTTGATGCCGGTGTGAAGGGGAATTTTGTTGGTGGATTCTTATCAGTAGACAATGGTGATCTTTGGATTTTTATTCCTTTGTACATACTGAGAAATGAGGCACTTGTTACTTCCATTTCTCTTCTACAGAATCTAACAATTGGATCTGTACTGCACAACCTAAGCCCCACTCTATTTATAAGGACCCTCTAAATTGCGCAATTATAGTGTCCAATGCAACCAGCTGCCTTGGAAGTTCATTAGAAAGCCTAAAAGCCAACTATAATCTTGGTTAGTTTGCGTTCAATTTTATTGTTTGTCAATGCATTTGGAAGAGTTGAGTATGATTTACTAGTCCTCGTTTATAAATTTGCTATTGATTTGATCACTTTCATTTGATTATTATGATTTTAAATTTTTATACTTCTCATTAACTTTGATTTGAGACTTCCGTCAACTCTAGTTCTCTTGCAAATTGATGGCTTTGTTGGAGACTAAATGGTGTTTAGTTCATGTAAATTCAGGAAGATATACAGACACAGTTTCAAGTTCTAAAAACCTTTTGCCTATCCTCTAAACAATTATTATGATGACAAAATGAAAACAATTACGTCAAATCTAAGAAAGGAAATTTTCTTAAGATGCCCTAGAAGGAGGAGCCAATATAAGAATTAAAGCTACAAACATCTCTGACAGAGCCTAATGCATGTCTTTACTAAGCATTATAATCACACTTCCGACAAAACATTTGTTGCGATAATCCATACATGGTTGTATGGTTTTATACATTATAAGATGCCATGATAATAAGTTGAAAGTTTTACTTAGAAAAGCTTGAGGTAGGAAATAAAAGAAGCAAATGAGATACAAAAAAATTCTGTTCGGGATATTTGTAGCTCTGTTAATCTATTGCTATTACAAGATGTGCAGAAATGTATTGAAAGTTGGAATCCATTCTGGATTGTAGAGCACTTTCTATTTAGTAATGTTTGTAAGCCAACTAACCGCTTTTTGGTATCTCATACAAATCAAACGGTCTGTAGGACAGTGACTTCCACTATGGAGGGTAAATCTATTTAGGAACATGCTCCAATACTTGCTTCTTAAAGTTAGTATTTTCTTTGACAGGGACTAACTGAAAACCCCAGCAACTGTTTGGACTTTTACCCTCTTTTACGAGCTTCGTGATGCGCTAAAAAACTTAGGAGACATAGACAATGCTTATTAATTTTCAATGCCTATAAAAGTAGATTCTAGTATAAATTTCGCCTCAACTTTTAACAGATTTGTATGTTGGGTAAAGAACGATTGGCCGGCGTAATAGCTTTATTAAATAATGGAGGAAGTATCAGATTGATAATTGTTCTTACTACAAATTGTTGTGGAAAAGCATATACAGGTGTGTAGCAAATTGCGAAACTACTAACCTTTAAGATGAGGCGATCCTTATGATCTGATTGCCAATGTGAATGTAACAGCAACCGCAAACGTTTTGATGATTGTACCTGAATATGACACAGTAAATAAGAAAATAACATTAACCTATTGGTGCATTAGCAATTACGCGTAATATGTACACCATGAATAGAAAAGTATATATATTTTAAAACAATTGAGTTAGATGTCAGTTTTTCTTACGCCGTGTGTTATAGGCATCTGAGATAATTTTTAGTTCGAAATTTCTTTCCTTGACATTCGGTTTATAGTATTATGGATCTCCCTTATTCTGGATCTTTTACAGAGGAAAGGCAGGGTATTATGGCAGGTTTCCAATTCCCACGTCAAATGCAAATTCCATCTAGTACATATATTGCAATCATGGCAATGGCTGATACCACATCTTTTCCAAGCATTCTTTCAAACAGTTCATCTGCATTAGGTATGCTTCGACATTTTGTATAGATGTCTACTACAGCACTTGCAAGTACATCTAACAAACCATTAGGCAGTCCCTGATAGCACATTTTTTTCCAGGCATTCTTTCAAAGAGTTCATATAGATGTTCTGAAGATTACATATTTTCAATTATTGCAGGCCTGTATTTTCACGTGCATGGTTTCACAAGGAAAAACAGTCGACTCTTTCATTGATCACAGGTGATTAAATGGCATTTGCTACACACTGTTTTTTCATAAAAACCGTGTTTAAATGTATGTCAAGTGCAAAGTTTTGATAGATGCCGGTAAAGAGTTTCAGCAAGTGAAAGAACGAGACAGTTTCTCATGGAATACAATTATTGCAGCATACAAAAGACATGGTTATCCTTACAGGGCAGTAACCCTATTTCACTCTATGCAAGAAACAGGGCTTCAACACGACGAGTTTACATTTGCCAACATACTCTCAGCCTGTGTCAAAATCGGAACTTTGGAACAAGGTATGGGCATCCATCAAAGCATAGACATGTATGAAAAATGTGGAATCGTAGACAAGGCACGTGAACTGTTCGACAGAATGCCTCAAAAAAATGTGGGATCGTGGAAAGTAATTATTGCAGGATATGCCCAAAATGGATTTGTTGAAAATGCGTTATAATTACTTAGATACATGCACACGCTATGGACGTGCAGCAAAGCATAATGGATACACGAATTTTCACTGATGTATGTGCAACTGCCTGGTAGACATGTATGCAAAATGTGGAAGCATAGACAAGGCACGTGAACTGTTTGATAAAATGCTTGATTAGTGCAATGAATAGCGGTTGCAATACAATCACACTCGAAAGTTTCAGAATAGACAACTATAGAGTTGACCCATTTTCTGCTTCTGACCTTTCCCTTGCTTAGTTCTAAAAGTGCAACACGTTCTGATTTATATGCTTCTTTTTGTTGATGATGTGATCTTTTTATTCTCTTTTCACAAGGTTTTATAGTGACAGTTGCATTATTTGGTTCAGTTTTATCGTCTTTACCTGCTGGTCAAGCGTAGCAAGTACAGAGTGTGACAATATGTGCATACGTCCAGTCCTACCTGTGTAAGAGATACGCTTTCATAGTAATAAGTGACCATAAGTTCTTTGAGCTCCATTTCCCGCATATCCCAATCAATATGTGAATTTTGATAACAATCATACCTTAAAAATTACATCAGACAGTATATTCTTCCGAAGCCATTTCAGCTGCAGTACTTGAGTGAGGTAGATGCTGCTGAATATGAGCAGAGGGAAGCCCTTAATCACCGCCAAAGGAGCCTCAAATTGCGTCTATGTGCCTTATTTCTCAGAGTATTTTATCAGTGTGTTTCTTTACATTATTTTCATTATTTTTTTAAGACTAAGAGAATCGATTGTAGGCGCCTATATCTTGGTTTCTCTTTTTTGAAAATACAGGACCTTCATGTTGATGGTATAGATATGGTGGAAAGCATTGACGAAAATGTTGACAATGCTGGAATTTTGGATGAAATAACTACTAGGAGCCGTTGTGAATTGAAACACTGACTTGGAAAATTTTAACTCATTTCAAATTGTTTTTTAAGCTTGCCTTATTAAGTATTATGCCATAAACCACTTCCAAGACTGAAAAGAATGTCCTCAAAATCAATTTGAAGTGTACGATGCACAGTAGTTAGAAAGAAAGAAATTTAAATTTGAGTGAAGGATGATGTATTCCTGTCCTGCATTGTACAGGTTCACACTGAGACACAGGATCAAATGAGATTAGGAGGCATCTGAAATTATCATGCAGTTTTTGCGCTAAGGATCTGGTAAGAGATATGACTATCTATAATAATACCCAAAGAGATACACAAAGTGCTTGCTCATTTCAGCAGTCAATGAGTTTGAAGCTTACCCTAGGGCATGACAAAACAGCTGAGCATGGTATCCAATCAACGATTTACTGAACTGCAGTGTCCTTGTAAGATGTTAACAACGCCCTTGCAATATTTATACCTAGAATACCAAGGCACTTTATCTGACCGTCAACTAATCATGCATCTTCCATTAAGCATAAAAAATTGCATTTAGCTATTGTAAGAAAATTGGTGCTCCTTACATTTTTTTCAACAAAACCGTATTTCTTCGAAAGAAAAAAATGGGAGGCGTTTTTGGTCAATGAAACATACCTGCGATGAGACATGGGAAATAGCATTAGAAACATAATTTGGAGCTGAAGACCGCAAAAAGCCATGGGGATAAAGATAAGCCCAGATGAGCCCAAAGAAGATTCCTGCTCCAACTGCAATTGCTAATCTTGACCCGCGAAAAGCCGATTTTGTCACTCTGAAGAGAGACCCTTCTCTTCTTCCACTCATCATTTTCTTGTATTTACTTCAATTGGGTGTCTATAAAACCTTGAATGGCAAAGAGGGTACCAAACAGGACGGCGAACCCTCAAGTGGGTGTCATTTAAATGCAAGCCTAAAGTGCAGATAACCTACAGGGCATTGAGATTCTGTGAGAAAACAACATTTAAACCCTCGGATCTCGAATGAATAGCAGAGATTTAGTTACAGAGCTTGTTGAGGAGGGGTAAATTCATTGCAGATGTATGCAGAGCATAAAGCAGGGTTTAGGATTGAAATGGTTTACAGAATAGACAGCAGGAGGGAAAACCCTTGTATGTTCTGAACACCGCCTTCTACAACAAGCTCCTGCATGGAGGAAGCCAGCTGGACACAACAGAAGCAGCCGCTGCAGAAAAACAGGTAATACCTCTAGCTTGAAAAGGCACAAAACTTTACAGAAACCGGGCATATCTGGCGCGCGCAAAATAATATCTGGCCTTCGCCCTCTGTCCGCGTACACCTGCAAGAAGGAAACGAAACCCCTTATACCATTCACGAGAAATTTTACATTTAAGAAACTTCAACTTCTTATCCACGCGATGTATTACGTTTCCAACCTCATTATGCCACGGGATGCACTTCGGGCATGGTCCCATGCTCCCTTCCTCGGTTCTGCTCTGTCCTCGCCTTTGCGCTCTGTCAGAGGCCGCTCAGCCTGGACCCAGCTGAAGAACGCGTTGGTTTTTTTACAGACGATCGACCGTTGTGAACGATCCGTAATCAACGTCTGTGTACTCTGAAAATTATCTACCACTGATCTACCTGTCATTGTCAGAGCCCTCTCGGCCTCGACCCAGCTGAAGAACGCCTTTGGCGTAATAACACTAAATTCTACTATTGACCGAGGCATTTTTGCAACCCTTCATTATCCATTTCCATTTTGATTTGATGTTGATGTTGATGTTATCGCCATAATTTTATCTATATCTATGTTTATTTTATTTTTCAAAAAGATAATGGCATCATACTCTTTTAAGCCGATTAATAAAGTCATTGTCTTAGTCATATTCCATAATCTTATCTTTATTTCTATCCATCTCTTTTCCTTTTGAGAAATTTTTTTATTAATAAAACAAATAATATAAAGTAAATTATACTCTTTTAATTTTTGTGTACTACCAAATCAAAAACAATTTTGAAAGTAATTACGCCATATTATAATAAAGCGAGGTTGTGAATTCTAATACAATTTACGGTGGTCGTATCAATGTCATATTATATTTTATTTGGGGTCATATGTCAATAAAGGACGTGGATGCCATTTGTTTCGTGGATATTGCAATGGAGTATCGGAGAATGTACATGTGTCCAAAATGTTATAGCCACACAAATGAATGCAAAGGACACGATTACACACGATTGGTTATCCGATAGGGATAGAGCGACATTAAAAATTCCAAGAGGAAGTGGGCGATGTAAAAGATACGGGAAAAGAGTTATTGGGAAAAGGAAAATGCTGGAGGAAAATTATGTTATCTTTTTCTTTGTTCAAGAAAGTCACATATAAATTACATGTCACTTCGATGAACTCTATAATGGAGAAATGGGGTGCAAGGTACAAAGTTTTGAGGTGACATAGTATGAAAATAGTTTTGAAACAAATCCCATTTAATCTAATACTTCCAATGCCCATGTCATCTTTCCCACTCCCAACATTATTATCAATGTTTGAGCTCACAACCCAACATTATTCTTAATATTTTGTTGTTTCTTTGTGGAACTCAAAACTTTATTCACCTTCCTTATGGCAAAGCATTTTTTTCCTGGGAATAGGAAATGCCACCTACAAAATGTTCGACATATGAAACAAAAGAATAAGAGGATTTAGAAGAAATAATTAGAGGATTCTTGGATTTCATGTTGATGTTGTTACTTGCGATTATGTCATTCCGTCAAAGAAAGAAGCAACAACCTTTTAACCATTCAACAATGGAAGGAAACAAAATTTCTAGCGAAATGCTTGAGAATTTCTCCCTTGGTCTATATTTAAAATAAAGTGTGAGAAGCACATCAGAAGGCATACATAATGCAAGTGGATTCATAGCATATACAACTGTTAAAAGGAGAGGGAGAAATTCAACCATATTGAAATCTCTCTAAGACCTCAAATCCCTCCTCTACCATTTGTGATCCTCTTCTATCTTATGGTAAGTCACATATTGACTATGTGACATTTGTGTGAATCACATGAAGGAGAAAGGATGTGTGTAGAACATGTGAAGGACACACGGAAATTTTTTTGACATTGAGATCAACAGTCGATATCCAATTTATCGTCAATATTTCATTCAAGCATTAATGAAAAAAATGGATTCGTTATGTATGTGGCTATTCATGATACCAAATGTCATTGAAACATTGGATCTAAAATTGTTTGGAGAGATTTTTGACAAGGGATTTCAAAATTTACAGAATTGGCAATCCAATGTGGGATCTCAAATTGTACTATGGTATTTTTGGGTAACCATTGTCTACCCAAAAATTTGATAAGTAGAATGTATGCTCAATTTGATAGGTTACTCAAGAACACATCAGGTTTAGGGAGCCATCTTTGTACCTTCAAGTATATACACAATAAACCTTATTACGTGCAAAATAAGATCTTTGTAGCAAGGTATGGACATCCATCTAAGAATAATATGAAGTTTTTTTGTCAGATGTTGTAGTTGTACTACAATGTTCACTCATCCCCATCACACAAACTAAAAATAATTTAAGATAGCATACATTTCACTGCAAAATACAACTCCAACAAACTTAACATTGTTACGTTCTCTAACGTAGTTTGCAACTCATGCACAATTGCTAATATATATAAATGTTGTTAAAATGCCAAAACTAAAGCGAGACCAACACTAGAAACAACACTTCATCATGATGATTTAAGCAATAAAAAATAATTAAAATTATTAATTAATGTTCAAGCTACCAAACATTGACAACCGATCGACATCTACAAAGAGATATACCTAACAAAGCCAAAATTGTGGCTCCCAAAGTTCAATATTTTGTCTAAAATTGAAAACCCCCAAATGAGTGTCGAAATTTGCGACTTGCATGATATCACTCACACAATTTCTCTTTCTCCACATGATTTACACATATACATCAATTTTATAATTATTTGGTATTCACATTCTAATACAAAAATTATCTGTCTATACATTTGGCTATGTACTCGCACAAATATATCAAAGTGTGCATACACTTCTAATTATAACTAGTCTCACATTCTTTCTCGCTTTTCAATTTTTTAATATTGTTCTATATATCCCAAAATTTCTTCCCAATATTTGTTGTTAATTAGGATTGGGAAAATACTCCTCTAATTGATGCCGGGAACTATTTAATAAGGCGTGATATAATAAAAAAATAAATAAGGGAAAAATATGAAAATTAAAAACTTTGACCTTGATAATTTAATCACATCATGTGCATATGTTTGTAATGTATATACGTAGTGAAAGACACAACATTTATATGCAAATCTTCATTCTTCAAAATCCAAACAATTATTTTTCTGTTTAAACATCTTGTGATTCATATTAGACACACCCCACTCTTAATCAAACCTCCCATGCTTATCTCTTCTCATTGCCTTCCACCGCCATTGCAGTCAAATTAAAGGTTAGGAACGCCCTAGGAAATAATTGAAGTTGACGTCATTCTTACAATTTTAGTTAATCATTTTTCCCATCAAAATTATTTAATAAAAACTTATTTAAATCTAATTATAGAGTAAATGATATGATAAATACAATAAAGATACAAATATTAAACACTTAAGCAATACACAACTATAAGAAAATAGGAGAGATAAAGTACTTAGTTGATTCTTGTGCGATCTGAAAATGATCTAGGCAATGTAAACTATTGGACATGTTGAAAACAACATCGCAACTACTCCCTGTGAATTCTAGAACTTGTGAATGATGTCGAACAAGGGCGCCTTAAGTATAAGACAGAGGTGCACAGGAGCTAGTGATTGCTCTGGGCACCGGTGATGTGCATAGACTTAGGATACGCTTTATTATATGTCACTAGGGTTTCACTACTAATTATTGTCAATCACTTGATATTCACTCTTTGATTAGCAAGAGTACTTGTAACCTGCAAAACAAACCCTAGCTACATGCACAAACTCACAAACACATAAAATTGGAATGAAATATGTAATATGTGAAGTCGGATTGACCCTAGCGGTCACCCAATGAGTGAACTTATGACCGAGCGCTACACTACATTCCAAAATCCATGTAGTTATTTGTTCTTATGTGTGAAATAGTGTCCTTAGGTTTCCCTTGTGCCAATGACGCCAAGATAGTAGGTTGTAACTAGATAAGATGTAAATATGTGATATGGAATTCAACACTTCCCCTTACCACGCAGCCCCAAAAATGCGGTCCCTTTAATGGTAGTGATAATATGTATATGTGATTTCTCCTTAGAATTTCAGGCCAGAATAATAGAGTGTGTTGTGTATATATGTGGATCTCTTGTTTGAATTTTGACACTAGTGACACAAAAGGTCGACTATGAACACAAGATAAAGATTAGAAAACTAGAAAGGCCAACCACAAATGTCAAAATGTGTAAAAAGAACAAAGAGGATAGAAGCGCCCATAATGGATAGGAGCATCACGGGCGTTAGTGTCTAGAGTGGGTAGTTGGTGTCCTGGGGTAAATGATGACATATGTGAAAAGATAGACATACAAGGATCCCTGTGACTGAACAAAATTAGGTATAGAAATGATAGATGTGAGAGAGAAAGAAAATAGAAATAATCAAAGAAAGTAGATGGAAAAAGGATTATGTCACCAGTGAATACTTTTCTTACTTAAGATCCATGCATATAACAACATACTTGATGAAATAGTAAAATAGTAGTATGTGTGTGATTTTGTGTCTACATTTTCCCCCTTTATGCTATTTGAATGAAATTCAAGTAGTGTAAAGGAAGTAAGGAACATACCTATATAGAGTTCAAAGAAGCCATATTGTAAAGTGCGCGTAGAATGTAGAAAATTGTAGCATGGTGAACCATGGATCAACACTTTGATCCATGTGGCATAAGTGGAGATAGAAAACCGTCGTAAGGAGCACTTGGAGAAATAGTTGAAATGATTTGGAGATTTTGAATTGTTGCAAAGGATATTGAAGAGGTAGGGAGTGATTATTTTCCAACCTGATTCATTTCTAAATGGGATGATTTGGGCATCCTGCCACCAAAGGAAGAGTGTTGGGGGAGAAATCTAGTTTTACTTTCCATCCATGATTGCATCCCCAAAAGGTCCAACCGATGCAAACAGATAGAGACCAAATTTAGTTATGATTTAGTTTGATTGAAGAACCCATATAGGAGTAGTATAGGAAAGGAAATAACGTCTCATTGCCCCCACTCCTAGAGTAATGGGTGTTCTGATTTGAATAGTATTAGACATCTTCCAAGTTAGGTCATTTGTAGCGATATTAATGTAATGCAACTCCCAAGTTAGGTCATCTGGGAGATATATTAAGTGTGATTATTGTATAGATTGATTGATTTGATTTGAGTAGTAAGAGATTGCTTGTAATAAGACGTGCTTAGTAAATTACTCATGGAATTTTTTTTTGTTTTGCCCCCAGATTAGGTTATTTGGGGAATATATTTGGAATAGTAGAAAGTATTTGAATGTCGTATAGAATGATTGTACCTTTGTTAGAATGAGATGAGAGCAAGTATGATATAAATGTGTTGGGAATGTCGATTGATTGTATTGTATCCTAAGAGGGATTATAAGATGATCCCAATTATATGCCCCCTTTCGGCGAAAGGGTGAAGGGTGCAGAAATGAGCACTAAGCCAAAAGTAAGAAGTATAAGATGTTGTAATAGTAAAATGAGAAATAGTATGGGGTAGTGTTGTCGAAGTATGTGTAGATATTGATTAATACATGTGCCAAATTTGAATATGATGTTTGGACGAGGAGCATAAAATTAAACCAACCAATTAAATAAACATTAATATGTAACATTATAACCACGTGAGAAATTAAAATAACACAGAACACAAAGAATTAAAAGGAAAAACCTTGAGGGGAAAAAACCATGGTGAAACTAAAATTTTCCATTAAGCGAGAAACGTGATTTTACAATCCGAAAATCTCCTCCTCACTTTTCTCAACCAATCCACACAAGGTGAATAACCAATATGACCTATAGCCATATTTATTTGACCCCACGGGTCACAAACCATATCAAGTGATGATGTATGAATAAAAAACACCCGATTTAATATAAATTGATTAATTAATAACCAATTAAACATAAACAACTAAGTTTATATTAAATAATTAAGAATATAACTATTCTAAATTATTTAATTATAAACTAAGGTTTATAGGCACTTAATATTATGTTCTAACACTCCCCCTTAATATTAAGTGGGAACCATATGCCAACATTACTGTTTATATAATAGGATTTACAAATCCATAAACCATAGTGAAGGTTTAGGCTAACATATCACATTTGAAGGATTTATACACCTTCATCATGCTCAAATTACCTTTTGGTACAAAAGGATTTGGAATCCATAAATCAATAGTGAATGATTTAGGCTAAGCATGATTTGTGAGACTACATCTCACAGATTTTTCATGGAAAAAATCTCAACCAACATCTCTAGGAGCCTTTTATAACATAAGGACCTCCTTTACAAATAGATGCAACACACTAGATTGTACACCGTAAACTTAGAGTGACAAGTTTACAAAGATCATAAGGATCTTTTTATAATGCTTTACAATTGGAGTAGAAGTATAGAGGAGAAGGAGATATCAACCGGCCAACCATTAGGAGGTGACATTTCCATGCACACTCCCCCTCAATGGAAACTCTGAAAGGCCAAGCATTGCATGGAACTTGCATAATTTTACAACACACAATGACTTCATAAACATATCTGCAACTTGATCTTCATTCGGGTAGTATTGAAGATCTATATCACTACAGAGAACCTTCTCTCGGATAAAGTGCATATGAATATCTATATGTTTTGTCCTTTGATGTTGAACTGGATTTTTAGCAATATCAATGCAACTCTAGATATCACATAGAAGAGAAGTACTTCCTTTATCTTCTATGTGTATCTCTTCCAATAGTCGCTTCAACCACATGGCTTCTTTTTTGCTTCCATTGCACTTCTATAATATGTCTCAGTAGTAGAAATGGAGATTTTTGGCTACTTTTTACTACTCCAAGTAATGACACTTGCACCAAACTTGAACACGTACCCAATTGTAGATTTCTGATCTATCACATCATTAGCTTGGTCAGAATCACAATATCCATACAAATATGCATTGTTAGAAGAAGTATAATGTAAACCAAAATTAATTATGCCTTAAATATAACACAATGTTCTTTTTGATAACTTCCAAGTATCCCGATACGAGCTCTTGCATAAATCTTGAAGCAATACCTATTGCATAAGCAATGTTAGGCCTAGTTATAGTTAAGTTGTGGAGCTCAATTACTTCATTTTAGCATGAAATGTGAAACTTCTTTGGAAAGCACAATAACCGTCTTCGGTTAGGGGAACAAAGCATCGATTACCTATGACCTGACATCGGTCGAGGCAAGTAGGAAGCGGCATCGGTTAAGGCTAATCGGCGTCGGTTACACTGCTGCAAGGATGTTTTAATTAACTCTCGAGAATTAGATCTATTTTTAGCATTAAAGTATATCTATTGATTGTAATTGCATGGCTAAGTTCCCTAAGCCTATAAACGACTATATAAGCATGAAAGCTAGGGTTTAGAAGTAAGTGATTAACAAAAATGAAGAAGAACTTGCAAAAGTTGGTGAGAGAGAGAATTATTGGAGAAGAAGCAAAAGCTTAAAAGAAAGAAAGTCTTGTACATCCGAGAGGTGTGGAAGATTGTAAATATTCATTGTATATCTTGTCAGCTTTGGATAATAGATTGGCTTGTTTCTTGGTAGGCGTAGCCCATCTTGAGTGAACCACGTTAAATTTGGTGTTGATTTATATCTCTTGTTTTGTATATTTATTCGGTAGAATATCTACTTTTATTTTCATGTATGCTTATATCGATATATTATCTTTATAACCAATGTGCTAACCCCAACAAATGGTATCATAGCTTTGTTTAAGGGTTTTTTGTGTTGACAGATTTACTCATAAAGGTTTTCTAATTGAGTGGGAGCTACAACAATGGTAGAATAAAACAAATACAAGGTAGAGAAGTTTGACAACCAAAATTATCAATTATGGAAGATGCAGATTGAGGATTATATGTATCAAAGAGATTTGTATTTATTGTTGGATGAGAAGTCTAGACCTACGAAGATGACTGATGAAGAATGGAAGATTCTTGATAGAAAGACTTTGGGATCTATAAGATTGAGCCTGACAACATCTGTGGCTTCCAATATTACAGAAGTGACTTCTACGGTAGAGTTAATGAAATCTCTTGCTAATTTATATGAAAAACCTAATGCTTCAAATAAAGTTTATTTGATGAAGAAACTATTTAGTTCTAAGATGCATGAAGGTGGATCTGCATCTAGTCATTTGAATGATTTCGATCTATTATAAATAAGTTAAAATCGGTTGAAATACCATTTGATGATGAAGTAAAATCACTTTTATTCTTATGTTCTTTTCCTGATAGTTGGGATAACTTGGTAATGGCTATTAGTAATACCGCATCTGCTAATAATATTTTGAAGTTTGATGATGTGGTTAGTATAATCTTGAATAAAAAAAATCATAGGAAGAGTACGAGAGGAATCATTATCCTGGGAATGCTTTGAATGTAGAAAGAGAGACGGGGAAGAAGGAGATATCCAAGAGTAAGAGTAATGGGAAATCAAAGTCAAGGGATAGCAGATCTAAATCCAGAAGTAAGGGAATTACTTGTTGGAAATGTGGAAAGAAAGGACATGCAAAGAAATATTGTTGGTCAAAGGACAAAGAGAACCAACAACCAAACAAAGGTAAAGAAGCAAATCTTACTACATCAGAGGTAATGCAAGATACTCTTATTCTTTCTTTAGATAATAGAATTGAATCATGAGTTTTAGATTAGGAGTTTCTCTCCATGTAACCCTTAATAAGGGTTATTTCAGAAATTATGTCCGGGGTAATTTTAGGCATGTTTATTTGGGTGATGATGAACCTTGTAGTATTATTGGTAAATGAGAAATTCATCTAAAATTGTAAAATGAAAATACATGGGTATTGAAAGATGTGAGGCATGTGCCGATCCTCACAAGGAATCTTATTTTTTGCAGGGAAACTAGGTGAATTTGGTTGCATGGTTATTTTTATAGGAGACTCTTAGAAGACCACCAAGGGTGCTCTTGTTGTGGCAAGAGGTAAGAAGGTAGGAACGTTATATTTATCTCCACGTGTTACTGATTCCTTTTTGCATTATCTACTTCAAATTCATATGCATGTATGTGGCATATTCGATTGGGCCATGTGAGTCAAAAAGGAATGCATATCTTAAAGGCTAAGGGTAAGTTATCAAATTTGAAAGATTTAGATCTTAATTTCGTGAGCATTGTATCTTTGGAAAGTAAAAGAGTGAGATTTCTCAAAGTTGGGGTAACTAAGAAGGAGAAGAAATTGGATCTTGTAAATTGAGATGTGTGGGGACCGGCTCGGGTAGCTTCTCATGGAGGATCTCAGTATTATGTTACTTTCATTTATGATGCTACAAGAAAGGTATGAGTTTATTGTATTAAACGTAAAATCGATGTTTATGAGACTTTTAAAAGATGGAAAACCATTGTTGAGAATGAATCAAATTCTAAGTTAAAGTGCCTTAGATCGACAATGGTGGTGAATCTTTGTAGTAAATATTTTAATGATTATTATTTAGTGAATGGGATACGTAGAGAAATAATGGTTCCATGAACACCACATGAGAATGGTGTTGCGAGAAAGATTAAACATGACAATCATAGAACGTCTAGAAGTATGAGGATACATTATGGATTGCCCTTGCATTTTTGGCTAGAAAAACTTGATACAATGATTTATTTGATTAACCGTGGGCCTTTAAGTTCACTAGATGGGGAATACCAGAGGAAGCTTGGACCGAAAAAGAGGTAGATCTTTCCTTTCGAAAGTTTTTGGTTGAAGCTTTTGTGCATGTTGATAAGGAAAATAGAAAAAAGTTGGATGCAAAATCCAAGAGATGCACTTTCATTGGTTATGGATATGGTGATTTTGGATTCTATTTTTGGAATTTAGAGAACTATAAAATTATTAGAAGTCGTGATGTTGAATGGAATGAAAAGAGAATGTATAGGGATCAAATTTTGGTACCCAAGGATGAACTGGTTGAGAATTTTGTGAATGAAAATGAACTCTCAGATTTAAAAATAATACCGACAGGGTTACACAGTAACTGGTGTTGGTTTACCCCTGACCGAAATCGGTCAGAAGAACCGGTATTGGTTACAGAAGAGCCAAACCGACATCGGTTAGCAGAACTGACGTCAGTTATAGGTGATCGGCGTCGATCAGTGATTTAGATACAAATTTATAGGAGGTCTGGAATGAGCCTCCGGTACCCCAAAATCATGTGAGAAGGTCATAAAGGGTAAGTAAACCTCTAAAAATATTTACACCTTCTCTATTTTATCTATTATTGAATGATAATGGTGAACCAAAAATTTTTGAAGAAGTAATGCAGGATAAGACCCATGTCCAGTGGGAGCATGACATGGATGAGGATATGGACTCTTTGGAATAGAACAAGACACGGGATCGATTAAGTTGCGGTAGGTAAGAGAACATTGCAAAACAAGTGGGTTTACAGGATCAATGAAGAAGAGGGTGGACAAAAAGGTACAAGGCAAGGCTTGTAGTAAAGGGATTTACACAGAAAGTAGGTATTGACTTTGGTGAAATATTTTCTCTGTTGTAAAGATGACTTCTATTCATACTATATTGAGTTTAGTTGTAGTAGAAGATTTACATTTAGAGAAACTAGATGTGAAGATGGATTTCCTTCATGGTGATTTGGATGAAGATATTTATATATGTTGCTTGGGTATGAAGTCAAGGGTAAGGAGAAATTAGTGTGCAGGTTGAAAAAGAGCCTATATGGGCTCAAGCAAGCTCCAAGGCAATGGTACATGAGGTTTGATAGTTTTATGCAAGAGCATGGTTACTTGAGATGTGAATCGATCATTGTGTTTATTTCAAGAAGCTTGAAAATGGGAGCTATATTATTTTGTTATTGTATGTGGATGATATGCTTATTGTAGGATCTAGTTTGCGGGACATTGGTGAGATTAAGAGAAAGCTAGATCACACATTTGCTATGAAGGATTTAAGAGCTACAAAAAGAATCCTTGGCATGCAAATACACAGAGACAAGAAAAACTAGAAATTGTATTTGTCTCAGGAGGATTATATCTACAAGGTGTTAGAAAGGTTCAAGATGCAGAATGTAAAACATGTTAGTACGCCTATGGCTGGACACTTCAAATTGAGAAAAGATCAGTTTACATCATCACAAGAGGAGGTAAAATACATGACATGAGTGACATATGATTCAACAGTTGGGAGTCTCATATATGTTATGGTTTGTACCAGACAGACATTACACAGCGGTGGGATTTGTGATTAGATATATGTCCAATCCAGGTAAAGAGCATTAGAAAGTGGTCAATGGATACTCGGGTATTTGAAAGGGACACCTAGCATACGATTATGCTATAGAGGTTAAAATATTTCATTATGTGGTTATGTTGATTCGGATATGGTGGAGATCTGGATGGTATAAGGAGCACTCTTGGATATATTTTCACGGTAGGTGGGATGGAAGTTAGTTGGATTTCAATATTGTAGAAGGTTGCGGCTTTGTCTACTATAGAGAAAGAGTATGTTACAGCTACGAAGGCTAGCAAAGAGATGATATGGATGATTAGGTTCATAGAAGAGTTGGGAAAGGAGCAAGGTGATTGTAAAGCTGTTCGGTGACACAAAGTGTAATTCATTTGACAAAGAACTCAATGTTTCATTTGAGAATGAAACACATTCAGTTGAGGTATCACTTCATACGACGAGTATTAGAGGATGGAAAATTGAATCTGGAAAAGATTTATATGAGCGAGAACCCTGTGGATATGCTAACGAAGCCATTAGCAAAGGAGAAGTTGGAGCTAAACTCCACTTCTGTTGATCTTCGAGTTTGAGACTTGAAGAGGAATAAACAAATCTAAGGAAGGATCCAAGAATGATGTTGTACATGTATGGTGTAGTAATTAATCTCCAAGTAGGAGATTGTTGAGTTGTGGAGCTCAATTACTTCATTTTAGCATGTAATGTGAAACTTCTTTGGAAAACACAAAGAACCATCATCGATTAGGGGAATCGTCATCGATCACCCAGGAATGGAATCGGTCGAGCAAGTAGGAACCGACATTGGTTAAGGCTAAGCTGTCGTCAGTTACCTGTGAAAGGATGTTTTAATTAACTCTCGGGAATTAGATCTATTTTAGCATTAAAGTATATCTATTGATTGTAATTCATGGCTAAGTGCCCTAAGTCTATAAATGACTATATAAGCATGAAAGATAAGGTTTAGAAGTAAGGGATTAACAAGAATTAAGAAGAACTTACGAAATTTGGTGAGAGAGAGAATTCTTGGAGAAAAAGTGAAAGCTTGAAAGAAAGAAAGTACTTCACATCGAGAGGTGTGGAAGATTGTAAATCTTCATTGTATATCTTGTCAAATCTTTGGATAATAGATTGGCTTGTTTCTTGGTGGATGTAGCCCACCTTTGGGTGAACCACGTTAAATCAGTGTTGATTTATATATCTTGTTTTGTATATTTATTCGGTAGAATATCTCGCTTTTATTTGCATGTATGCTTAAATATGATATATTATCTCGTACAATCGATGTGCTAACCCCAACAATAGTAAGATAAATCAAACTAACTACAAGTTTCTTGTACATATTAGGATTAGATTTTTCACATGCAGTTTAGGATCAATTTTACATGCAACTTCTATAGGAATAACAATACGTTTACAATCTAGCATATCAGACCTTTTTAAAAAATTAGTGACATATTGTGATTGAGATACAACAATAGAATTTTTATCTTGATATATAGTCATGCCTAAGAAATGATGTAATAATCCTAAATCAATCATTTCAAAGGATTTTTTTAATTTAACTTTATTTTCATAATTAAACTATTAGAGTTACTAGTAATAAGTAAATCATCAACATACAATACAATGAGAATAATTTGATTTCCTTCAAATTTTACAAATAAATCATTATCAAAAGAACAATTAGTAAAACCAATTTCATTGAAAAAACTATTAATCTTTGCATACCAAGTTCTAGGAGCTTGTTTTAAACCATATATATTTTTTCAATTTAAACACATACATTTATTTACCAGATTCTTTAAATCATTTAAGTTGGTTCATATAGATTTCTTCTTTTAAGTCACCATTCAGAAATGCATTCTTAACATCCATCTGACAGATTTCGCAACCATATTGAGCAGCCAAGGATATAAGAATCCTTACAGTGCTCATTTTTGCAATTGGTGAAAATGTTTCAACGTATTCGATATCGGGTTTTTGAGTAAACCCCCGAGCTACCAACCCAACTTTGAATTTATCAACACTACCATTAGATTTATATTTGATTTTGTATAGCCATCTAGATCTGACTATACTTCGTTTTTCAAGGGGATTAAATCCCAAGTCTAATTTTTAATTAAGGCAGAGTACTCAGATTTCATTGCATCTAACCATCTTTCGTCGAGAGGAAGCCTAAAAAAATATTGAAGTTCGGGTTCATAAATCATCATTACAACATGATATGTATGTTGACTTCTGGTCATTTTAAGAAGGTTATCAAGATTAGAGTCTTGAATAATAGACTTGGTGCATTTAGGTCTTTTGGTTCTAGTGGAAACAAGAACTAACTCTTTTTCAACTACACGTTCATTATTAACTTCATCGTCACTTATATCATTGTCTTTGTTATTATCATTATTTTTAATTTCATTAGATTCATCATGCACAATAAAAACAAAAGATGAAGAAAAAAGGTTTTCTAATATTTTAACATTCATGTTTTCTATAACTTCTCATTTTGAAGGATCGTAGATCCTAAGACCTTTAGTTCTACCTCCATAGCCTACAAGATACATGGATAGGAGGTTTGATCTAACTTCTTCCTTTTTGATTTGGGAATGAAGATAGATGCTGGGATACCAAAGATTCTTAGATGAGACACATTTGGTTTTTGATTAGTCCACTTTTCTAGAGGAGTGGAATTAACTAAGGCTTTAGTGGGTACTCTGTTCAAAATGTGAACAATAGTGTTCATTGCTTCAACCCATAGAAATTTAGGGACTTGAGCTGAATGCAACATAGTTCTAGCCATTTCTAGAATGGTGTGGTTTTTCCTTTCGCAATCCCATTCTGTTGAGGAGAATAAGGAGTAGTTAGTTCCCTTTGTATACCACATTCAAAACAAAATGATTCAAATGCTTTATTGACATATTCTCCCCCATTATTTGTTCTAAGCCTCTTAATTTTATAACTAGAATTGTTTTCAACTAAAGCTTTAAATTCTTTAAATTTAGACAAGACATCATATTTACTTTTAATAAAATATGACCAAATCATTCGAGAAAAATCATCAATAAAAGTGATTTCATAATGAACCATTTAGGGATGGAACTTCTAAGGGTCCTCGGACATCACTATGGACTAGTTCCAAAGGCTCAAAAGAATTTGCATCATGATGACTGTGGAAGGGGTTAGCAGATTGCTTACCATGTAAGCACCCTTCGCACATTTCATGAGCTTGGGAAAAAGGTGGCTAGACAGAAACTAGGTTCAGTCGAGACATGTCATACATGCTTCTAAATTTGACATGACCTAGTCTCTCATGCCACAATTGCATGTCACTTATTTGGGTTGACAAACAAGAAGCAGAGGAAAATCCTTTAAACACATATAAACCATCTCTTTATATGCCTTCAACTATAGTGACATCTAGTTTATTTTTAATAAACCATTTATCTTTCATCAAAATTACACTATAATTATTCTGAGTTAATTGAGAACAAGAAAGAAAATTCATTTTTAGTTTAGGAACTAACAAAAAATTGTTAATAAAACCATTAAAGACTTTTGCTTTTCCTTGTCCCTTAACATCGAGGATGGAATGATAACCCAAATACATCTGATCATTACATTCTCTAAGATCAATTAGGATATGAAACCTATAATTCACGTTCTAGAGGCATCACTATCCAATATCCACTCATTTTCTTTTGCAGTGACAAGGGCAACATATAAAGCAATGACATTGGATTTCGATTTTTTTTTGTTCTTGTTTTGATTTTGATTTTGGTCCGATTTGTTTCCTTTTTGGTTTTGAAATTTGACTTGTTTTTTACTTTACATTCTTCTTTCTTATGTCCAAATTTTTCTCATTATGACATTTACCATCAAAGCTAACTCTTAAATTTCTTGGTTTCTTATCTTTACTAGGAGGTTTAAAAGTTGATTTTTGATTCTTGTTGAACCTAGAAGGTTTGCTTTTAGATTTTGAGAAATAAGTGTCTAAGTGGCATTCTCTTTTGAATCAAAATTTGTCATAACTTTCTCTTCTTGGATCTAGAAGAGCACTAAGGGTTTGCAAATCAGGGATGTCTTGTTCTATTTGATATTTGGAATTTAATATTGAAATGAAATTCCTAAATCGTTCATGTATATTCAATTGAATAATAAAGTATAGTAATTTATAATGAATTAAGTTATGATTACATCAATCTAAGCGAGAGTTAATATTTTTAATTTTTGATAAAAGTTAATTACTTTTTCATCTCCCTTTATGGGAGTCATCATCAATTCTAGAATCAATTTAATAATTTTGATAACCAGATACCTTCATGCATTGATTCCAGTTGCATCCAAGCCTCACTTGAACTTTCTTGATTGCAGATATAAAGGAGGAAATCATCTTGCACACACCACAAAATAATAGAAATTGCTTCATACACCTTTTATTGATATGCAACAACATTGTCCATTGTCGCTTGTCTTCTAGTCGAGCCTTCTCCATACCATTCACAACTGTCCAAAGTTTGCGAGCCATAAATTCCGCCTTCAACCTTATCTTCCATATGTTGTAATTGGTTCCATTCAACATCTATGATTTGTCAATAGTAAAGTGATTAGATCCCATTTTCACGTAAATAAATTCAACAAATGAGAACAACGAGGTTTTAGTGATAATAGTTTAAGAATCTCCTGTCGTTGTTCAAACCACGCCAGTTGTATTTCAATGGATTCACGTCAAAAATAGACCTGTCAAACTAGTATTCTAGATATACAATATGTTAGTTTGATAATAATGCTGATTTGTTGAAATGTGAGTGATTTTTTTTTTACATGAAAATCTTGACTTATTCGTTGTGTCGTAAAAACATTACTTCATCTTAAAAAAACATGTTTATCTAATATAAACAATACTATTTGAAAAAAATACTACTAAAAAGGGATAAATTAAATCAATAATTTGATTAAAATAAAAAATAAATTTAAAATGCATATAAGAATTTGGAGTGTAGCTCCTATTGAAGAGTTAAACAACTAGCTTAGCTCGATTGAGTTGGTTTTGCCAACTCAACGTGTTGAGTTAATTAATGCCACAAGATGAGTTCCACACACACACATATTATTCACCCGCGGTGATTAACAATTCAATACAGAAAATCGTGGCGAGCCACCCAAGGTGAGTTAAGCACAACAAATAACAAGCTACAACCGAGCCACAAGGTTGAGCCACCATTGAGCCACATGGGCTCTTTAACAAAACATTTTGGTGTGAGTGAATTCGTACCACACTCCCTTTTCAAAACGAATTTTAAAGCCTTGTTTAACCTTGTCATTCCCACCGATGTGGGACTAAAGATTAAAAATAATAAAAAAATGCCATGGCCACTTGGATGAGTTGGCGGAGAGGGAGTATGCGAGAGGGAGAGGAGTTGGTCGGCCCGTGGGGGTGAGGGGAGCGAGAGGTCCAGTGGCGGGGGAGTTAGATTAGGTGGGGGTCCTGTAGATCCCACCAAGTGTCACTTAATGGATGTGGGTCACATTTTAACGGGGTGCGGGGTCAATTTTAGGTTTAAATTATCAAGCATTCGTATACTATAGTTATTTTAGGTTTTGACATATAGTTTATATTAATTATAAACAATAGGATAAAAATTATAAATTATAAACTATAGTATTTTTCGAGATAAAATACTATAGAATATAGATTATAGTTTCAAGATACAATGAAGACAACCCTTATTAAAGGAGGTCCATAGGGACATAGGCCAGATTATTTCGAAAACAATAAATTTTAAATAGTAATAGAAATTTTACTAGGACACCGAGGGGCCACAAGTAAATTATTTTACCACATCGGGGGGACATGAAGTTAGTTTCAGCCAATAGGAAAATTTGAATTCCTATTTTCATGGAGTTGTGTCTCCCGTAGGTTTGGAAATTAACTTTGATTTTTACCTCGTATCTATTTCAACTGCACATTTAAAAAACTATAGAGAAATGATAAAATATTTTAATTAAAACACATCCTTACCTAAATTATTTATTCTGTTCTAATGCCATGTTTGGACGAGGAACATAAAATTAAACCAACCAATTAAATAAATATTAATATGAAACATTATAACCATGCGAGAAATTAAAATAACACAGAACACATAATTACATGGAAAACCCTCGAGGGGGAAAAACCATGGTGGCGATATTTTCCATTAACTCGAAACATGATTTTATAGTCCAGTAAATCTCCCTCCTCACTTCTCTCCACCAATCCACACAAGGTGAATAACCAATATGACCTATAACCATATTTATTTGACCCCACGGGTCACGAACCATATCAAGTGACGTGGTATGAATAAACAACACCCGATTTAATATAAATTGATTAATTAATAACCAATTAAACATAAACAACTAAGTTTATATTAAATAATTAAGAATATAACTATTCTAAATTATTTAATTATAAACTAAGGTTTATAGGAACTTAATATTACGTTCTAACATATGAAATGATGAAATTTATGTGGTACAATGCTAGAGGATATTATGATCCATATGGCGCAAATGACGAGACAAACAAAGTTATGAGGCTCAAGATATGAGCGAAACTGTGCAACGTGTATTAGTTGTAAAAATGGTTGCAAATAGTGACTATAGTATATGGTAAATAGAAATTACTATATATAATAATAGTAGAAAGGTGAATTCACTATTGTCATTTGAATCGAGAGTAATTTACATTTTATCTCTAAGCTACAAGAATGTCGCATGTTAGAGCAACAAGTTTGACAAGATTTGAGAGAGTGGTGGCGGATCGTGGCTTCACAAACGACCAAACGAGTTGATAAGTGTGATTATTTTCGAAAAATTTGTCAATATGTCTATTTTTAGTAAAATTTCTATTTTTGTATTTTTGGTGTTTTTGACCAAGACGGGAGCGGACACGGTGTTTCTATCACAGGGGACACTAGCATCCGAGTTCTTGGTGCTAGTGACATGATTAAGGCGCTAGTGACTTCTAAGGCGCTAGCGTCTTAGAAGTAGGGTTTTGGCATTGTTTTGTGGAATATGTGTATTTTGATTAATTTTGATGCTATGATGATTGATTTTGTAGTATGTATGGTGTGCTAATGTAAGGATTTTGTTACTTTTTTGTTGTGTAAAGGGATATACACTCCATAGAGTTTTGTGTGAGTCGTCATTTGAGTACATTGCTTACTTTGTGGTTGTCATATGCTAAGTGGGATATATTGGACCATGCTAGTTTGCGAAACATTTCTATATTGGGGAGGTACCCCATAATATGCCTATGTTGACCAATTTGTGCGATAAATAGTGTCTTGATACTTGTACATCTTGGTAGCCTATTGGTGAGATGACATAGACAATTTGGAAGATGTGTCTTGGATATTATAATTTCCTATTGCGGGAAAGAGAGAACATGTCATGACTATAGTGGATGCCCGTAGTTAGATGAGAGCATCGAGACGGTAGTTTATAGGGACATGATTACGAGACAAATACTCATATCAGTTTAGATGTGATATTGAGATCTAGTGTTTTACGGTTGTGAAAGTTTATTGCAGTGATTCTAGCTTCGTCGGTTGTAGTGGAGGGTGGTGGAGTTGGGATATTGTATAAGATGCATGATATTTTTTGCATGATAGAGGAGCATGGGACTAGGTATGCATGGGCACAATGTGTATTGGCCCATTTGTATAGGGATTTGTATAGATTCACATAGGAGGATCATGGTGGTGGGCTAGGAGCCACTACTTTATTACATGTGTGGGTATATGAGCATATTGCAATATTGAGGCCACTTAGTGGGCCACGGACCGAGTCGGCTAGACCTGATATATTTGCGGCGAGGTGGGTGGGTACCCATAGCAGGAGGATGGATATGACCACCTATAGGTCGATGATAGATCAAATGGGTCCTAGGGCCATTATATGGAGGCCATATAGAGACTATGGAGGTTGGTTGGAGGATGGTGTGGAGCTGCGGTGCATTTGGTGCACCATGTGGCTAGAGGATCGCTTCTAGGGGTAACATAATTATTTCAGGGTGAGCGAGTATTGAGACAGTTTGGCATGGCCTAGGATGTGCCCTCGGAGCCATATATATGGTATCAATCTACTAGGGCAATGAGGCGAGAAGGGGTGAGGATAGGTCGACAAGAGCACAACTAGGGCATCTGGTCTAGATGAGGCGAGATGCGGCAATAAAGCCTATACAAGTTGATGATGCAGGTGCACCGGGCATATAGGGAGGGTGGGTGAAACAACGATGGGAGTTTTATTTCTAGTGGTGGTGGATACATTTGTTTGATCAATAGTTAGAGGAGTAGAGGGATAGGCACTTGCCCCGAGGGTAGACAATGTAGCAATTGCGAGAGCGGAGAGTAAGTATTGTTTGTATGTTATTTGTTTTTTTTTCTTGATTGATATAATATATAAATGTCAATATTTGTAATAACTAATGTTGGTGTCGGGATTACAGGTGATGGTTATTGGTTGTTGATTGTGGACACCTCGATACACATGTTGACACAAAATGTTCCCCGGATGTGCTCGTGGGAGGTGGTATGCTAGAATGGGTTGATGTTATTGTGGGTGAGCATGCCCATTAATTTGAGCCAATGACTAAAGTAGCACCTACATGCACAATGTTGTTGAGTGAGCGCAATGAGGCTTGTGTAGAGGTAGAGCAAGCGAGAGAGACCGTAGTAGGAGGAGGCCTATATCGGGATTTTTTCCGCAATATATGGAGCTTCATGGTTGATATGAAGAGAAGGTAGCTGAGCTTTCTATAGCATGGGGCCATCTTGAGAGATATAGAGGTCGAGATCAATGGTGTAGAGTGAGTGGAGAAGCCTCCGGTTCAGAGCTCCCATGATTGTATATAACAATAACGACAAAGATGTACATATGTCGCACCTGTTGCATTGATGGTTGTTGTCATTTATGTCAAAGAAACTGATGGAAAGGGAGAGAGAAAGAGCAGAATTCTCGGGTTTTTATCAGAGGTTCAAGATGAGTTCATGCGGTTTTAAGAAGGCAGGGTCTTGAAGGTGAGTGGTAGTGCCATTTCAGGGTAGTTTCAAGTACCTAATGAAGTGTGATAGGATGGTACATGTCAGAATAAGCATTAGAGAGGTTTTGAGAGAGTGTCTACAGCATGTGTGAGAACCTTTTAGGCTCGGCTCAGCCCCAAGAGTCAATTTTCTATGTTGCTTAGAAATGGTCTTGATAACAGATAGTGTTCTTGTATGCAAATGAGATGGGATGGAAAATTTTAGACCTATAATTTTCAATTAAATCATGGGAGATGATGGATGAAGATATCATGGTACTTCATGCAAAATTTTAGGTCATTCTAATGTCATTTGAGCAAGTTATGTGAGTTTTTGCAAAACATGCCTATTGAAAAGATCATTTTGAGCTTCATGGCTTCTTAGCTTTCAAGAAAAATTATACAAATTCCTTGAATAAATTATAGAAGGAATTTTTGGAGTAAATTAGCCTATAAATCATGTGCAAAAATTTTGTTGTCAAAAGGAGGTGTATTTAAAAATATATGAGCATTTTTCAGAGGTGGTTTTCCTTCTTCCTACCTATGTTATGAGCTAATAAGAGCAAGAAAGTTGAATTTGATCAAAATGACCTTGTTTGATTCCTACAAGTACTTTAAAAGTTCATTTATGATGTGCTATTGACTCGAGAAGGTGTTTGAAGAGGTTTTTAAGGATATTCTAGCATCCACCCTCTAAATTGGTGATTGCACATCAAGAGGACAGGTATTGTTGCACCATAACCGTTAAGCGTGTGAACACGAGATTCTTGTCTTTGATGTAGCTATATGAGCCTCATTCTTGAAGTCTCAAGATAGTATTTCACAAGGTTTTCATGGTGTTTTGACAATGTGTGAAGAGTGAAAGTAATGTACTACTCATTGGTTCATAGATTAATGTTTTTGGCAATGGATGCTCTTATGTGGGTTTTGTGAAAACAATGATTGGAGTGAACTTGTAAGAGAGCCTAAAATTCTTCATGGATCTTGGAAGACAAATTTAAAACATTAATTTCCCTCTGTGAAGATGTCTAGGGTTTCTCTTTAAGGCTCTTACCCAAAAAATATGATTGTGTAGTCCCTCTTGGTTCTAAAGCTCCATAACAGTGTGATAAAAACATGCAACGTCTGTGTTGTTCATGACTCTAAATAGTTGGAGAAGGATTAGTGTTCAAAGAATCCACCGAAGTGTAACAGTTCAAATTCTGTAAAGTTTTGTGAAATATTTTCCTTTTACCCCTCTCGGGCTCTATACTACTAATATACCCTAAACTAGGGTTTTGAAAAAATGTTTTGACTTGTATCTTCCAATTCCTCTGACCAAATTGCACAAAAATCAGGAATTTTCTCTGTAGGGGTATTTTCATGTTTTTTCAAAAGCACTTTTTTAAATAGTGGAGTATGGTGAGACTTTTCAGTTTGAAGTTTAGAAAACCTTATAGAGTCTTTTGAGAACAACTATCATCTTTTTCTCTTCAAATTTCTCAAGGTCAAAGCTATTTTTTCGATTGGTTCAAGATATGAGTGCAATGTTAAGTATAATTAAGGCATGATTGAGTGTATTTGAGCTCGAATTGCTTTGGCTCAATGGTTAAGCGCTCTAAGGAACATTTTCAATGTAATATGAACAATGAAGGCCTTTTCCCTCTATTTTCCTAAAAACTTGAGCAAAAAAGTTGGTACTTGTTGGTTTATAGCATCAAGGAGTTTGCGAGGCCTTAAAGATCATCGATATGTTCGAATACATCGGCTCTACTTGAAGTACAACAAATTTCTCAATAGTGATCAATCTTATATCTCTCCATACAAAAGGTTTAATTTTAGTTGAAAGCATGATGTCTTATGAATTCAATCATGTGAAATCTTAAAGAAAGCTTGAAAGAAGACTCCTTAAAACCTTGAATTCAAGCTAGTGTAGTGTTTGAAGAAGTTGATGAGTTACATTAAGTTCTTTCTCTTTCAATTTCTTCTCTGCTTTGATGTAGAAGAGTAAAAGTCTCATTCTTTTCTTGTTTTGAGGATCTTGGCTCTTGGAGTTACAAGAATTAATATGAAGAGTTGAAGCTCAAACTTGGTTGAAGCAAAAGGAGAAGATGAAGAGTCTTTTGTAGAAAAATTAAAGAAGATTGAAAGGTCTGCATTGGTGAGTTGAAAGGTCTATATTGGTGAGTTGAGATGAATTTTTTTGTGAGTGAGCTCAAGTATGTAGATGAAGAGAAGTCTAAAGGTAAAATGTGTAGTGGTTTTCATTTTTGGAAGAAGGTGTGATAAACTATAGAAGGTTGAAAAGTGATTTTAGCTAAGATGAAAAGTTAATTGAAGAGAGGTGAAATGTAAAAGTCTTGTAAGAGGATGGCGAGAGATTCTAAGTATGAAAGAGAAGAAGTGAGTTGCATATTTGGATTTGTAGTAGAGAAAGGACTACAAGATCGAGAGATAATGATGTTTGAGAGATGAGAATGAAAAATCAAGCAAATGAATGAGGTAGTAGTTAAGAAATAGACAAAGGAGTGAAAGGATCTGGTGTATTCTTTCAAAAGCTGAGACAAGACTATGAAAAGATGACTTAATGAGCGAGTTTTAGTTTCTTGGAAAAGGTCATCTTATGTTCAAAAATACCAGGAGACATAGTATATCAGAATTGAAAGAATTTGTGTGAGCTAATACATTGTGAGAATTGAAGAAGTAAAGATAGTATAAACCATAGCTTGTCTCTTGCAACAAAGAATCAAAGCTGAAAACCGGTGGTGTGTGATATTCAAACAAGATAAGCAAGTGGAAGACAAGAACATACCAAGTGAACCAGAATTTAGAAATGCAATCATGACCATCTTATGAATTGAGGAAATAGTGGAGTATAGAAGAATTTTAGAAGTACATAATTTGGATCTAATGAAAGGCATATGAATGTCTCTAAAACATTGAAAAGAATGTTACTGTGAGTTGAGCATAGTAAGGAAAATTGAAAGAGAGAGCTATAGATGTATGATGAAAATAACTAATGACTTGGATGCATGACAGAAAAGATGTATTTAATTAATGATCATGACAAAGAATGATCAAAGGGAAACTGAGAAGTAAATTTGAGTTGAAAGTTGAACCTAGTATAACACATATAGGATATTGGATTGTTGATTACACAAGAAGAAGAGAAATCAAGAGTATAATTAAGAAGCAGGAATAGATTGCATATTTAGGGTCATCATGAATCATTGAAGACAATAACTCAAGTGTGACCTGATTGGTAGAAAAAGTCTAGGTGGCAGCCTAGCAGTTGGGGAGTTGAATTTTCCATGTGGGTTGAAGCTCACTAAAAATAAATAGAAGATGATTGAATTATAGGGGGTTGAAGCCTCCAGAATAAGTGACAGCTTGGTCAAATTGTGGAGTAGCGAGCTCCAAGACAAATTGACCCTAAGCATAGTTTAGAGTTTCGGTGGGTTTTCTTCCCATTTTGGGTTCCCACATTGAACCTTGTGTCATTGTGTCTCTCTTACAAATTTCTTTTGTGTGTGTTTATGGTTTTATCACATCATATTTAAGAAGATAAATATGTGCAAACACCGATTCACCCCCTTAGTGTCATAGTTTCTGAGTATCATGTTTTGTATAGGAGGTATCTAAGCATGGGGATTGCCCCCTGCGATTGTAGTTTTAACTTATGTAATATATATATATATATATATATATATATATATATACCTGTCTTAGTGTGGTATTGATTATTGATGTGCATTGTATACTATGTGATGATGATAAAATGTTTGTGATATTTGGTTTGATATTTTCTATATGTATTTTCGGGATGACTAATTGGATAGATATTTGTTGATAGTTAAATTTTTCCATGATATGGGAATAATAACCAAGTAAATGGACTAGATAACGAATGTGTGTAAATAGGAATGTATAGTATAGCATTTAGTAAGTAGAAATGTATGGATATGATGTAATGTGGTATATAAGTAGAAATAATAATGTGATTTAGACAATATAAGATAATAGAATAATGGTGTATTGATAATTGTGTAGTGAGATAATGTAAAACAATGTTCGTAATTACTTGTGAGAAGGAGGAAGAGGGGAAGGCGAGTAATTGCCCCGGTGTGAGAATGAGGTTCATTTATAAATTCCCCCTCAACAGTCAATAATGAACCATAGAACAAGATTGCATTATTGGGAAATGGGTTGGTTGTGTGCAAGCGTATTCTAGAAAAGATATGACATTAAGCACAGAGCATGAGTTGTGAAAGGATATGTTCATGGATTTAGTATTCCACTGAGCAGTCAAGTGTAAACCGTAATACAAGAGTGCATCACGGGGTAATAAAATGGAAAATAGATGTCATCTACCAGAGATTAAGAGGCCTATAAGGCATGGATGGAGCATGTGAAGCAAAAATGGGGTGAGGGTAAGTGTCAAATTAGATGCCAAAGAGGATGGAGCCAAGAATAGAAGGTGTGGTGGGAGTTAGTGTGGAAGTAAGGGGCTTAGGAAGCCAATGAGGTTACTGTAGAAATGTGTGAGAAATGAGAGGATGTGACTATATGTGGATTATATGGAGAATGCAGATGGATAATGACCTTAAGAGGTGGGAGATGACTACTTTAGATGGAGGTGAAGGAGACAAGTGAATAGTGGTAGAAGCTCGCTTATGAGGAATAAGAGAGAGAGAGTGCTCACGAGAGCGAGAGCGGAAAGAAATGAAACCTTTATCTTCTAATTGTTGTAGCGATCATGGAGAGCATAACAATCATTATCATGATGGCCATTGATGTGATGGAAATTGTAAAAAGGCGGTCCCCGCTTGCTGCAAGCGGTGAGGTGGATGATGTTGGTTAGAAGGTAAATGGATGAATTTTTTTATTAACTAAGGCTCACATAACATCATGGGGTTTAACATTATGTGAGAAGTGCAATGGTTCATGCAAGTGGGAGATGAAAAATACTTGGGTGAATGCCGATGTGGTGAGAGGAAGAAAGCGCTAACATGGAGACAGGATGAGGATTTTGCAAGAGGGTTGATAGATGAAATAGGGGAAGAATTAGTAGGCATAAGAGGAATAGAATAAGTGAGAGAAGGTGTTAATACATTGTATGTAATTAGGTCAATTTGTATATAATAACTTTATAGAACAAAAGAGTAAATGATTCACTTGTATCATATAATAACTTTTCCTTTAAGGGAAGAATTAAGCCATGAAATAAAATTACATTTCTAAATAAATAGGTTGAAACAATAATTGGTGCATACAAGAATTGAAGCGTAAAAGGTAATATACAATTGGTTCATTCTTTCCTTGATGCGAAAGAAGGCAACCATTCATGTAAATTAAGGACCATTATTAGAAATAAATCGTTTAAGAAAAACATCCTCCATATCATAATAAGTACCAATGGATCCATAAGGAAAATGAGTAGACCATTGGAGAACATGATCAACAAGGCTATGAAGAAATAATTTGAGTAACAAGTGATCATTGGAATAAGTAGGCATGGATAAATGGTGCTTGATTGAGATGTAAATAAGGATTTCTAGTGCCATTGAAACAAGAGAAGTTGTTAGATTTGTTAAGGGAAATATAATTGAAAAATTACAGTTCCACCATTTATAAAGCCAAATACTATAGATTATGATGTGCAGTTATAGACACAAAATTAGCTTATAATAAACAATGAATTACAAATATTAATTAGAGATAACACCAGATTTAAGTGGAGAAACCTGAAGAAAAAAACTCCACTAATAAAGCATTGTCTTTTATTAAGAATTCAATAGCTTTGACCCAACACTTCCACTTTACTCCTCGGTCTCATAGAAATAACAACAAACTTCTGTCTCACAATATAACAACTCACATAAGTAGCTTAAGCTTAGATCAATTGGTCTATTAGCTCATTAGCCTAGTAAACAATCCTGTGAGGGATCATCCTAATATATAGGATGGGTGGTCGGTCATACCGTTCCACTCTTTAGTTGTGAAGACCGACTAAGATTATTAAAAATAATCTTTAAGACAAGGGGTTGTTTAAGTGGTGGTCCACCAAATGGTATCCCCACTTGACATTAACACCCCAACACTCCCCCTTAATGTTAAGTGGGAAAACAAAATTAGACATGCCAAATTTACCTTTTTCTACAAAAGGATTTACAAATCCTTGAATCAACAATAATGATTCAGGCTAGCATGCAAATAAGGGAAATAAAAAAACCTCCCCATACAAAAAATATTAAGACAAATGTTTTTCATATGAATACTAACATCAGATTATGGAGCCTTTTATAAACCAAGGCATACCCATAACTAAATCTTCATTGGGATTTACAAGTAACTTCACATAGTGTAACACATTTACTTATTACAAGATGGAGGAAGTATAGGAAGTTTTATAACAACCATTAAGAGGTGGAATTGTCATGCACACTCCCCCTCAATGAAAACTCTGATAGGCCTAAAAAGGAATGAAACTTGCAAAACTTCACAACACACAAAGGTTTGGTGAAGATATATGTAACTTGATCTTCAGTAGAGTAGAACTTGAGATCAATATCACCATTCAGAATTTCTCTCAAATAAAGTGCATATGAACTTCAATATGCTTAGTAATTTGATGTTGAACTGGATTATTTGCAAGAACAATGAAACTATGGCTGTCATATAGAAGAGTAGTGCTCCCTTTGACGCCCATGTGCAATTCATCCAACAATATTTTCAGCCACATAGCTTCTTTGACAACTTCCATATCACTTTTATACTCTACCTTAGTAGAAGAGATAAACATTGTTGGTTGCTTCTTGTTCTTTATGTTGGCTAGATTTTCTGCATAGCATCAAACCTAGGTAGTCATGAGATAAATCTCCCTCATTTAACCGGTGAGGCTCCCGTGTCAGATTTGTCAATATAAATGTGTTTTTATCTATCAGGGGTTTTACTTTAACCACTTAGTTCATGAACCATAACTAAGAAGTTCTGCAGCAAGTAAGCAGTTGTTTAAGAAAGGAAAATTATAGAAGAAGAAAGTAAAGGAATTACAGAGAAGAAATGAGGAAGATGTGCATCCCAATTAGTAGATAGCAGAGCTAATTGCATGCACATAGAAGAAACTTAATAGATTTGAACACACAGAATTATAAAGCAAAGGCAGCTCTAGATCCAGATCTACAATAACACAAAGTTTACTTAAAAGATCTAAAGATTTAAAAGCAAGAAACACAGTACGCCGTGACACAAAGTTCTCCGGAAACCTGCTTCTTTGTATTCCTCTGCAACAAGTGGCTCTCAGGGGTTCAGCACAAAGTCTAGAACACAAGATTGCTTCTTACAAATTCTGATTGATCATTAACCCGAAGGTTCTTCCTCTACTTATAGAATGTAGAGGGGCAATTACAAGTTGGAAGCTTTAGTTGAACTGGCACATGTGGAAGTCGAAAAAGAAACAACTGGCAATCTCCTTCCTGGAATTCCTCTTTGCATGACATGTATGATTTGCAACTGAAAATAGAACCTTCTATTTTGTACGCCTGCCACCTATCTCCAAGTAATTGACTTCTTCAAGTAATGGCTTTTAAACCAATCACTTAAGTTGTATAATTTAATTGATCGCTCAATTACTTTGTCGGAGGAAAGAAGAAGGAAGAGGAAAGCTAACTTTATCCTTTTTCATGTCTGCAACGGTGATTCAAGCTGGATCGGAAGTATTTGGATACGAAACAAGCTGGAATTATAAGTGATTGGAATTGGAAGCAAGCTGGAATTTTGCCTTCGCATTGTCTTCTCTTTTATCCTTGAAGCTTTTGCAGTTCTTCTGTTGTACATGCATCAGTGCAAGGTTGGCCGTAGATAACTCATCATCCTTATTTTTAATTGCATATGAGCAATTAAAAATTCGAAAGCACTCGAGGTGAATGAAAATTCAATGAAGGCTTTAATTTGGAAGATGAGAGCACATGCACAAGATCTTGGAAGGAATTTTCCACACCTTTGTCTTCTTCACGGGTTGCATTGAAACAAGAGGATGAAGCCTTTGTGCGGAAGCTTTTTTGCAACTATGAGATCTGGATCTGGATCTGCATATGGATTTGCATCTGCATCTTCATCTGGATATGGATTTGCATCTGCATCTGCAAACTTTGGCAACTGGGCTACGGATGGAAAAAGCATGACTCGAATAATTCCACTGCTTTTAATCTGCACACATGGGTGAAGTTTCTCCTGCACACATGAGTGAAGTCTTTCCTGCTCTGGATTTGTCTATCAATTCAGCAAGAGGTTCGAGCCTAGATCCGTGTTTCCAATATCTGCAAATTTAGAAGTGATGCATGACTCCGTTGTGCTTTCTTTTTCATCTTTCTTCGCCATAGCTTTGTCTATCTTTATCGAATGTCTTTTTCTTCTTATTTTTGGAATTCTTCAATCTTTAGTGCAGATTTGGACAATTCTTGATTCGGAGGATATATCGCAATGTATTGGACATTGATAAAAGCTCCTTTTCCTTTGTAAAGCACACTGTAATGAATTCTGCAATTTATTGAGACAAAAATGGCCACCGGAGAATGAATAGTGAATTTAAATTATAAAAATCTGCCTTTATTCAAGCCGCTGCCCCAAAAATTGGTGTTTAATTTGCACATAAAGAGAGCATGAATCCTTTTCAACAACATCGAGCTCCTGTAACACTGTGCGAACAATTATGTAGACAAAGATCAACTTCCTTCAAAGCATGTGCCAAATTTGGAAGCTTTTAGCCTTGTTTCCACCTTGCCTGAGCAAAATCCTTCTTCAAATGGGGGCACACTTTTCCTCTTGGCTGCAATTCTTTACCTGTGAATTAAATAATTCACCCATATGGCTGCCCATGCTTATATAACCTTCACAATTCTATAATTAATAATTGCCCTAACAATTAAAGGCAATTAATTAATTAAAAATCATGCTTTTCTCTTTTAAAAATAGCATGTTTAAGGACAGCCATCCAATAAATTAAATTAATCCAATTTAATCATCCACACTTCACTTCACTTAAGCTTCACAGTGTGCTTTGACCATAGCCACTGAAAATAGGAATTAATATAATCATTTAATACTTTAAAAATATTAATTCCTTCTCAAAAGGGGCTGCATTAAATAAATTAAATTTATTTAATTTTAGAATTCTATTTCCAATTGATTTATTCCCCTTTGCTTTTGTTGACTTTTCCCAAACCTTGGGAGCAAAATTGGGTGAATAAATATTAACAAATATTTATTTAATGCATTATTATTCACCCAAGGTGGGTCGCACTTTTTTGCATAATAGAATTCTATTTTTAAGAATTTCTGACAATGGGATTTTTTACCCTGCAAGGCAGCCCCGGAAATCCCATGATCCACTTAAGTGATTTGACTTTGACAATGGGATTATTTACCCTGCAAGGCAGGCAATAAAATCCCGTGATTTCACTTAAGTCACTTTTCTTTTATTTCACCATGGGAATTTTTACCCTGCAAGGCAAGCAATAAATTCCTGCCTGCCTGCAGCCTCTAACTTTCCCACTGCAGCTTAAGTGAATTTTATAGCACGGGAAAAAGTATCCTGCTAGCGGTATAAAATTCCACACTGCTTGCTTCTATTTTCCCCTGCTGCGGCTTAAGTGAATTTTCTATCACGGGAAAAAGTACCCTGCAAGGCAGGCAATAGAATCCCACCTGACTGCTGCTTCTATTTTTCCCACTGCAACTTAAGTGAATTTTATATCACGGGAAAAAGTAAGTACCTGTAGGCGGTATAAAATTCCACTTGCTGTTGCTTCTAATTTTCCCACTGCTGACTTAAGTGAATTTTATATCATGGGAAAAAGTACCTGATGAAAGGCGGTATAAAATTCCCCACCCGCTAACTACGGCTTATATTTTCCCATCATGACTTAAATCCTTTGTTTTCCAAAATGCCCATCCCCATGAGGGGCTTTTACATGTGCTGCGACTTCGCTTTTTCCCAATGATCGGACCTCCGATGACGACTTCCTCACGGGCATAATGTGCGTATATATTTTCCACCGCTCCGGAGCCAAAAATCGGGCTTACTCAGCAAAGGAATTGTTCTAGAGAAATTTCAGAAAACGAAACAAAACACCACAAAAACATGAAAAATTGCCAAAAGTTACAAATAAAGCCCAAAACTTATTCCAAGTTAAAACCTTAAGCACATAGGAATAATAACATATTCACTCATAATAGAGTTAAAAGCAGTGCAAATAGCCTCATACGAGGCTCAAAATAATTAAATACAAATTTCCCACAGACAAATCCAGCGGCATGAGAATAAAACAATTTTGGGCATACGGGTATTTGGCGAAAAAGGCTAATATGGCGCTTTAGGATTATCTTGGCGCAATACAAGAACTTCCAGGCAATAAAAACAACAAGCGACCCACTATTTTAAAAGTACGAATTTTTTTGGATAGGGTAGTCACAGATTTCGAGGATGAAATCTGGGTGACACCATCTTACAAGTGATGGCACCTGCACCAACTTGAAAACATATCTCAAGTAGACTTTCTATCTCTACAACATGATCATAAAAAAATAGCCAAATAAATTAGATTGCCAACTAGCTATCTATATAGAGTAGGATCAAATTTAGCACAAGTTAGTTTATGATCTAGCTTAACACCTTGAATTCAATAGGAATGACAACAAGCTTACAATCAATCATGTTAAATCTTCTAAGAAAATTCACAACATACCGATATTGAGATGCAACGATAGAATTAGGATCTTGAAAAATAATCATGCCAAGAAAATGATTTAATAAACATAAATCAAGTAACTTCAAAACATTGTTTTAATCTTTCTTTGATCTTAATAATTAAATTTCTATCAATATTAGTAATCAAAATATCATCAACATACAAAACAATAATGATAATATGATTATTTTCAAATTTGAAAAACAAATTATTATCAACACAACAATTATAAAAGCAAAGATCTTGAAAGAAACTATTAATTTTAGCATATCAAGCTTTAGGAGCTTGTTTAAGACCATATAAAGACTTTTTCAACTTACGGATATAAAGTTCCTTACCAAGTTCTTCAAAACCTTTAGGCTGGATCATATAGATTTTTTCTTTTAAGTCACCATTTAAAAAAGTATTTTTAACATTCATTTGGTGAATTTCCCAACCATATTGGGTAGTCAATGCAAGAATAATTCTAACAATGCTCATCTTAGTTATAGGAGAAAAAGTATCAACATAGTCAAGACCAGGTTTCTGAGTGAAACCACGAGCTACCAGACTTGCCTTGAACTTTTCAATTTCTCCTATAGAGTTATACTTGATCTTATACAACCACCTAGATCCTACAATGCTTCACTTAGAAGGAGGAGGGACTAGTTCCCAAGTGTTATTTTTATCAAAGCATTGTATTCATATTTCATAGCCTAAATCCATCTATCATCTTAACATGATTATTCAAAATATTTTGATCCAACCTCATAGAGGTTCATCAAGGCATGATAAGTATTTTTACTTCTAGTTAGCTTTCTAAGACTACCAGGCTGAGAGTCTTGAACGATAATTTGATCCCATTTTGGAACCTTATGATGCAAGACATTTTAAGATGACTCCCCCTCAATCTCCATCATATCCAGATCAAGATAATAAGTCTCTTGAAATTTTGTTTTCATAATGTTAGGAGAAATATTAGCGAGCTCTATCTTAGGAGAAAAGAGGAGGTTTATGATAATCATCATAGAAAGTATTTTCAAGACTTGAACACTTGTTTTCTACTATGTCATGCTTGAAAGGAGGATCATAAAATCTTTCCCCTTTATTTTTATATCCAACAAAGATACATGAATAGGATGTTGATCAAGCTTCTTCCTTTTTCTTTTGGAATGAAGATAGAAGTAGGACTACCAAATATTCTTAAGTGAGAAATATTTGGTTTTTTCTTTGTCCATACTTCATGAGGAGTAGTTTGATGAAGATATTTAGTAGGAACTCTATTAATAATATAGATAGCAGTATTCATAGCTTCATCCCATAGAAACTTAGGCACATTAGAAGCATGAATCATATTTCTAGCCATTTCTAAGACAATCATATTCTTCCTTTCTGCAATGCCATTTTGTTGTGGTGAATAGGGAGTAGTCAAATCTCTTTGAATCCCACATGACACACATAACTCATCAAAATTTTTGCTGACATATTCACCTCCATTATCAGTCCTAATTATTTTATTTTCAGATTAGAAGCATTTTCAACTAAAGCTTTAAATTCCTGAAATTTAGATAAGACATCAAACTTTTTCTTGATAAAATAAGACCAAGTCATTCTAGAGTAATCATCAATAAAGAAAACAACATATAAAGCACCACTGAGAGAAGGAACCTCAAGTGGACCTCTTACATCACTATGAATTAGTTCTAATAATTGAGAAGAATTGGGATCATGATGTTTGTGAAATGGTTCAACATGTTGCTTACCACGTAGGCAACTTTCACATGTTTCATGATCAATTTTATCTTTGGAAGACCAACAACAAGATTCAGTCTAGACATTTCATACAAGATTTTGAAATTTACATGACCAAGTCTTTCATGCCAAAGTTGAATATCATTTCTAGAAGAAGAATAAAACAAGACTCAAATAGGCACAAATCCATCAAATATATACAGCCAGCCATTTTTCTGAATACCAGAAGAAATAACATTATGGAACTTATCTTTGATATACCATATATCTTCTATAAGAAGAAAAAAAACTTTACAAGTTTCTTTAGTTAGCTGAGAGCAAGAAAAAAGGTTCTTTTTCAGTTGAGGAACATATAAGACATTCCTAATCACTCCATTTGAAAACTTAACATTCCCACAAGCTTCAGATCTAATAATGGATTTGTCTCCTAGATAGATATTTTCCTCACATTTGACAACATCTATGTCGAGAGGATACTAGGAGTACAAGTCATGTGCCTAGATAGGCACCACTATCAAGAATCCATTCATTATCATTTGAAGTTGAAAGGGAAGTATACAAGGCAATAGACTACTCAGCTACATTTACATGATTTTTCTTCTGATCTTTCTTTTTATTATTAGGCTTATTATTTCTAGCATTCTTAGCTTATTTGTTAGTTTTTACTCTACAATCAAAACTCTTTATGACCAAATTTTCCACACTTATTACAAGTTCCATTAAATTTGAATTTAAAGTTCTAATTGTTCTTAGTAGAATTAGACTTAGGATTTTCTTTGAATCTTGATATGATATTAGACTTCTGATTTGGATTATTATTAAACTTGTTTTTAGATGCCTTATGATTATGAGAGAACAAGGCTTGAGAAGCAGTCTCTTTTGAATCAAAATTTTCCATAACATCTCTTCTTGAATTAATAGAGAAGACAAAGTGTCTAAATTAGGTAGATCATTCTCATTTTGATACTTAGAGTTAAGAATTAAGATGTAATTTCTAAATTTCTCATGAATATTTATCTGAATAATGAAATATAGAAGCTTATCTTGAAATAATTCACAATTACAACCATCTAATTGAGCTTTAATGTTCTTAATTTTAGCTAAATAGTTGACAATTTTCTCATCCCCTTTCATAGGAGTTGTGAACAACTCTAAAACTAGCTTAATTATCTTAGACAATCTATACGCCTTCATGCATAGTTTCTAATTACTTCCAAGACATCTACAAGCGAGTCCATATGACCTATATGCATCAAAAATTCATCTTTAATGCTTTGCAAAAGGATGGATAGAGCTTCTTGAGATCTTTGAGAAAAAGAACTAAGGTTTTTAGGGGTAGTTTGTCTCCATGTGGGACATTTTTCTATACCATTCACAAGATCCCAGAGCTTTCTAGCCATAAAACATGATTTTAAATGAACTCTCCAAATGCTATAATTTGTCCATTTAATAAGATAAGACTTATCAATGAAAAACTTATAAAGCTAGCCATTTTTAATGTCGAAACGACGACAAACAAATACAAATCAAGCTAAAAAATGAAATAGGAGAAGCTCCAAAAAACAAAAACTAGCTACAGACCTTATTTTTAGTTATATGCATGCAAATAGTTTAGCAAAATGAAACAGACAATCTATAGAAGGCAAAAAGATGTTTAGAAATCTCGCAGAACACAATCTTAAAAATCCACAGGCTTGAAGAAAATTTAAAAATCCATGAAACAAAGAAAATTTGAAACCTGCGGGATAAAGAAAAATTGATATCCGTAGAACAAAGGAAAAATCAAAATCCACGACACAAAGAAAAAATGAAAAAAACCGCAGAACAATGAAGCTTTGAAAAATGCAAACGAAGAAGGATACGACATGTGTTGCTTTTCAATTAGCTCACACTTCGCAGTCAACAAGTCAAAAGACTAATTAAAAAGAAAACATATTGCAAAATCACATACACCATTACATGGGTACTTAATTTTTGCACTATGAAAAAATACAAATAATATGTGAAAAAAAGAATTAGTCAAAACGATGCCACTTGTAAAAATATAACGACTAAAGAATAAACACTTGGTGGTTTTTGCCAAACTTTAAATAGATCAAGGGTGGACTTTATAGAAAGTTTGGGTGCCAAAATTAAAATAAAGTTAGGTGTCAGTGTCACAATCTTAATGGCTAAGCCAAAAAAAAACACCGACACCCTAACACGACATTATGAAGACTAACACAAGAGAAGATTAAAAATACGTTTCAAAAAGCAATTGGTTTGCACATTACAGTGCTACCAAAATGACTAAGATAAAACTAAAGATACATGGAGCCTTTTAAATGGATCGCTCTTCATAAGTCTGACAAAGTAGATGACAAATGTGAAAAGGTGGTAAATTTCTATTGGATAACCACTGACACGATTAAAAATGACTAACAAATGTGAAATGCAAAGACACACAGAGCAATTCTATTGGCTCAACCTTTGCATATGTCAAAAACAAGAAAACAAAGGCCGACAATGTGAAATACTTGGAGCAAATCTATTGGTTTGTATTTTGCAAGAACTAACAAAGCTACCAAACGACTAAAAAAGTGAAATATGGAGTAATCTTATTGACTCAAATTTCACAAATGTCAGACAGATAACAAGGGGCCGACAATGCGAAATATGGAGCAATTATATTGGTCTGTATTTCACAAAGACATAAACAAGCAAAAAAGATCGACATCATGAAATAATAACAAACTTGGAGCTTCCTGATTGGATCATATTTCGTAAATGACAGAGGAAAGCTAAACCAAGTCTAACAACATGAAGACATGCGAAAAGCCCTTATTAACTCGTGTTTCACAATTGACAATCAAATAAACAATATGACTGAAAATGTGAAGACAAATGGAGCCTTCTGATTGGCTTGGGCTTCACAAAAATAGAAGGGTTTAATTAAATGACGAAACAATGAGATTTTGATTGAAAAATGATTCACAATCAATAAAACTTCGCAGAAAATGAAAAATTCAAAAAAGACTGACAAAGTGAAGCCAGATGGCATGAGAAGATTGGATCGTTCTTCGCAAAGTCATGAAAGTCATAGAAAATTAAAGATCTAAGAAAAAGGACGACATATCAAAGCCACTTGGCACTCTATGAGTGGATTTGGCTTCACAAACACGAAAAAAGAACGGTGAAGCTATTTGGAGCAATTTTATTGGTCCAAGTTTCAAAACCAATAGGATCAAAATAAAAAATGATAAAGCAAATCTAGATGAAAAAAATGATTGGATCGGGCTTCGTAAAGGCAAATCTAGCAAAAAAAAAAAGATTTTAAAGTTGGGGTGGATTTAAACACTTTGAACTAACTAGATCTAAGGATATCCTTTTAGATCCATAGACAAAGATAGCCCTAACGGATATAAATGACACGAAAACATAAAAACAACATGCAAATGGAAGATTTAAACTGCAAATGATCAAAACTAGTCATAGAAGCACAAATCTAAGCAAACAAACACTCAAATAGATCTAAACAACCATTTGATCAATATTATAAAATATTTTAGGTGGGAATTAGAAATTTAAACTTGGTTTGCTTGAAAATCATGAAACTTTTAGGGTTTTGCAGATCCGTGAACAAACTTCAAGCTTCTTCACTCTAGAAAATTAAAAGCTTCTAAATCAACCTCTGCACATGCATAATGATCAAGCTCGATACCATGTTAGATTTGTTAAGGGAAATATAATTGACAAATTACAGTTCCACCATTTATAAATCCAAAGACTATAGATTATGATGTGCAGTTATAGACACAAAATTAGCTTATAATAAACAACAAATTACAGAGCTTAATAAGCAAGAGATGAAAGTAAATAATAGACAAGAACAAGAGACAAATAACACCATATTTAAGTGGAGAAACCCAAAGGAAAAACTCCACTGATAAAGCATTATCTTTTATTAAGAATTCAATAGATTTGACCCAACACTTCCACTTCGCTCCTCGGTCTCATAGAAATAACAGAAGACTTTTGTCTCACAGTATAACAACTCGCATAAGTAGCTTAAGCTTAGATCAATTGGTCTATTAGCTCATTAGCACCATAAACAATCCCATGAGGATCATCCTAATATATAGGATGGGTGGTCGGTCATACCATTCCACTCTTTTAGCTATGAAGACCGACTAAGATTATTAAAAATAATCTTTAAGACAAGGGTTGTTTAAGTGGTGGTCCACCAAATGGTATCCCCACTTGACATTTAGTTTCAAGGGTGAGTGTATGAATTTGAAATTGAAAATTTCTAAAAACATGCATGAGGGATATAATATCGTGTGAAGGAATGGTTGGTGAAGTGAGAGGCATATTTAGGGGTTGGATCTTGCCATTGTGAGTGATCATGGGAACATGAGAAGGAGGAGTAGATTTGGAAGGAAGAGGAGGAGAGGAACATGGAGGCTCTATGGGAATGCTAGATGTAGGATCAAGAGACACAATAAGAGGTGTAATAGTGGTAGGATTAGAATCATCATGAAAAAACTTCAAAAGTAGAATAAAGAGGAGTAGTAAATTCACATTCAATAGTCTTAAGAGAAGTAACATAATCACTAACATGTTCATGATCAGAAGCATAATCGATATCACTATTAGTCATATTTTCACTCATATCATATTTATCATTTCAATCATTGGAAACATTTTTAGAAGTAGGAAGAGTAGAATATATAGCTTTACATTCATCTTGACTACTAATAGAAGTGACATCATGCATATTTACATTTTCAACATTAGAAATATAATTATTGGTATCCATATTGTCACAAGAAAGAACATGATCAAACAAAGAATCTACAGTAATATTATCATGTGTTATAAGAGGAGGAGAAGAAGGTGCAACAACATGGGTGACTACGGAAGATGAGGGAGAACATGAAGAAAATATTTGGTCAGGGGAGACTATGAAAATGTTAGGGTGTGTCAACTTGCCAATAGGAAGGGTATTTTGAAACCAAGAAGTTTTTGGAGGAACGAGGAATCACATTGAGGATTGCGATAGAGGTCACAAAATTCATATTTTGTAGAAGTATTGTCAAAAATAGGTTGCAGGCATGTATTGGCCATATTATGCTTGGGAGAAGAGGACTTCTTGTTAGCCATGAGGGTTTGTAGGATCCTAGGGAAAGGAATTTGAATGAAAGTGGGGTTCACCAAATGATTTAATAAAAAATTAATTAAATATAATTGTAGAGTAACTGATATGATAAAATACAATAAAGATATAGATGCTAAGCACTCAAGCAATACAAAACTATAAGAAAATAGGAGAGATAAAGTACTTAGTTGATTCTTGTGTGATCTAGAAATGATCTGGGTAGTGTAAAGTGTTGGACATGATGCAAACAATGTCGTAACTTCTCCCTGTGAATTTTGGAACTGCGAATGATGTCGATATGGCGCGCTGATATAGGACACGGGTGCACAGGTGTTAATTCTTGCTCCTGAGCACCGGTGACTATGCAAAGATCAAGATCTACTTTTTCTATATCGTTAGGGTTTTGCTATTATTAATTTTTTTAGTCACCTAATATCCAATCTTTGATCATCGAGGGTACCTATAACCTGCAAAAAAACCCTAGCTACCTACACAAGCTCACAAACACATAAAATCAGAATGAAATATGCAATATGTAAATTCAGACTGACCCCGATGGTCACCTGATGAGTGAACTTATGACTGAGCATTGCACTATATTCCAGATTCCATGTAGTTCTTTGTGTTTATGTGTGAAATAGTTTCCTTAGGTTTCCCTGCGCTAATGACACCAAGATAGTAGGATGTAGATAGATAATATGAAAATGTGTGGTATAGAATTCAACACTTCCCCTTCTTATGCAGTGTATGCAGCCCAAAATGTAGTCCCTTTGATGGTAGTGATAGTATGTAGATGTGATTTCCCCTTAGAATTGTCACCAAAATAATAGAGTGTATGTTGTGTATATATATGGATCTCTTGTTTAAATTTTGACACTAGTGACACAAAAGGCTGACTATGAACACGAGATAGGGATTAGAAAACTAGAAACACCGACCACAAATGTCAAAATGTGTAAAAAGAACAAAAAGGACAAAATCACCCAGAATGGAAAGGAGCGCCTAGGCACTAGCATCTAGAGTGGGTGTTGGTGTCGTGGGATAAATGATGATAGATGTGAAAAGACAAAAAGACAGGATCCTTGTGACTTTGACCAAAAATAGGTTAAAAATGACATATGTGAGAGAGAAAGACAATAAAAACAATCAAAGCAAGTAGATGGCCAAAGGATTGTGTAACCTAAAGTGAATACATTTCTTACTTCAGATCCGTGCATATAACAACATACTTGACAAAATAGTAAAATAGTAGTGCATGATTTTGTGCCTACACAAATATAAAAATAAAAGTTACGTACATTATCACATTTAAAATTTGTATAATGATACTAATAAATCACTCTTTTAGAGAAATTGGTATGCAAAAGGAATTAAAACGTTCTATAAAATTATCAAATAAGGAAAAGTAATAATCCATGGATGGAGAGAATCAATCATATGAGGTCATCGAATCCAAAAATACAATTATTTATATAAGGTTGGTTACTCGTCTTATTTACCAATATAAAGTAGGTGATGAGACTCAAAACTTAACAAAGCACCGATGTTTTGCAAAACAATAAAAATTCTTAAGTAGGTCCCTGAGACGAAGCCTACTAATTCCTCCATAAAAATATACATTTCCCTAAAAACATTAGGAATAGAGAATTAGAAAATTATTTCCTTTAATTATACTTGTGTCTACTAGCTACACTCATGACATTATAAAAACACATGAACCTATTTTAAGAAAAAATTACACACCCGAATATACTAGAGCTATAATAGAGAATGGGTAACAATACAACAAAATTGTATGAGTTTAAAAATATGCATATTTATTTTTACTTGGGATGATATTATAGTACCTTTTTATGTGTATGCCTGAAATTTATGTTACTTTATAATAATATAAAAAAGGTAAATTAATATTGACTTGAGTAAGAAAGTCATGTTAATTTATGATATTAGCTAAAAATAATGAAAATATTTAAATTTAGGTGCCCCTTGACTTTTGGCGCCCTAGTGCAAGCATTGCCTATTCCACCAGGCGTAATCCCCCTTGGCCATCACCATTGTAAGATCCACCACCACCACCTTAGCTATAACCACTACTTCCTCCTTGTTGTAGCATGACATGCCCACTCTTCCACACCATCTAGTACCACTAACACCTCCATACCATCTGCCACAACCACCTCTGTAGCCACTTACACCTCATTATTTTTCTCACATGTGTTTATGAGAATAGTGTTTGCGAGGTTTTGTAAATTACTCCACATAAAAGCACAAGTGAAGTATGAGGAAGATGAATAGTTTGCCAACTAATCTTATTTTTGAGGAATAAAAAAGAATCCAAGGAAGAGAAGAAAACAAATATGAAAAAGGCTTAAAAGGCGTCTTTGCGGTGTTGTGCACCGACCTTTCTTTACATCTGCTAAAAATATTAATGAAAAACAAGTGCCTAGCTTGCTTACAAATATAATTACACTATGCTGAAAAAATAAGGCGTGATCTAGTGAAAAATAACTATAAAGTACTCTATAAAATATCAAGAACCCATGCAAGCGAGAAGACCTAGAAAAATAAAATATAAAATAATTACCTTAATGCATCGACGATCTCAAAAATACCAAACATCAACACTTTCGACAAATCAATGACCCTTACCTTGTCATTCAAATTGATCTTGGCAAATGTCGATGTAGTGGAAACGAAGTTCTAAAGAACTCATATTGGCGTAAATAATAAATTCTACTATTGATATATGCATTCTCTGACAACCCTTCATTATCGAATTTGATTTTGATTTTGATGTTGTCAACATGATGAGAGGCATAATATTTTCTTGTATAAAATATTTCCCTGTAAAAATAATAATATAAGATTAATCATACTACCATAAAAAAGTAGATAATGGCATTATACCCTTTGAACATGAATAATAAAGTCATTGTCTTAGTTGTATTCCATAATCTTATCTTTATTTCTATCAATATTTTTCTTTGAAAATCATTTTTATTAATAAAACAAATAATATAAAGTAAATCATACTTTATCAATCTTTTTCTTTTGAAAAGTCAGTTTTATTAATAAAACAAATGATATAAAATTAATCATATCACCACCCAAACAAAATATGAGTGGATAATGGCATCACACCCTTCTAACACAAGCAACAAAGTCGTATTCTTTATATACATTACCCTCTTAAATTAGAATCCATAAAGGAATGCCCTATGCCTACATAGAAGAATGGTACTATATACCCCTTTTAACATAAGCAAAAAATTCATAGCCATTACATACATTCTCCTCTTAAATTGAAATCCATACGAAATACCTCAAGCCTAAATCAAAAGAGGTGTTATATACCCCTTTTAACACAAGAAACAAAGGAATATTCTTTACATGCATTCTCCTCTTAAATTGAAATCCATAAAATAATTCATCTTGTCAAATAAAAGGATGTTGTTATATATGCTTAAAATGATTGGATGTGTTTTAGCGATTATTCCCTTGTAATCTTAGTATAGGCATTCAACAACCATTCATTACCTAATTAAAATTTATTGATGACCATTGTGGGAGGCCTTAATGTTTACGTATATGGCCCTATTAATTTGGTCTATCATATTCTCCACAAATTTATTTATTATTATTATTATTTTATTGTTAAACGCTTTTGACCGGAGCGATGAACTGGAGGGGTTAGGGCCCCCACCCTACAACAAAGAAGAATTGAAAAAGAGGAACGAAGAGAGGGGAGAGGAAGCAAGTGGGAAGAAGAGAAAGAAAAATGTAGAAGACATGACAAAATGCCAAGAGGAAGCAAGACAACAACTGAAGATCGAAAGGCACCAAAAGGCCGAGCAGGCTAACCCAAGGAGGAACCTGCGCGTGAATTGGCCATGAGCGGCTTGAAGCAACAACTCGAAGGCATCATTGGCATGATCCTTGAGTTCGTTGTGGTGGTTGACTACCGAGTGGACGAGAAAGAGCGCAGTGTCGACGTCTAACCACAAGAAGAAATCGCTGATCCAAAGAAGGATGGAAATTTTGGGCGAAGGTCACCAAATCCCTGTACTTCCCGCATAACCACTGGATTCCATGGCGAGCCAAGAGTGTGCATGTCGACTTCCTCCACCCACGAAGAGGATATGAGAGAAGAGAGAAGTTAACCAATTGGTCATGCAAACCGACCCGATGAATAGCATAAATCGGTCCACAAGCACGCAGTTCCACTGCGCCGCAGAATCCGGATGTAGAAGAAGGCGAAAGAGGCGAACGTGGAAGCAATGTCAGAGTCCATTCTTGGCCAACGGGCTCAAAAGCAAAAAGAATCACCAAGAATAGTTTCGATAGCCTCCACCTCCTCCTGCGTGGAATATTTGAATATTATAGAGAGGCGACGACGATCAATGGCAGAGGAGTCTCCGGTTCTCGAATTAGGCTGCGAAGGGCGATGAAGGAAAACCAATGAAATACATGGAGACCAAGAGCACCGAGCTAGGGATGGGAGCCGGATAGAAAATGAAAAGGAAGAGAGCACAAACAACATTTAAAGAGATACTTCCACATGAGTATCGGGGAAAACATCCTTGGAAAGGAATGTTGGAAGCTCAAGCCAAGCTGAAAAGACGTTGAAGACAGAAGCAACATGTGAAAAATCACTGCAAAGGAGGCAGGAAGATCCGCCGCTGAAAAAGAGGGGAAAGAAAGCTCCCACACTTAGAAGGAACTCAGAACATGTGAGAGACCACTGCCCAACAACTAGGACGAGCTGGCCCGATCGTGGGAAAGAAGGTTAATGACCCAGTCAATCTTGGCATGCACTCTAGGAAGTGATGGTGACGGTAGGGTGATCGATGGAGAAATTTTCTAGGAAGTCAGCTACATGATTTGTTTCTCGAAAGTTATGAGAAATATTCCAAATTCTGATTTTATCAAGAGAGAAGATAATTTGAGGGATAAAAATGTTGATTTTCCATGAAGGGAAGAGCCTCTGAGAAACGCATATATGAGAATTTGAGAGTCCCCTTCGATGGTTAAAAGAGGACAATCTAACTGGGCAGCCATCTTGACCCCTTCCAGGAGTGCTTGGGCTTCCAGGGCTGCACGAACCATCTCTAAGAGGGAAGGAGCCTGCTCTGATAAGATTACCATGATCATCCCTGAGAATGCAACATGCACCTGATTTACCCGGATTACCTCTAGAGGCGCCATCAAAATTGAGTTTCCAATAGCCCTGCGGGGGGAGCGCCACCTGGCTCTTTTCCTTCGAATTGATTTTTCTACTTGAGAAAGTCCTTTAATAATGAGCCATGTTTGGGAAGTTTAATTAGTGGCCAAGATTGCATAATAAAGAATCCTTGGAAGAGAAGGTTGTGAAGGATATGCAATTAGCGCTAACACGCTCAGAAATGGCCACTTCCAACTTGTTGAGAAAGGCAGGTAGCTGAGCTGATTGTTCCCTGAAGAGACGAAGATTACGTTCCCACCATAAGTGCCAGAGAAGGAAATAAGGGGCGATGCTCCAAATAGAGCTAAGGGTGCTTTTGGAATTGAAGGACGGTAAAGAGAGAAGAGTCGCTCCAATATTATTACAAGGAGCCCAGGCAAGATTTAATTTGTTCAGAAGCCAATCCCAGCAGAAGGATGCAAAGGGGCAAAATAAAAAAAGGTGATCCAAATCTTCCTCCGGCACCCCACAACAAACACATGGAATGGCCAGCATAACCCCAAGATCGCCGCCTGACTTGGGTTAGTACCTTCTTTTTCAAAACCAACCAACCCAAAAAAATCAACCTTAGGGGAGATCTTTGGGATGCCAGTAGCCATAAGAACAAGGAGGCCCATGGCGAGAATGAGAAATGAGAGTATTATAACCTGCTTTCACGGAGTAAGAGCCTGAAGCATCCCCAAGCCAAATCAAACAATCATCTTTATTGAGAAAGTGTGTTTCTGTCTTGAATGGCATCCTTGAGAAGGATGGACTCCTATGCATTAGCCCCAATAGTGGAGATATCTTTCCAAAGCCAAGACGGTGAGCCACCGTGGTTCTGAAATCCATAATCAGAAACCAAAGAGCCCCAGGATTGCTTGGCCATATTCATGACACCATTAAGAGCAGTCGAAAGATTAAGAGGGGGAACCATTCTAGCTAACATCCCGAAAGAGATGAGTGACCGTTGTTGATGTTCCGAGATTCCGACTCAAAATCAAGGATTTGGACAATTTACAAAGAAGTTCCATATGTGTGATCCTTTTTGGAGCTCTGAACTGGATAACAATAACTCGGGATGACGCCCACCGAGATACTTATGTGAAAGAACTTGGAAGGCCTGCCTATTAACGTTGGAAATGAAATTCCAAACAAGATTTACACCGAGGGCAGTGTTCGGAGAGCAAGATCCAGAATACCCATGCCTCCAAGGCATTTAGGAAGTTTGACCAAATCCCAATTAGCAAGGTGAAATTTGCGCTCATCATTGTTACCTTGCCATAAAAAGGTTCTCACCATCTTTTTGATATTTAGCAGAAAAGATTTGGGGATCTGTAGAACAGATAACATATAGATAGGAATGGCAAGGAGCACAGAATTAATTAAAAGAGCCCGACCTGCCAAGGAAAGCCATTTGCCTTTCCAAGAAAGAAGTCTGGAAGAGATGGAGTTTAAAAGCCCGTTCAGGAGATGTGCTTTGCCATTGCCATGAAAAAGTGGAATACCTAGATATTTGTGGGGAGAACTTCCACGAGAAAATCCTAAGATTGTTGTGATCCTACATTGTAATCTAGGGGCAACATTAAAAAAGAAAATGACAGATTTATGAAAGTTTATAACCTAACTCTTTGGGCAGAAGAATAAGAATCAAGAATAGAAGAAAGCTGCTTAGCTTCAGGGATAGAACCTTGACCAAAAAGAAAGGTGTCATCCGCGAATTGTTGATGAGAGAGGGCGGAAGGTTGGAAGTGATGTGAATACCTTTAAGGGAACCATCCAGAATGGCAGATTTGATGCTACGACTGAGAGCCTCGGTGGCCAAAATGAAAAGAAAAGAGGAGAGTGGATCACCTTGTCTTAAACCCCGACTACTTTGGAAGAAGCCTTCTGCCGAACCATTAACCAGAACAGAGAATCGAGGTGTGGCAATGCAACTAAAAATCCAATTACAAAAATGCCTACTAAAGCCCATGGCTTGAAGAGATTTGATTAGGAACCTCCAATTGACACGATCATAGGCTTTTCTAAAATCCAATTTCAGCATCATGCCAGCCCGGGAGGAGGCATGAAGAGTATGAATCAATTCATGAGAGATGATGATCCCATCGGTAATTGACCTATCTGGGGATGAAACCACTTTGTTCTTGAGTAACCAATTTTGACAGCAAGTGGACTTAATCGATTTGCAATAGCTTTGGAGATGATTTTGTATGCCGTGTTACAAAGGAAATAGGTTTGAAATCATCCATTGACTCGGCGAGAGGATTTTTAAGAAACATACATATGAGAGTATGATTGAGATAAAATCTTTCCCAAATGTCTTGATTCCTCGACTTCTTTCAAAGCAGAGTTCCCAACGACATCCCAACAATCATAGAAGAAAGAGGCGGGAAACCGTCAGGACCAGGCGCTTTATCCCTATTAATAGAAAAAACAATTTTTCAAACCTCATCCTTGGAGAAAGGAGATAGAAGCAAGTCATTATCAGCAGTAGTGACTGAAGTAGGAATCTGATGAAAGAAGGAGGACTGCACTCCAGGGGGTTGTCGGGTCACCATTCAAGAGCTTATTTTTTTTAGTAAGGTTAAATAGTTTTTTGAAAGGGACTATACCCTTGTACAATAGCGCTCAAACACCAGATTTGACAATTCAGAATTACAAAGAGAGATCAAAATCAAGATATAGCAACAAAGCCCAACAACAGAGAAGAATCTGCCAAGATCACAGCCAAAGACCAAGCAAACAATCAGCTAAAAAATAGCTACTCTATAGTAGCACCGCAGGCCAAAAGCCTAGATGTAGCGATGATAACATAAAAAGACAAGACTCATGCCTTGTCTGAAATAACAAAGGGTTTAGATCCCTTCTTTTTCCTATCCACTACCTTCCATTCCTCATTTCCTTCTTCCACTGAGATTGGAAGAACAACTTCAATTGATTTGATAGGGATATGGCTGCAGCAAGGAGTGTCGAATCTATCGATGAATCCATCTTTTGAGGAGAGGGAGCTTTCTTCTCAGGAGTTTTCTCATCTTGCATATCGAAATAGGACTTTGCTTTGGTTTTAATATGAGATTGGGTGGATCAACAGATAACTCATCTAATTTGGAAAGATGAAATGTAGTTGAAATTTCTTCTGGCTTTGACAGAAGCAAAGAACTTAGTATTTTTGTCGCCGTCATTCAGCCATACTTCCCTGGATTTTTGGCACCAGTAAGTTTCCTCTTTTAGAAGAAGATCACCCAATTCCTTAAGAAGAGATTTTTCTTTGAAGAAATCCACCGAAGCATCCCTTGAGCGAGAATAGAGTCATTCAAAACAAAGATCTCGTGCTCAACTCTCGATTTTCTGAAAAATATTTTTAAAGCTCGAAAAATTCCAGCTTTGAAGTTTGTCTTTCAACAGAGAAAGCTTTTTGGAAAGTTGGAACATCCATGTCCCTTTAACTGTGAAGGAATCCCACCAGAGATTGATCAAAGGCTTAAGTGAAGGATCCTGTAACCACATATTCTCGAATTTGAAGGGTGAGCGGCGGGGGGTAGGTCGAAATACGAATAAGAGAGATAGGGAAATGATCGGAGAGAGTGGAAGAACAGAGCTTTTAAGAAGGAAATTATTTTGCAGCCATAATTCTGAAACAAGGAATCTATCGAGACGCACAACCAAGGAACTGAACCCAGGCCTCCTGTTATTCCACGTGAACCATCCCTTACTAGGTTCCACATCAACCAAATGAGAGGAAGAGACAAAATAGGTAAAATCAACTTGAGAACGTGGTTGTCATTGAATACCTCATGCTTATCCCGATCGAGAAAGAGTAGCATTGAAATCACCAAGTGAATGATGTCTTGAAGTCGAAACGAATCAAGGACCGAGAAGAAGTTTAGACCATAGATCTCTTTTTCTGATCGGATTAGTAGGACCATAAACATTGCAAATGAAAAAGGACTCATCAAAATGTTTAATCTGTACTTTACACCAGATAAAGTTCGAGTTGACGATAATAGGCTCAATAATAAGCGTAATGACAGGATTTCCAAATGATTCCAAGACCGCCCGAGGCACCAGTTGAATCAGAGAAACAACCTTCCCATCCTTTCCATCTATGAAACCAACTGTTTTTGTAGCCATCCTCATACATCTTAGTTTCTGAAGTAGGTAGATATCAACCGCAACATCTGTAGCATAGCGTCTTAACAGACGTTGTTTGTTAGGGGCGTTTAGGCCTCTAACATTCCGGGATAAGAGGATCATTTGATCTTCAGAGAGGACTAGCCTCTTCTACTTGCTTGAGGAAAGAAGGAACGAAGTTGAAGTTGCTTCCCAATGAAACCTCATTTTTGGAGATTTTGCTCTTATTAGGGCGACCAGAATACTTTCGGACCAAGATCCATGTTGAGAAGGGGAGGCGTTGGGAGAATCGGACCAAGTAGAAAATTATCGGAAAAATGAATCTCGTGATCAGCTTCCTGTGAACCAATGGAGTCACCATCATTAGACTGGAGTAGTTCATCCTTTTCTATAACCCGTTTTTCCAAAGAGGTGGTGTTCCCTCCAATGCCTATGGAGATATCATCGGTGAAAAGAGACAAAATCCTAGTAGATTCCTTAACCACTGCGGCCGTTTCTTTTACCAAAGAGATGGTGTCGGGATCCAAATTTAAGGATTCATGAATAGGGGAGGGATCGGAAGAAACCAGTGAGTGGAATGAGATGTGATTGCATGGGAGGGAGCGGTGGGAGAAGATGGACATGGGGAGGATTTTTCCTCCATTCTGTTTGCTAGAAGAGGTGGAATTTTTGTAGAATTTACGGATATGGCCAGGTTTTTTGCATTTAAAGCAGGTGTTAGAGACACCTTCATACTCCACCTTTTTCTCCCAAAGCCTGGATGGGGTAGAGATGAGAATGAAATCTTGGAGCTTTTGATTGTGATTGAAAGAAATGCAAATCCTAGCGAAAGAGGAGAGGGTACCTTCCAGGGTGACAGGGTCGATGCGAATAACGCGTCCCAGACTGGAACAAATTTTAGTGAGAATGGGAGCGGACCAAAACTCACTTGGCAGTGAATATAGTCTAACCCAAACATGAAACCCTTCCATTTCAGCTCTGGCACAGTCAAAATGTGGTTCCCAATCACGAATCGCCAAGCTTGAATCAACTAAAAGATATTCTTTCCTCGCCATGGTATCGTCCTTCTGAGCGGCGCTATGAAATAAAACTAGGAAGAAGCCCTTTTCAAGGAATCGAATACACAGGCCACTACCCCACTGTGCTTCACACCAATTTTGAATGCCTTCTACCACCAATCTTCGACCCACAAATTTTGCAAAGATTGCTCTAGAAGAGAGAAGCTTTATTTGGGCTATTAAAATGACATCTTCCTCCAGGGACATGGAAATGGAGGTAGAAAGGTCCTCATGGGGACGAAGGCACTCAATACCATTTTTGTCAAGGCCTTCCCGCACAGGTGCCGGACACTTTGGCGGCGCTGGGACCAGTCACTTCAGTAAGGCTTCGACAAGCCACGACCCGCATGGGGCACCATCGCCGCATCACAGGAGGTGAAGCCAATGGACCATTGCAGGGGCAGAAATTCAAAAAATGTGACCATTTGAACCGTGGGGCTTCCGCTTCCCTTTTTCCATTGGTCTATCAACACTCATCTTTTGGCCAAGTTCTATATATTGTTGAGGATGATAGTTTCCCAACATTGCTTTGGTGCCCGTGGTGTTCTTCTCCAAAAATTTATTATTGACAAGTGATCAATGGAATTAATTTGGTTGGATTAATGTATCGAGCTTGAAAAAATATTTTTGGGTTAAAAAGGGTGTCAAACTACATTATATGTCCAAAATACCATGGTTTTTCCATCACCTTCTTTAAGAAAGAACCAAAATTTCCATATGACAATCAATTGGACATCAAATTTAATGTTAGCCATTTATTAGTAACATCTCCTGGACATTACAATCCACCACCACCCCTAACCACCATTACAAGTAAGCCTCTAGCATAAATAACATTCACAATTCAACTCAATCTATGACTATTACAAAAAAGTATATAAGGGTTGAAAATAAATGAATGGAGAAAATACACAACTCAAAAAAGAACTAGTTCCCACATGTTGAAATGTGAGATAGTAGCGGGTAACCCTAAGAAATAATGTAAGTAAAGGATATGTTCGTTCTATAACACATGAGGCATAAAAATAAACAAGCATGTCATCCTAAAATGCACAACCTATAATGATGTTTGAGTCAAATACACGTAAATATTGGGAGTAGACTACACATTAATTTAACTATCGAAGAGACAAGGATAAAAGTGTAGGGGTGGATCTAAATCCTAAAAAAAAGGAACAACCTTCATAAAAACAACTTGTCCCTAATTTTTGTATCCTTAAGTGGTTGATATATTGTAATATTTTGTGGTTCCATAAACAATTGTGTCGATGGACATTATTAAAACCATTTCATTTTATTTTATTGCAAAAATATGGATAATCAAATATTGATGGTGGTGGTGAAAGGTGGTTCTTTTCCCAACTAACAAATGTTTACAAGTGTTTGAGTGTTAAGTGAGCCCTTTGCTTTGTGATTATTGCCAAAAACACATGGGAAAAAAATATCATCATCGTAAGTAATGCTCACAAAGGTTATTTTGAGATGAATTAAATGCATACATGAATTAAATCACACAAATTAATGATTTAATTAAATTACAATTATATTATTTTATTTATATAATACAAGTACATATATTTGTTATATTCAAGTGTGCATGTGCAACACACTCATGCATGTACACACACAATACACATACATACACACATACATACATGTGTGTGTGTGTGACATGACCATGTGTTGTAATGTTTCGTGTAATAAGTTGTTGTGTGCAAGTTTTTTTGGTTCATATTTGTTTATGTTGGACAACATATCTAACGAAGTTCAACAAGTTTTTGGTATTATCTAAAGTCCAAAGCATCTTTTAGAACATGTCACAATAAAGTATTTCAATAGTGGAGTGCAAAGGAATGTTTACTGGTATAAAAGAGCATGTAGAAGAGATGGAGAATCAAAATCTATCATGGCATCTCTAGGTTATGCATGCATATTTAAATGGATGGTGAAATTCTATTATGAATAGCATGAGGTTTAATCACTTGGCACAAGGATTATGTGACTTTAGGCCTATGCGCAAAGAATCACTTACTTTGCATGTAACGTCACATAATCCATTTTTAGAGTCTTACATTACTAGCATACGTTTTCCTTTATGGCATGCATTCAACATTGAAACCAAAAATCCATCTAGATTGAATTGAGAAAGTGTATAAGGAATTAATTAGAGGGATAGTGCATGGTCTTGTGTGTAACGATATAGTGTGTTCATGATCTCTTAGGTTTCACATACAAAATTGTTAATGAAGGATTCAACATGCATTCACCTAGCCCATAATTGTAATAGTTGAGACATGAATCAATGCATTGATTTATTTATCATGTGGGTCCTATATTACATATAGGATTGGGACACATTTAATATCATATGGATAACTCATAATTTTAATGAATATTGTAAGTAGGTGGTTCTTGAATCTATATAAACATCCCATTATGATTTTGTTAGGGATGATTTTCACATATTAGCCACATGAATTAGAATCTAGACTAGCCAATCAAGAAAGTCTATGTTCATATAACTATGCTTGTAAAGACGAAAACTTAACAAGAAGATATTTGTGGATATAAGTGTTGTAACACATCCCCGTTTAAAATATTGTCACATGTTGTTTTCTCTTTTATTTTCCTTGATTTTAATCATATAAAAAATCATCTCATTTTTTGTTACATACTATTGCATTTTTGTGTTGTATTATAAAGGTTGCATGGTATAAAACATCTCTTAATTGAGACCCCTAAACAAAAAAGCATCACAATGATTTTAAAGTGTGTTAGAATTTGCATTAGTGTGATTATAATATGTGAAAAATATGAACATGAAATAAATGGAAATAAATGTGCATCACATGAAGGATTTACCATAGAAACCTCAAGGTACCTATCTAGAAGTGGAAATTGCAATCTTCCTCTTCTTAAATTTAATGGTCATGACCATACAAATCGAGTCTCTACTATCTCTTATCTTTCGATGTTGTAATGCAATAATGATAAGAAACATATAATGGTTAGATTTGTGACAACTCGCTACTCACTACAACTCTCTCAATTTCTTAACCAATTCACTCTTACAATCACATAGATCATTAATGCATGATCACTAGTTCCAATTCCTTTGTCCACATCCCTTTTTGTGCATTCATGGATACATCCCTTTTAAGAACCAAGATTTTTAAATTTCCAATATGAGAAGATCAATTGTTTCATGTCGTTGATCTAATTGTTTAGCTGATATGGGGAAAATGGTCACTTTCTTCATACTAATGATTGTAAAAGTGAGTAACAATTTCAAACCATTTCTTATTATAGACTAGAAGTTGTGAAAATATCTCATTGGTTTGAAGCTATCACTTAATACTTATGAACCCGCCCTAACATATTTCCATTGCAAAAACTCACTTACCTTTTGGAGGTTGTTACTTTTGTATACAAATGCGAAGTCATATGTTTTTGGAAGTGTATAAATTTTCGAGAGGAATCCAAATATGCAATCAAGTAGATAATTTCTTTTTATAAACAACAATACATAAATTTTCCACTCAACATTTGATGTTTTGTTGATCATAACATGTCCTAGTTTTCTATTGGAGCTCTTGATAAATTGCATAGATCTTTATGAAACAACAAATGTATGGGTATATGTGTGTGAGTCAACAAATGAATGTATAGATGATTATCCAACTACACAAGGGGCATAATTATATAGATGTTGGAGAGGCATGCATGTCACATGAAACACTCTCTCAATATAATTAGTTTGTTGTCAATAACTAATAGAGATCCATCACAAGTACCCTTTACTTGAGATATTTAGTCCTCAAAGCATTAAGATATAGATATGAGTGAATCAAATATTGAATTTCCCAAGATTACATGTCTTGTGGTAAATTCTTATTATGTTAAATACTCACCTCTTTTTCTAGAATGTAAATTTCTTGTATGAACTTAAGAACAACCTCATATTCAAGAACAATTTTTCCTTCTTCATCAAGGATTGGTAATCCTTTTAAATAGTAATGTGTACCTAATTTGTCCTCAAGCCTAGTTAAATGAAAAACACCATGCCCACAACTTGATCTTGTTAATTTAAATACTTAAGTTGCATAGACAATTCTTACTAAACCAAAATGGTCCATAAAACATGGGTGATAATTGGACATTTCAACCAATTTTCTTCAATGAAGTTTTCTTGTAAGATTAAATCCATATAAATACCCAATCTACTTAAAATTATTGTTATGTAAGATGTTGATCTTGAACTTGTTACTTCATGCAATTATGAGAACATTCCAATTTTTCCTTTAGGATGTGGATTATCTTTTGAGATTCTTCTAGATAGATTTTAAGAGTTGGTAATTTGATACTAATACCAATCTAATCCTTAAGCCTTGGGGGTCCATACCCATAGAGGGAAATGAATGGAGTCACCTTGGAAAACATATGGTAAATTGTATTATACCAAAATTCATAAAATTCCAACAACGTAAACCATTTGTTATGTTTTTTAGACAAAAAACATTGTCGATATCCTTCTAAGTGCATGAAGTCCACATAAATATTCCACTTTTTGTAAGGAATGTATAATGGTTGTAATAAGCATAGATACAATACAAATGTACTTCTTTATACTATTTCTCTTTCATTTCCGCTAAAATTATTAGCATGCTTCATAATTGTTTTAAAGAAACCAACATTTCTAGACATTGGTGAATCATGGCTCTCCTTCAACATTAAAAATTTAAACCTTATGGCAATACGCCCCATTAATCATACTATATCATTTTTCCGAGAAATGGTATTTATTTGGTAAGTGATCTTTTGAAAATCATTATTTAACATATTTTGTTTGTATGTCCATAATCCATAATAGGATGAGAATTGAGATTGAACATCCCGTGTTTTGTTCCTCCTTGCAAGTTAGTTTCTTTATAACAACATTTCCTTTTCTATTCTTGTGCGGAATTTCAAAACCAAAAGCTTCAATCTTACCTATCCACTTTGTCGCTTTGAAAAAAGGTTTTATCTTGGAGCAGAAATTCAAGACTAACATGGTTAGTCAAAACAAGAAACCTATTACCAAGAATTTCTTCCACCTAGTCAAAGCATGCATAATACAAAGTATATATTTTCATACATGGATTTTTATCTCTCAATTGGCTTGAGTTTAAGACTCAAAAGCTAATGTGTGGATGTCTAGCATGATTATTGCTCCAATTCTTGGTTCGAAAGTATCACATTAAATGATGAATGGTTCACAAAAAAAATGTGTGGAAAACAAGAGTTGACGACAATGAGTTCTTCAATAAATTTGCTAAAGATATGTTATGCTGGCATAATTCTTAATGAAGCAGTGATAATAACAAAGAAAACCTTGGAAGACTCTTCATTGAGATATATTCTTCAATACTAGTAATTCTGCAATCATTCTTCGATATTAGTCATTCCACTATTTCTTTGATATTTGTAGTAGCAACTTTAACACCTTCTACTAAAAATAATGTGGCCATATATTTGGCTGACTTCTTGCTAAAATTACATTTCGGATTCATCACATAATAATTGTTTTCTTGTCGTGCCCTCTTTATCAACAATTCAACGATTACACTCCTTAACATCCTCAATTAAGGTGATAACTATTGATTATTCAATTTGAATTTTGACACGATACAACAATTTCTTGACCTCAATCATCACATTCACCACCTAAGTTATGGCCTCATCTTGTGAATCTTATTCGAAACAGTTCGTATGATACTCTTAGTTGTTTTCTTTGGCATTAATGTATTCACAATTGTTGGCAGCCTAAAAGTCTATTTTTAACACGCTTCACTATCAACGTAAATTTCCTTTGTCAAATGTATTCCATTTTATAAATTTCATGCAAATTTGTTCTAAAGTGAAATTTTGATGCAATAGACAACATTAGTTATACTAATGTAACTCATTATGAAACTACTCTATCAATGTTAATAATATGGAAAAATATTTATAGATAATAATACATTTCCCCCACTTCATACAATTACCTAATGAGTCAATCCTCTTTAAAGCCTTGAACCAAGTAGAACTTTATTTTGATCAAGGTCTCAATTGCTCTCAGCAAATTCATGGATATTTGTTCCATCTTCTACACATTATATGCATATATTAAGTGTCAAATTCAATCACATATATTTGTGAACATATCATTTCCAACAAAAATATGCTTCCAATTAACACAATCACCTATTGAATTTTTATCATTTCTCTCCTCTCTTACTTATTACATTTTGTTATTGTTACTTCAATTAATATATTTATGGTATAGCTTTGTATTTTCTTCTTTTTCCAACTCTACAAACATCCACTATTGTTTATAAAGTCAATTTTGTTTCTTGTGTAGAGAAGTATGAAGAAATTGTACCCTCAAATATAAGAGGTCATTTTCAACCCCTAATACCATAAAAAGACATTTTACAATCACTCAATATGCATAATGAACATATTTCAAAATGGCTATTAACAATTGATGTTAACTTTGCTTAACAAAAATTATATCCAATGTTACAACAATCTCTAATAATGTTAAAGTGATTTCAAGGGTTACAGACAAAAATGTAAAGAAATACAGGTTTAGGAGCATAGATTTAGCTTTAATTCTTTTCTATTAACTCTGCTTCATTGCCCATAGCTATGCACTCCATTATATAGGAGCTGCATAGTAACAACTCTCATAACAATGTCTTTGTCTTTACCTGCAACCTTCTCAACAATATTTGGTTGCATATGAAACCAATCTACCCGAATGGTTTCAACCATTAATAATAACATTGATAATAAAACAATATCTCATTGTTTTATTATCTAACTTACTAACTTACTAATTTACTAATTACCATATAGTAAATACTATTTACTATATGTAATATTACATTCACATTATAATAATATTATCCATGATAATATTATATTCATCATATCTAATGTTCACACTATACAATATCTCTAACACACCCCCTTAGTGTGAATATGGGGTAAGAGCTCCTGGAAACATCGAACTTGTCGGAGTAGCCATTGCTACTGGATCTTGCTGCTAATGATCATCCTTTTCGTATGAACATCTTCATCGACTGATCACCTTCCAATGAAGTACCTTCCACCGAAGTATGGCAATCAGAGGACCGTACATAGATGCTTTTCCCCTGTAAGTTGAGTCAAGCAGTTTGCTTCTTCCACACCAAATAGACACTCAAGAACTATTGTTAGTCTATGTGAACACATTAAAATCAAAACATGAAAATAGTTTCACCCCCTTGTTTATAAACACACCACACAACTGAAATAGAACATCACCACATCTGTCTGTGACCCCGTCATTGGTGAATGACGAGAGGACGTTGATTGTCCTCCTTCCTCCAACAAGAGAAGATTCTACCATAGGAAATCCTCATCACTAGGATAGGAAAGTTCTTCATCAGTTGAGTAGGCTTCCCAATCAGTTTCTACTTTAGCTAGAAGGGCTTTCTGATCTATCTTGTCATCAAGAAGATCACGAGCTCTCTTTTTACTGGTTCGATATTACATGCCCAATCTCATTACAATAAAAGCATTTTATTTTTCCATGTGAAGGAACCTACTTTGGTTTATGTTTTTCCTTCTTAGATGAGGAGCTAGGTTTGTTTCTTACATATAGTACTTCTTCATGTTCTTCATGACTGCTTTGTTCTAACAATGTAGAAATCACTCCTTCTAGACTAATAGTAACTTTACTCAAAGTAAATACAATATTTGAGTAACTCTTAGGCATACTATTAAGAAGGATGGCTTTAGCATCATCATCCTTTACATGTTATTTTATTCCAGCAAGTTGATTTAAGAGAGATCAAAACTTACTAATGTGCTCAACAATGTTTAGATTCTCATCCATCTTCAATCCATACAGACGTTGCTTTAGTGACGTCTTTGTTGTTTCTACCTCAGATCCGAAAATTTTGTTGAGAGACTCCCAAATATCCTTTGTAGATTTTGATAAATCTATATGGTGCAAATAGGATTTAGACAATCCTAATCCAATGGTCCCCATGGCTCTCTAATCCTTCACATTCCACTTTTCCAATTCATTTCCTCCAGTGGGTGGAGTTGAATTAGGCTTCACCACATCCCATAGATCCTTCTCTATGAGATGCAACTGCATCTGTAGCTGCCATGTGTGAAAATCTTGGCCTTCAAACTTATCTATCTGGTTTAGATTAGTCCTTTCCATGATGCCTTTCAAACAATACTGATCTATAGATTGATAATTAAATTTTTTTGAAAAAATCATTCGGACCCTTTCCAAAAATGGATTTTTTTTTTATGTACTTGTATTACTTTTACCAAACCACAATGGTCTCTCGTGATCGAGACGTGTATTCGCTGGAAAATTATTCAAGTCACTAGCGATTTATCCGATCACCGATGACTACATTTCTAGAGAATCAAATCCCATTCGCTTCGGAATTTTCCGTCGGTCTCAGTGATTTTCTGTGTAACCAAATTGTCTTACACTAGGAAAGGTTTGAATATTACACTAGGAAAGGTTTGAATATTTTTTTGAATTTTCTCTAATAAATTTGATTTAGATATTAACATATTATAATGTATCCTTCATAGAACCATAAATGCACATAGAAGGTCTATGCAACATCCTTTGTGGTCTTTTGTAAGGATTTATGGAAACATATAAGTGGTAAAACATAAGCGTAAATAAATATAATTGAGGAAAGTTGAGTCTAATGGAGACATGCTTGCGAGAAAATTGTGGATAATGGTAAAGAGCCAAATTTCTTATTGATCCAAATTAGGGTTTTTGGATGCACCCTCCCTTGTAGTAGGTTTTTTTGAAGCATTACTCCTTAGATTAGTTTTCATTTTTGGTTTTCTAAGAAGGTTACTTTATCTTTAAAGATGTATAAAGTGATTCTTTTGGTGATTCACAATTAGATTTAGTTTTCATTTTTGGTTTTCTAAGAAAGTTAATTTATCTTTAAAGATGTATAAAGTGATTCTTGTTGTGATTCACAATTATCTCCTTAGAGCCAACTCCATATAAAGACCGTAAACATGGCATAAGATTCCAAATAAAACGGTGAAGTCAATGCCCAATTAGAGCCTTCTAACTACGAGGATTAACAAACCATAGTACATGCATTTAAGGCATGAAATAACTACTACAACTAGTATAGATATCATAAATACATTTATTTGAAATATGCCAAGAGATATAAATTTGAAGAATCTCATATTGTATTTTTGAAGAGGTTGAACAAATAAAAAGTATATTATAATAGGCAAAACAAATTCTCAATAAAATCTAGTAATTCTCTTTATTCTCTGTAGACACCCTAATTTCACATATGTCCTAAATCAATTAATTCCCCTTCCTCATTTCCCACAAAAATACACTTCAAATTAATCAAATATAATTTGATTAATTATCCATTTCAAAACCCAAAAATAACCCAATCCTCACCACATATCATTATTCTCCATGTTTTTCTACTATTGAATTAAAAATTCAAATTCAAATCCTCACCCACTCTTCGTGGTCCCCACTCACCTAAAATCCTCCACTTATGAATTAAAAATCTAAAATCAAATCCTCACCCATTCTTCATGGTCCCCACTCACCTAATCTTGCCCACATTTTCAAACCATGATTACTTAAATTACTCTAAGTTAATCACTCCCCCAGGCTATAAATACAACCTTACCCCTCCCCTCTAAGGACACGGAGAATAAGCTTGAATGCCATATCTAAGTTCTTGCATCATTTGAGCAAAGAACATCCTTTTGCCTCGTCCTAATGCCCAAATAGCCTCATAATCTTTTTTCATCTGGTGCAAAGTAAGAGGATCATTGTTGCAGGAAGGTCTTGCTTCATCTTGAAGAAAACACCTACATATCACACAATCGTGAGCTCAATCCAAGTTTCCTAGCCCATTCCGAGGTTTGTTATGGAAGCGCGAAGGAGGAGGTATGATTATTGGTATTTTACTTCCTTGTTAGTAGTGCATTTTTCTTAGCTTACATTCTGGCACACCCGGTTACTTTTGATATGTTACCATTAATTTCCCAATTAGTGGTTTTATCTGTTCTTTGTTTATTATTATTCATTATTATCTCATTTTCCGTGCCTTATGGCCTTCTTTGGCTAGCCTTAATGTTGTGGGTAGTGTTTTTGTTGTGTGGTGTCTTGTGGTGCATATACAGGTTATAAAAACAATGAAACTATGACGCTTGTCATGTCTTTGATCTCCTCGGTGCTTGGTGTTTAGCAGAGGGACATCTATCACCTGATCTAGATACTTGTGGATCACGGCGGAAATATTCACTCCTATGGTCGTCACAGAGGTTACATTTCAAAAAGGTTCCCAATGTTGATTTTGCTATTCACTCGTAATCTGTAGAAACAAATGAACTAGTCATTAGCTTATCATCTTACTGTCATGGGACAACCAATCTGGAAAATGTATTTATTTATTTACTTTTGCTAAAATAACTACTTTGTAGGAAGTTAATCATTTTTCTTTCTTTCATTTTAGTTAATCATTTTGTGATCTAACTCTTTATTTTTGTTTATTGTTCTTTTTAACCTTCTTTGTCAAAATTTTAGCTTCTCAAGTGAAGTACAAAAGTCAAAAAATAAAAAAACTAGCTCTTGGGACGTTTTTCTCACGTTCAAAATTTTCATTCAGAGTGCTACCATAGCCCATCTTCCGGAAGCCATAAATTTTGCTCCCGAACTCGGAATGACTTCGTTTTTTTTTAATGGAAAGGTATTGAAAAGATCTATGCAATGGAAAAATAATTTTTTGATTTAGACTTACGAAATTTTTTGGTTTCATTTCTTCTAACACCTATCTTTTTAACAAAAAACAACAAAATTGTAGTTTTTTTAATTTTAATTTAATTTTATTTAACGTAACAACCTCACACATATGCTCTTTCCTTGCACTTTAAAATTGATCTTGGAAATCAGAAATGTGAGGCCACTCGGGCTCTGCAAAAATTTTTTTCTTGCCTTACATTTCAATTTTCCACAACAACACTTCTAGGTAACGTTTTCACACTCTTCTTTCGTCGTTTTTCTTATTTGTGAAAACAATCATTATTACTATTTTGTAATCATGATTAATTGCAATAATTATTAACATTTAAAAGAAAAAAAGAATTTTTTTTTTTTAAAATAAAATCTATTCCAATTGTATCTGTGTATGCTCTTTTCTTACGCCTTCGAGCGATCTGGAAAATCAGAAATGGTCACAATTTTTTTAGTTTCTTGTTCTAACATTGCATGATCCTCTAGCTTTATTTTCCAACTGTCATTTCAATCATTATTTTCCTTCGTCATATTATTAATATTTGTTTGGGTGTATGCTCTTTTCCTACACCTTCAAGTGATCTGGAAAATAAAAAACAACCACGATCAATTTTCTAACATTTCGTTTGCAGGATAACTACTAATTTGTTTTTTGTAGGACCGCGTCATTGGAATATTGTAAAAAAACACAAAAACAAAAAAATCCCACAAAAATACCACCATTGAAAGAAAATTGCTGAAACAAAAAAAATAGCACAGCTAGGTATGCCATCATTTTCACCAGTGATTTATTTCAAGTTGGAAAGAACCTTGCGTTTAATCACTTTATCATTTTGTTTTTACACGTAGTCGAGGTGGATTTCATCACCACCAAAGCTACACTAGTGACGTGGACTTGACTACCACGCACCAACAACATTTGCATCTGCATTGCACCTTGAGACCTAGTCTCATCACAGCATTCGGTATTTACCTCGCCCCTACTCTCTTTACTTACAGTAATGTTTCGTGCGGCGCATGCATGAGTCACGCCTAAATAGCTGTAACAATGAAGCATGGGCATCATCCCTATAAATCTTCGAGGATTTATAAGGACACCATACACATTCATCCCTCCATCACCTTCCACATTTTCACAAAAACTTGCATTTCGGATGTGGTGATTCACTCCGAAATAGGAAAGTAAGAATTAGTGAGTCTCCTCCAGTGCTCTAAGGGTTCTTCGTACTAATTATGTCCCCATACAGAATTAGGTATATCAAAACTAGGGTATATCAGAGGACACATATTTTTGGAGTAATAAGAGCCTACATCCATCATTTCATGGCATACTTGTATGATTACATGAAACAATGATCATTCTGAAGGATCTACCTCTTAAGCCAAAATAGTTTGATACACATGACTACTTGTTGTTTGTAAAAAAATAGTTTAGCATTGTTTTTATCATAAAACTTGGTTGATATCAATGTGTTTATTATAGAATTAAAATCCTATTCGTGTTCCACAACACCATTTCTCGACCGATTCAATACCAAGCAAAACATTCAAGCAATCCCACAATGAAGATCAAAACGTCATTAGCCTGCTTCAGCCAACAACAAATCCACCATAGCTTGTTTTCAGCTATATCCAATAGATATTGAGTGACTTGTGTTCACTCCTTATCTCATCAATTGTCAAAACATCCTTTATAGCTCATTTCAAGCTATATCAAAATGACATTGGGTGACTTGTTTGAGTTCACTCATTATTTCATCAACTGTCGAGTTTAACAAAATCGCATCCGACACAAATCCCTTCAAAGCTCATTTTGAGTTCACAACTATGTTGAGTCACTTGTTTGAGTTACTCTTCCTATCAACAATCTAGATCTTGTTTAAGCCAAACCAATCAACATATTCATCATAGCTTATTTGAGCTATATCCCACTTGTATCGAGAACCTTGTTTGAGTGTACTCCTTACATTGTCGCATGTTAAGCTTGTTTAAGCCAAATCTAAACCATTTTCATTATAGCTTGTTTGAGCTATCGCATATTTATTCTAAGTAGCTTGTTCAAGCTTACTCCTTATAGCCTTACTTGTTCTTACTTGAGCCAAAACAAAGATCACAATAAATAGGTTGAGTTCTTCATTACACCATTCTTCGTTTTCCCTCTCTTTCAAACACGATGAATTCATGAAAAACATCACGCAATGAGATATTAGAACAAATTAATAAGATGACAACACAACTCTCTCAAATGGCAGCCCAAATCAGTGAACGATCACCCAAAAATCCAATCATACAACCTCACGAAGACATCACTTCACGTAAAGTCCAACGTCAGTTTACTCCCCTTAGAGAAAGTCTCTCTAGTGTTTTTCATCAACTAAAAGAGGCTAAACTGATAAGATATCCAATTACAAAACCCTTTGTCGAAGGGGAATCTAAGCCATGTTGGTACAAACCTAACACATACTGTGACTTTCATCACATTGATGGTCATCACATAGATAAATGTGTGCGATTTAAGAATTATGTCCAAGACTTAATTGATGACGATGTCATCTCTGTAGAACTTGATGACAATGCTCTTGCAACCAATGACACATCCAATACCACAACTTTCAATGAAGAGCTGACTACTGTCGAAACTCCCATACATACTGAAATTCCACGAGATCATGATGACAAAAGTCAAGACTCTCTAATTCCAAACCAATCCATATCTTCTTCAAATTTTCTTCCATTAGTTCAAACATACATTAAACCTGTTTTGGACAACACCATTCTTCCAACATCTACTGAGCACTTGAACTTATTTCAAGACTCTCTTTCAACCCAAACATACATTGAACCTGTTTTGGACAACAATATTCTTCCAACATCTAATGAGATCTTGACCTCACTTCAAGACTCCCTTTCAACCCTTGATATAACTGTAGACACTACAAAAGAGATTCCATCATCAAACACTGTTGAGCTTGATTCTATTATTCCTATGCCTAACATCTCTAGCCTTGTTGTTGAAACACAACCACAACAAGTTTGGACACTTGTGACAATGCAACCTGTCGTGTCCATTATGCTTTCAATGATCAATCTTGTAGGCATCTCATCACCGATGATTCCCACCTCTCAAGACTTATACGTGTATACATTCTACGAGGTACGTATACCCAGGAATATCCTCATGCAACATTTTCCATCTTTAATTGTGAATCTATCGTCAAATCAATTAATTAATGGACAAATAAAAGCAACAAACCAAATAATACAAACCATCATGGAAAATATTGTCAACACACATGGAAGCTATTGGCTTAACCAAATCTATCCCACTCTTTGGGATTACCAAACATCTTATCACACACCTACTAGAGCCACTCCCTTCTCCCTTGTTTATGGTTGGGAAGCTATTTTACATGTCAAGGTTGAATTTACGTCCTTTAGAATATCCCTCAAAGACGTAATCAATAAAGATTATTATCGACACTCATGCCTTAATGAACTCGAGCTTCTTGATGAAAAATGACTTAATGCCCTAGATCATCTTCAAGCCTATCAAAATCGGCTATGGTGTAGCTATCATAAAAAATTCAAACTTAGAAAATTTAAGGTCGATGATCTCATTCTCAACAAAAATCAAAAGAACATACCCAAATAATGAGACAAACAAGACAAATTTGAGTCGAATGGAATCATAGATAATTTTGGCTTTGGAGCTTATAAATTGGCCATTGACATGGGTCAAGTCCTTGACAAACCCATGAATGCAATCCATCTAAAGAATTTTTTTCCTTGAGGCGTTCACTATTCAGGAAACAACAATGTGTACATTGTTCCTTTTGCCTTGCTTATCTCCAAATAAATTTATTTATTTCCATTGGCAGATATTTTCATTATCAAAAATCACATCTTCATATTTATCATCATGAGACAAGTGCTAATATAAATCCTATTAAGTTTTTGAGCATCATACTTCTTATCATATCTTCTATTTTCAGTTGTTTTCATCTATGGTCATACCTAGAATCTTATTGATGGTAATATATTCCCTTCAAAGACATTCTCTCTTTCATAACAAATCTATAAACTTCATTACCCAGTTCATTTGGTCATCCATCTTAGTCTTCGGTGTTGAACCCTCGTGTCCTACTAGTCATGTGGGGTTGAGATTGGGGGCAGACGTTCCTTCCCAAATACAAAGCACTATTGTAAAAAAATCCATCAATTCAATAACTTATGAATAATTCATCGTCACATCTTTTGTCCTTCATAGTCTTTGGTGTTGAGCCCACACTTCTTACTGGTAGTGTGAGACTGGGAATGGAGGAAGGTACCCTTACTTGTCTATGTCTTGTCTTTGGTGATAAACCCTTGCCTCTTACAAGTGGCATGGGGCAAAGCATAGAGGGTCATTCTCATAAAAGCATAAAAATATTGTAAAACATTAAAAAAAGACAAAAAGGAATTCACTCGCCTATATTTTACCTTAGGTGATGAGCCCTTTCTTCTCACTAGTAGCATGGGGCAAGGCATAGGGAGTCATTTCAAAAATATAAAATCTTACAGTACTTGCAAATTATAGAATCCCCAAAGAAGTAATTTAGATTCCTAGGTGAAGAGAGAACTATCCCTTCACCTCATATCTTACCAATCAGCAAGCTATATAACTGTCTAAGTCTCGCACGTGACTCATAAAGTGATAGACATTTTTGAAACTAGTTCAGTACCATTATGAAGAATGGAGTCACAATTCCCCAAAGGGATTGTTGTTAGCATTTGTCTCTATATTCATTATCTACCTCCCGTGTCCTTCTTGATTCTCGGTGATGAGCCCATGCATCTTACTAGTTGTGTGGAGTGAAAAATGGAGCTGGAATTCTTTTCATCATATCATCACCACCATATCCTGCCAATGGAAAGAGAATTTGTGTTATTCGAGCATAAGTTACCACACGGAACACGGAAGATGCGGATAATATCTGGTTTATCACCTCTCAAAAAAATAAATCGCACTCTGGTCCATAAATTGCCAATAACAATGTAAAATCCATAAACATTTAAAAAGTGTGAAAATTGTCCAAAATCCAAAAAAATTATAACTCGTCAAAAATTCAAAAAAACATTAGAAATATATATATATATATATATATATATATATATATATATATATATATATATATATATATATATATATATATATATATATATCATAAACAAAAAAATGTTGTAAAATCATAAAAACTCTAAAAATACCAACACAATTCAACCTTTGAACTATTATCCCCAATGGATGATCCAATCACTTTATGACTACCGAATTCAAAACACTTCTCCTCGCATGAATCCTCGCTTGGGGCAAATCCGGCTCTCATTGTTTCCTTGTTTGAGGACAATGACCCAATACTTTACTATGTCCTCGTACCCCTGCTTGGGGGCACATCCAATCAATCCTCACTATGGAACACATTAGGGACATGTTTATTGGTTCTTGTGTTGCATTATTAGTTATAAATTATTAATTACTTTCTTGTATCTTGATATATTACATGGGGCATCTTGATTTTATGTATCTGGTGTTCTCTCTAATATTCTTATGTTATCTAATTGCATGTCATATTGGGGCATCATACTTTCTTGATGGCCTCTGTCTATGCTCTCTTCCATTTACATATTGTATTGGGGCATCAAACCTTTTTTGATGGCCCCTATCTATACTATCACGCATATTACAGTCTAGTCATCCTGATCTTTTATATCACGATGCATCATGTTATGTGCTATATTAAAATTAAGATACTTTTCGTCACGTGAGTATCTTCCTACATGATCAACATCTTACTTTGCACCCCATCCATTCACCCATACTAATACATTCCCCAGTTTGGAAATCCTACTTGATCACCATTACAGTTTGCGAATCCTACTTGAAGATATTTCTCAAGTAGCATTCACTATCCAACAACTCCTCCTCCCCCACCATGATCACCATGTATTTGATCCATTCATCAACGCTCCTCATTTTTACTCCTCTTCCACTTATCCCCATATTACCCTTCTCACCATTTATGTCCCCTCTCACCCATTTGTATTCTTTCCTTTCACTCTTCTGCTTCCCGCTTGGCAATCTTACTTAATAACCCCTTCTATATGGGATCCTCAATGGAAGTTTACTCTCTCCCTAAGATCGTCCCACTATAGAAGCTTCTTCACCACCTCCCCTCTCATCAAACATCACTCACCACCACACACATCTTCCCATTCCACCTCTTCTACTTCTCATTCTCGCATCATTACTCTCACCATGTAGGCATCCCAATTAAGGATTCCCCTCACACTCTCCACCCTTCACTACATATATTCCTTCATCCATTCATGTTACACTCCTTTGTTTCCTTTCTTTCTTGTTATCACCTCATCTTGTATCCCATACCACTCAGGCATACCTCACTCACTCTTTTCTCATCCTTCCCCAAATCCGTCTTATGCCTGGTCATCCTACTTACATGCTCTCGTAGTATGGAAAATTCACTTGAGGGTTCCCCTTCAGTCCATTTTGTCATACCCTATTCCCACCAACTCTATCATCATCCTTCTTCTTCTTCAGCTTGGCGATCTTACTTAACTATTTTGGCCGCATGGCAATCTTACTTAAGACTTCCTCTTAAGGTTGATATGCCCTATGGCCTTCCCCATCCATCATATTTCCCCCATCTTATTTCTCCCGCCTCTCGTCATGATCATCTTCTTCAACCTACCATTCCACCCATGTCCCCAATATCATTTTGTCTTTCTCCTTGCATATCATCCTTGTCGGTTAGGTGATCTTACAAAACCTCTCCGACAACATGACGATCTTACTTAAGAGATTCTCTTAAGCATGACATGTCATCTTACACTTGCCCATCACTCTACAATATCACCATCCATATTTCCTCTTCATTCCCCATCATCACATCTTTTTACCACCACTATCACCCTCCTCTGCTTGGCAATCTTACTTAACCACTCACTTGACATGGTGATCTCACTTAAGAGTCCCTCTTAAGGATGATCTGTCTCCTTGCCTTTCCCCATCACTACACACCCTTCACTCTTCACTTTTTCTCGGCATTCCCCATTATCACATCCTTTCACCTCCTTTTCCATTCTCGCAAACACCACTTCTTGCTTGCCCACTTGTCATCTCCAATTTCACTCACTTGGCAATCTTACTTAACCACTTCCGTCACATGATAGTCTTATGTCAGGGTCCTCCCTACGCTTAACTCGTCATCGTGAACTTCTCCCTCGCCTCATTCTCCGTTCACTTTGTTGATCGCTTCTTCCACCTGGTCTCTCCTACTACCCACTTTTTCCTTCTACCATTATCCTTTCTCCACATATCCTCTTACAACATACATCTAATCTCTTACGTCTACAATCACATTCTTTTCCCCCATTTTCCCCTTCTTGATCCATCATCCTTCATACCATTTCTTCCCATTCTTTTCATGTCTTGTTTCTTCATCCTCGCCTCGCTCATCCTCCTCATCCCACATCCTCTCCTCACTTTCACCTAGTCCCAATTCATCCCTCCCATTTTCTTTACTCTTTCCACTTCATCTTCTCAAATCCCCCCATATTTATACCCACACACGTGTTCGCCATTATTGTTAACATTCATCTATCATTCTTTCATCATCATCTTTTATTCCCGCTAATAATTGTAAGTAGGCTTTCCCTAAAAATCATCAATCCTCATTCCGCACGACCTCATTCACTCTCTTGGACCTTCTAGAGTTTCCCTTCATTCCTTCCCTCCTCTAAGCCCACCACTCATTATAAGGGGGCTTTCCCTAACGTCCCTTTGTTGGCGTTACCCTTTCCAATCCTCATTACCTTTATCATTTTCTTCATTTTTTCGCTCACCCTTCCCCACCACTCATTGTAAGGGGGCTTTCCCTAACGTCCCCTCATTGGCGTTGCCTCTTCTATCCCTCATTCTTTGTTCTCTCCTTTTTTTCCTTAATCCCACCCTTTCTTATCACTTCTTACACATCTCTCCATCTTCCCTTCGCCCTATTCAATATCTTTACTGTCTTCATCATACATCCTTTGTCTATTTTCTCGTCATCCTAATATCCTCCTTTCATGCATCTCCGCATCTTTTCCAATCGATGTCATTCCTCCCCTCTTTCTTCTCTTTACATTCCTTATACTATTCCCTTTCCACTTATTATCCCCTTTCTGTATTCCCTTCCTTCTACATCATTTTCTTTGTTATCCTCTTCTCTCTCCCACCCCTCGTCTTATTTCCCTTCCCCTGTACCATCTTCTTCCCCTTTTTCCATCACATTTCCTCCTTACTTCCCCATCGATAACCTGGCTCTTCAGCATTGTCTTGTCTTTTTTATCATACCACCCTCCACATGCATCTCCATACGGTCTGCTCCATATTCTTCACCTTGGTCTTCCTCGCAATGACATGATTCCTTCAATCTTCTCCCTATATTCGCTCTATCTTCCTTTCCTCTCCCCTAATTTTCACGTTCCTCCTGACCACTTCTCCTTTTCTCTACCACCCCTACCTTTTCATTCATTTTGTATCTGTTTCTCTTCTTTTCTTTTGCACACTTTCCTCACCCCTCATAGTTTTTTTTTTCTTCATTCTACTTCTTATTTTGTCCTCTTTCAATTTTCGTCGATTTCACCCCCTACTCCCACCTCGTCTTCTCCTTCTTATTTATCCTTCCCCATTTTATTCTTTTCTCAACTCTATTATTTCTTTCACTTTCTTGCATCCCTCTTTATTATCTCTATTGCTTCCTTCATTTGGCACATCTCTCTATTTCATCCCTTCACCCTCTACTCTGTCATTTTCCTTTTCTCCTTGTTTGTCCTTCATCATTCCCTTCTTCTCCTATCATCCCTCTCTCTTATTTCTCCTTCTTTCATTCCTTTTTTCCCCTCCCCTACCACCCTTACTCTTCTCATAATCCACCCCCAATCCTATCCATTCCCTTTTCTCTTTCCCACACACTTTCACACCTACCATTCAAGGCCGATTGAATCCTTTCTCCATTTGCGTCGTGCGGTCATTCCAGTCTCTTCCACTTCTTTTTGTCCTCTTCTCCGTAGAATTAATTTCTCTTCGTCCAAGAGTTATGTCATATATTTCATTCTCGACAACCCTCTCGAGGGGGAATCACCACATCTATCCATAATCACATCTTCTCATGACATTTTTGTCTTGGAGGATACTATGACATCCGTCACTCACCACTTTCTATTCTCCCCAACAAACATTTGCTCTACCTTTTTCTTAAGAAAAGTAGATTGAATTCTTCCCCCATCTCGTCTACTTTCTTTGAAAGGAAACTACTTTCATAGTACCCTTCCAAAGAGGGGCAAATGTAGACACCCTAATTTCACATCTGTCCTAAATTAATTAATTCTCATTCCTCATTTCCCACAAAAATACACTTCGAATTAATCAAATATAATTTGATTAATTATCTATTTCAAAACCCAAAAATAACCCAATCCTCACCACATGTCATTATTCTCCATGTTTTTCTACTATTGAATTAAAAATTCAAATTCAAATCCTCACCCACTCTTCATGGTCCCCACTCACCTAAAATCCTCCTCTTATGAATTAAAAATTCAAAATCAAATCCTCACCCATTCTTTGTGGTCCCCACTCACCTAATATTTCCCACATTTTCAAACCATGATTACTTAAATTACTCTAAGTTAATCACTCCCCCAAGCTATAAATACAACCTTACCCCTCCCCTCTAAGGACACAGAGAATAAGCTTGAATGCCCTATCTAAGTTCTTGCATCCTTTGAGCAAAGAACATCCTTCTGCCTTGTCCTAATGCCCAAATAGCCTCATAATCTTTTTTTCCATCTGGTGCAAAGTAAGAGGATCGTTGTTGCAGGAAGGTCTTGCTTCGTCTTGAAGAAAAGCACCTACATATCACACAATCAGGGCTCAATCCAAGTTTCCTAGCCCATTCCAAGGTTTGCTACGGAATGCGAAGGAGGAGGTATGATTATTGGTATTTTACTTCCTTGTTAGTAGTGCATTTTTCCTAGCCTACATTCTCTATCATTTCAATTACATAAAAGGTCCTCTTATATGAATTCCAAAAGACTCATAATTAAACTTGACCAGACTTACTATTTTTAATAAGTTTTAAATTTTATCTTTTTAGATCCTACGATTTTGCATATATCATCCACAGTCTAAACTAATTTATTTCTTGAGTTACAAGTCGAATTGACTCATGGTTGCATAGATATGAAATTTTGGAAAAAAAAAAAAAAACTTCAAACCCTATTTCCAGGCCCTAGATGGATTATTTTGGCCTCCAAAAAATTCTTAGTGTGTTATAAATGACTAGCGTGATTTAACTAAGTGTGGATTTTTTTAAGAGCTTTCCATTAAAAAAATAGAGCCATTTCGGTTCCTAAAGAAAAATTTATGGCCTTCACAAGACAAGCCACCAAATCGCCATAGCAATTTTCCACATACCACATTAACTAATAATTACATTACATTGTCTATCAAATTTTTATTGAATTATGACAATTGGCATCAATCTAGCTACACCATTGTATTAGTCTCGTAATAATCTTTTTGAAAAAAGGGACCCCAAACTTTGTCATATGGTCTAGATATTACTATTTTTTATTCACTTCCCAAAAGCAAAAAGATTTATTTTTAATGACAATCAAATAGACATCAAATTTAAGTATAAATTACACTATAATAGTCAAATGAATGTCAAATTTAATATCATGAATAAAAAGGAACCACACACACCATTAAAACCATGGTTTATACCTATTGACATAATGATAGGCGGTTTGATGAGGTACTACCCTCAAGTTTGAAATAGAAGGCTCTAGATATAGACTAAACACCATTAAAATGGAGTGCTTTTAAAGCTACTTCACAAATCTTTAATGATATGAGCTTTGTGCAATAGGAAGATTCTTGCAACCTAATTTTTTAGGAACCCTACAACTCAATTGAAAAATTGATATTTTCAATATAACATGTCAATGACATGATTATTAAAAATGTGATAGTTGCCATGCAACACATCAATGTTGTGAGTATCCATTTTTATCCACTCAAGGCAGGTATATTGCCTTAAGTTTTGCAATTGAATCTTTTTCTCAATCAATAGCAAGACATTATTTTTTCTATCTAAAGTTTTATCTATATTTGCAAAAAAATATTAAAAAATATTTGATTATAATAAAAATTTATCTAATATTTGATTGGAAGATGAACCTCTTCATAAAATATGAGGCGAGAACAATTATGACATAAATTGACTAATGGAGAGTCCTAATAGAAATCTAATCTTTATTTAATGTTGTCATTTAACCCGCATTTAGGGGTAAAATTTGACGGCCACTTATGCTTGTCAAACAATTTTTCCGTGACGGTAATTTTCTAATATTACCCTTCAAAAATTTAAAAAATGTTATTTATACTATACTAATAAAAATATATAAAAGAATATTCTATGTTTATTTAATTATATTTGTTATATATTAAAATAATTTACAAATAAATATATATTAAAAATGACGGTCACATTTTAAATATGCAAGTCACGTGTGACGGTTATTTCAAAAATCTACAAGTATTTTATGACTAAAATCACAAAAAAATGTATAAATGGCCGTCAAATTTAACCTCTGCACACAGTCAAGAATTTCTGAAACTTTCTTGCTTAATTTCAATGCACCCTCATATGTATCACAGAAAATTATTTTCCATTTGAATCTCACAAGCAAAAATCCAAGAAAATTGTTATTTCTTAGTAGATCTGTAACAACCCTGAAATGGTAAGCATAATTTTTGAAACCTTTTTCATTAAGATTTTCATGTTCACAACAAATAATGCATGTTCGGCCTTCTTTTTGCACTTTTTGTGCATCTGTAATATTTTAGATTCAATGAATAAATAAATTGTGACAGGTTCATGCAATGCCAAATATCAGTTCTTACAATTTAATGCATTGTCTTCTCAAATAAATATATTCAAGGCAGTTGAGAGATGGACGAAAACTGGAATTTGAGTCTAGTTTTTGAAATTCAGAATCCTGGTTTTTATGACAAAACATAAACCCAAATATTATTATGAACTTTTCTTTATTTTATTTTTCTCAAATCTAATTCAATTTTTTTATCAGATATTATTTATTCGAATGTTAAATGCTAGCATCTTGTTTTTTATATTGTCTTTGAGGTGCAATAATATTTCATTTCTTTTTTAATTCTGGGTGTAGAAGATTGTGGAATTAATGTTTCAACTATGCAAAAGTAGGCTTGACTACTTGCCTTTTTATTCAAACTACTGAACTAGTACACCAAAGTTGCACAGTAAACAGAGGTATGGAATTTTTCATCTTTCTCAATACTAATGTTTATCATAGTTTTCATTAGTTTTTGTTCTTCAAATTTCAAGTTAATAATGTTTTTCAGGCTTGCATGATATAGTTCTGTTTTATGTCCTATGCAGTACAGTGAAAATAAGATCTAAAACTACAGAGCGAAACCACACTAGCCATATTATGTAAACTGACCATACTGTTGAAAACTATAGGCCAACCAAAAAAAAAAAAAGTGTGAACATTAACTATGTGCTGAGACAACATAATACTTTTAGGGAACATGCATTCAATTACAATATCAGTGATATCATGTTCGATAATTTTGTTGTCATATAGTTCCTTTCAACTTCGGAATGGAATAATAGAACATTTCTTGTTCTATTTGGAAAAAGGTGATGCAGGTGCATTGAAATCGCTATATTAATTAGAATTGGATATTGTTACACTTTATACCTTGCATCAAATTCATGATATTGAGACATATTTTTGACGAATGAAGCTTTATGTGAAAACCACATCAAATCAAAATGAATTTTTATTGTGGGATGACATTTTTTGCATAAACTAGTTGTCTAAGTGGCTTAAGATACTGATATGGATTTGGACAACCACAAAAGGAAATAACCATCTTAAATTCAACGTAGACTCTTATACACTTCCATATGGTGTCTTGTTCCATGACATTAATCTTGTTTACGGTCATTATGAAACATTATATTGGGAAAAAATTCTGCATGTAATAATTCAATTAAACGTGCCCCCACATCAAAATATTGTTCAGTGTTCAACTCATGCAGCGCCACCATTTTCCATACACTTAAAAGTATAGGCTTTCATCGAGTGGCAACAAACATTAGGGAATGTGGGGAGACTTTGTTCAACTCTATTTGCCAATTATGCAATGGATAATTTGAATATGCTTAAGATGATATGCAGTGTAATCTTCTTACAGTGCATATTTGTCACAAAACACAAAGGATATGTCTTGCTTTCAAGATTATCTTGACATCTATGCCATAAAAGGTATATAAGGAATTGCAAATTGGCATGATCTAAAACTGAGGGGTTTTGGGATTAAAGGACTGAATAACAATTGTGCCAGATGTAAACAGTAAATGTATCTCTGAAAAGAGATGTAAATTATTTATAAAACTGAGATCACGATGGCTATCTCTATAAGAGGGTGTGTCATTCCCTCTCGAGTTCCATATACTTATATACCCAATTATAGAAGTATTAAGAGACATCTAGAAGGATGTGGACAGTCACCAATCTTGAGGGAGACGAAGTGGTTCACCTTCCATGAATTACATATGCGAAAATTTCGTGAAATTACTATTTTTAGAAAACACTACAAAAATTGCATTTTGAGGCCTTTAGTTCAGTGGATTTCTTGGGTAAAAATTTTCCAAACAAAGTTCCAACCCAGTTCACCATATTCTATATGTTCCAATCTTTCTAGCGCATTTTAAACGAAGTCAATCAGAACTACAAGTGTAGAAGTTATGACTCTTGGAAATTACCCCACTAGAATTACTTCCTAGATTGTTGTCTGGATCATGGAAAGAGTATATCATTAGCATGGAAGTTCCATATCAAAAAGGAGGAATTGAAGATAATGAACTCTATCTACAATGGATAACAATCATGATTTAATGTGAAAATTCAACTATGAGAATCGCAAACATTGAGTATAATCAAAACATATTCTACATGGCCTGAACCCCAAATGACATATAATCTTGTGTATTTTCAATCTTCAACAAACCATATTCACTACGAAGCCTTGACAGAAAAATCTTCGATTGAATCCATCCTTGACAACCTATATGCCCAACAAAAGACATTAACAAAGCCATTAAAAAATCAAGATGTGCAATACGAGATGGCAGCAAGAAAAAATCAAAACATTGTCATTGTATACAAAATTTAAAAAAAGAAATTAGAGACACGCCTATACATACTTGTCCAATTTGCAAACAATTGCACTTCAGATTCAATATGGTTGAGTTTATGAAAACAAAAAAATAAACATACTTCAGTTTGACTAGAAAGGATGCATTAAAACAAGAAAAAGGCATGTTTTACTTGCAAGAGGTATATGAAAAATGGAACATTACCAAAATTAGCTTCTCCTGAAAGCATTGACTTAAATACTTGGTTATCATCTGTGGTGGTTCTAACTGAACTTGAAGAAAGAATAGTTGCAATGAGGTTAGCATTTGTATAGATCAGATGTCGTTCACATGAAAAAACTCAATTTAATTTAAAAGTGGAAATATTTAATGTCCCTTCAAATGTTGACATAATACAGAGAGCACTATCGTGACGAATAGCAGAAACAAAAACTGTTATTGTCAAGATAAAACGTCAGCTACGATACAAGCACGCTTATCAATCAGGAAACGTGCGTGCAAATGTTACCATTAAAGCTTTAAAACAACTTTGAGGAACAACATTGTATCATATGGAAAATGTACAACTAAACCATAATTGGAACCATTTTCTACTTAAAATTCCTAACAAAAGTGAAGACAATACAATTTCATCTACATCTAGTTCTATGGTTGAAGATAGTGATGATGAGAATCCTGGTGACACTTTGGTCTTTCATTTCACAAATGCAACTTGCATGCAAGGTTTGTAAGACAAGTTAATACAAATTACTCCAACAGAGGGACAAAAACAGTTACAAATCTTTTATGAAAATTTTTCATAGGAAATGAACTTCCGACCCTTTTCTTTGGCGAGCCTCGTCGTGAAAATGCAACAAAATGATGTCACACCTAAAACTTGCACTATGGGAATCAATGCATTGTGATCGCAGATTTGCATATCATATTAGTCGTCTATTTTTAAAGTGATAAAAATAATTGTTGAACAAATGGGAAGATCTATGTGGGTTCGAATCAGGAAGGAAAATTAAAAGGAAGAAGATTTCGAGCACGAAATGTCTTATACAAACCAAATCTAGAAAAAATGTTGAAGATTGATATCGAATACATTGATTTCAAAAATACGAATATCACCAAACTACTTGCAACAAGCTAGGAAAATATTTTTGCCATGATACGTCAACTAGGGCCTCTAACATTTTGCTTAACTTTTCGAGTGTTGAACATTATTGGAGGTCTCTTATAATTTTCTTGAAACGTTATATGAAGGACATAGATAGTATTATCCGATTAACAAACCACAATCTGATGATTTTATGTTAAAAATGACCCGATCATGTGCTCATTGCTAAAAACATAGATTAAATGCATTAAACAAATTGTTGTGCAAGGATGATTCCTTTGGAGAAGTCATTAACTATTTCTCGGTTATTGAATTCCAAAATGAAGGAAATGCACATAGTCACTGGCTGATATGGACTAAATATGCACCCATCTATGGAAAATATGAGAATTCAAACATTGAACTATGGAAAAGTACATAACTTGCACTACCATCTCATTTGCTCCAAAGGTTACAAAGTTGCATCAACATCATCATACAAACGGTTGTAAAAAGAGAAAACAAAAAATGCGAGATGCACTTTCTCACAACCTCCAATGAAGAATTCGAGAGTACTTGAACCACAAGAAGAAGAAAATTCATTTGCTAATAAGAAATCAAAACACATCTTCCTTGTCCTCGAACAAAATTGCTACCATAGTTCAATTTCCTTTGAAACATTTATAAATGACTTGAACATGAAGGAAACCGAATACATGGAGGCTATCGAAAGTACCTTAAAATGGTCAACATTTTTCTTGAAAAGAAAACCATCCCAAGCATGGAACAATAGCTTCTCAAGACAATTTTTTTCATTGTGGAAAGCAAACTTTAATGCACAATTTGTTTGTAATGCATATGCAACGGCAACCTATGTAATTTCGTACATAAAAATAATTGATAGATCGATGACAAAGGCATTCAAATGAATACGTGAAAAACACAAAGCATGCATCTTGATGTTATTCAAATGATATAAAAACTTGTAAATAAAATGTTCAATTCTCAACAAATGTTTGCACAACAAGTTGACCATATTATTATGTCTATTTCATCAAATAGAAGGTCATGGAAATACATATTCATAAATACTTATTCTCTTAAAAATGCACATTTATCCTAAAATAACCAAATTTATCGAAACAAGAACCCGGTCAATCCGAAAATATTATGTGACAATCTATATAGACTATGACATAGCACATCCACAATCTCTTGCTAGTTTTTGCTTTGTTAATTTTTCTTCGACATATGAAAAACATGGTAAGAAATCCTATAAACGAGGAAAGAAACATGTCATCCGGTTTGTAAACTATAATCCACGTATGGATCAAGAGAACTATTGTTGAGAATTTTTTTCTCTATATCCCATCTCAAAGAACCGAAGGTAGTCTTAAGGCTCATTTTTAAACATGGCAAGTGATGCAGGAGCGTCAAGAAACATGTAAATATCAAGTTGTGGTTCTAATGTAAATTTTGGTCGAGAGTATTTTAAGAGGTCATTTCTAGCGATTTGTATGAGTTCCAATTTATTTGGATCCTTCTATGGTATAAAAGAGTCAATTTGGAGTTTCCCTCCAAAAGGATCATTTTGAATATTTGAATTCCTAGGTGTTTGTTAGGTGGTCTAAGAGTTAGTAATGACATTATCCCATGTTGTAAAGGTGGTGAGGAGTCAAAATCAATGTAATAAAGTGTCCACACTCATCAAATGAAGTTACTCAAATGGATAATTAGCCATTAGCTCTAGTTAGGTAATTAAGTGGTTGTAACCATCTCCATTTGAGGATATGAAAGGAGATATTTGAATGGAATGGAGATAGTTAGGTTAGATGAAGTTGGTAGAGGTTATAATTAGGGGTAAAGTATCCTCAAAGAGGTAGAGAACATATGGTATTGTCATGGAGTATTTACAAAGTAAGATTCCTTGTAAATACGTTTTGAGTTTCTTGTAAATGGTAATGAGAATAGAAATGTGGCAGTATTCTTGTATAATATTGTGTTTATGGGTTTGTTATTGATAGATTAAGTGTGAGAACATTTATCTTGATTCAGTAATGGATCCTCATTTGGGAATAGTGAAATGACTTAGGTCTTATGAGCATGATGTTCTCTTACTTGCATGATAGTTAGTTTTGGTTATACATCTAGATATTGGTACATATGATACATGATTGTACGGTTGTTATGAATGGGTGGATGAGATTTCAAGTGTAGAGAGCATCTTGTGAGCACTAGAGTTATTTTGAAGATAGAGATATGGAGTCATGTGAAGGGTATGAGACTATGATAGAGCCCTTTTAATAATCTCATTTGATTTGAACATGCATGTCTTTTAATGAGATTGGTGATGGTTAAAATTTCATAATCATATGCAAATTATGTTGTAATATCTTACGTGAAGGTTCATGTGTAAGAGTATGTACATATAGAGGTTCTATGAGTAATGTCCAGAAATTTTCTAGTCATGATTTAGTGTGATTAGAGTTGTTTGATCCAATTCATGAAGCAATCTACCTTGATGAGGTTAGGAAATATTTCTACAACCTTGGTGAAGTGGTTTTCATTGTTTAATGGACATGAAATCTCAAGAAAATAAATAAAACCCAAAATTCCTATTCTCGGGTCTGAGACACATAGACATAGGGTTTTATAAACAAAACTATTGATAACATATCTTGCCACCATTAAAATAATTTGAAATCTTATTGATATGTTTGTAGGGTATTAGGAGAGTGAATGTGAATTTTGAGCAAGTGGTAAGGATTTTAGGGATGAAATTGAGGAAAATCAATTTGTATTATAGAGTTTGACCCAGTTCAAGTACCATTCAAAAGTTGCAATTCACACAAGGGAACAATTTCATGCATGGATGTGCGATTGAGGAGTGGTAAAATTTCAATACAAAAGGTGACTAAGCCATATTATAGAATGCGAATGTGGTTTGAGGATTCACAAACTAGGTTTGATATTGTGATTAGGGTTTTAGCTCTCAAACCTAATCCTCGTGACTAAAAGATCTTAATGAAGGGTTAAAGTCACTAGTAATTCTCTATAATGAACTTAAGGGATGAAAATAAAGGTGAATTAATATCATAGAGGTTGAGAGGGTTGATGAGTGATAAATAATGGGTCTTTTTAATATGTCCATATGTATTAGAATGTTGATAGGTTTATTATTTGTGTAAGATTAATGACTCTTGATTTCAATTGATGGTTGACCAGGATACAAGGAAAGTGTTAACATTAAGGAGTGAAAGGATAGCTAAAGGTAAAATACAAGTAAATTTTAGTCGAGGGTAATCATACATCTTGAAACTAGTAAAGATATACACCTCGAAGCAAGGGGGAAAAATTAGGTACAATCATGAAGTTTTTTTCGAGTTATGTTAGTTGCTTGATGGATAAGTGATTAACTTGTAGGTATCCATGGGATTGATATTATTCAAGAGGTGTGAAAGTGTCAAGAAGACAAAGTGTGATGAGATCATGCTTGAGAATAGGGTAAGAGGTTTCTAATTAATGTTGTTTCTAGTTGATGTTCATTGTGGAATGTGAAGTCATCATACTAATGAAAGGTATGACATGAGTCTATGAATATTAGTGGTATTGTTTCAAATGTCTTGAGGAGTATGAGTAAAACATAATAGAGTCTTACAATAAATGAGAAGGGCCATTAAATAGATGAAGTTACTTTATGAGGTATGAATTCAAGTTGCGTGTAGAACCATAGTAAGGGCAGAGTACATGGTGTTTTGTAGTAGTTCATGATTGGGAGTGGGAAAATGAGTTTACCCCACATTCTAAAGTCAAGTAATAATTTTTATTCAACCCCTCCCGATTCTGGAGTGGGATGACCAATCTAGATTTGACTAAAGGAAGAGTATAATGTATATAAGGGTTTTTGTTTAATGGACATAAAGTAGAGGCAGTCATTATGGTAGGAGGAGGTAATTACATAACAAGAACCTAGTTGATCTTTAAAACATGATGTGACGGTTGGAAACACCAACCAAACCAAAGAATATCATTAATGTTGTTTATGAGAATGTGGCTTGTGAATTGGATGATGAGTTGCATGATCATTTTTGTTATGGTTCTAACTTGATTCTAACTAGTTTATTGTCAATTTCTGGTTGTGTGGGGGTGTGTGTGTGTGTGTGTGTGCGTGCATGTGCGTGTGTGTGTTTGGGTGCATGTGTGGGTGCGTGTGAGTGTGTGTGTGTGTGTGTGCGTGCATGTGCGTGTGTGTGTGTGTGTGTGTGTGTGTGTGTGTGTGTGTGTGTGTTTGTGTGTTTGTGTGTGTGTGTGTGTGTGTGTGTGTGTGTGTGCGCGCGTGTGTGCATGCATCAACAAGACACATACGTATTCCATAAACAAACCATGAGGCGAGAATGAGACAAATGTTTTATGACATCAACACAAAATGGGGTAATATGTATATTGCTCTTCAAGAAATGAAAACTAAAAGCTGAAGATAATATTGCATCATGTTCTACAAAGAGAGGAAACATTTCAATAAAAATATGATATGCATGTTGATCTTCTTCTCTACAATTCAATAACACACAAAATTACAAGCAAAAATTTGAAATTGATAAACATCCATTCATGATAGATAATGTTACATATTACAAGAAAATGTGCATGTTAAACAAAATGCGCCAAGAAATCATAAAAGATATTGCATTGAAAAACACATGAATCTTGAAATTCCATTGTATCTCTTTTTGACATGTGGTGCAGGGACAGGGAAAACATTCACATCAAAAATGATCTTCGAAACCTTGATTCACATCTATGAAAATTCAATTAATAATGCCCCATTGAACTAAAAGGATTGATTTTGGATTTCAAAGGAAAGGTTACCTACAATTCAGGTGGCATATCATCCCACTCAACCATTATATTACCTTTTAATAGATTTTAAATTATCCCCTTGAATGTTGAATGTATCAATACTTTGTCAAAGTATAATCAATAATAAAGACTTGTGCTTATAGACGAAGTTTCTCTTATTGATGCACAATTATTGTAATACATTGTGATTGAATCAAAGAAATAAAGTATATGCCATTATTGTATTTTGGAAACATTGAACTTTAACCAATCACAACCTATTAATGATTGCCTTGTACTTTAAAGACCTATAATAGCCAAACATGTAGTCCCCTGTGATTTTTGGAAAGAAAATGTAAAGGCATATGAACAAACTAAAAATGTGAGACAAAAAGATCAAACTTTTATGTCAATATTCGATCAAATATGCATAGGGCCTCGTATACGCTCGATACTTCTTATCTTAATACGAAATGTCTTCGACCAACACCAAATGACCCTGCATTTCCATATCTTTTTTTTTCAAAAATATTGATGTTAACAATCACAATGAAAAATGATTTTACAAACTCCTAAAAAATAAATTGTCACTAATGCAATCAACGAACAAGATTTATTATGTGATGAAACAACTAGGTACATGCACACAATTGCTCTTCCAAACAAAATTAGCTTCAAGAGGGACATATTGGTTGAACTATTTGATGGAAACTATGACATTCAAGATGGCTTGGTAAATGGATTAGATGACACTCTCAAAGATTACACTTCTATACAAAGTCTAGACATAATTTGGATAAAATTCAACTATCCAACATTTAGTCTACAACACATTGCAAAATATGTGCATCTCTACAATACCGACACTAACCCATAATGAACGCCTATTCTACGAGTTGCCATACGTTTGCAAAATTCACCATATAGAACATCTTTGACAATCTAAAAACAATTTCTAGTTCAAGTTGCATGTGCATGTATAATACACAAAGCTCAAGGACTTACATTGGACAAACTTGCAGTTAGTCCTCTTGAAGTTACAAGTCATGAATTATCTTACACTTTTTTATCTCATGTAAAGACTATAGATAGCCTATATTTGTTACATCCTTTAACAAACAATAATTTAAAAATAAAAATAAATTATTGAAATGTCTCAAATCTTCAATCAAAAGTAAAATGGTGTCGCACCTTGCTCAGTCATGAGTACGAAAAATGATGAAAAGACAACCAAATATTTTGATCAAGATATTAAATGATAATATTTTTTAAAAAGTTATATTAAACACAAGGGCGATTTAGATTAACCCATTACAATAGTAATGCAACTAAGTCGCAATATACAATGAAGTGACACCAAACCACTTTCGTGAAAAGGCAAGGTGAAAATTAACATCTTTCACGTCGTTGCAACCACGCCGCGTTTTCAGATTTATGACACGATGAGTTGGCATAGAGCCACTTTCACGAGTTAAGATAAAATTACAATTTAATTTTATAAACGTCAATGATAATTAATCGTGATGGCAGTAATGTCTAGTTATCAAAAAGTGATTAACTTATCATGCCTTAGGAAGAGTCCATGAAAATTTAATTTAATTACAACCATTATTAATCATTTGAAACAATTTAAATGTTTACGGAAAGTCCAAAAATGTGAAGATGGTCATAGGTCCTGTTCAATCTCCTAAATGGACCCATGCCCTTGCATTTTATTACACAAGTTATAAAAGTGATTTAATTAATTTACACACCCAATTTATAAAAGGGATTAATTAATTAATACTCTCAAAGTATAATGTGCAACCATATAACTTAAGTCATTATCAAATTAAATGGGAGCCCTTAGATTAAGGAGATCTCCACTGTAGGATCAAAACCCTAAAACAATAAACCTTATGAGGATAAAATTAAACCTAAAAGCTATTATTTCATTTTCCTCATCTCTTTCATTCAGTTGCCCTAGTTTTTGTTTTGAATTTTCTTGTTTTACAGGAAGAAGATGAAGCTCATGAAGAGCTCAATAAGGAAGATCAATGGTGATACGGTTCCACTCCATTTGTCATTCTTATTTCAGATTTAGAAATCATTTTGGTTTGCACACAAGGTTGTTTATTTACAAGAAGGTTAAAGACCAATTATTGAGTTGTCCCACCCGTCCCTCACCCTCCCTATTGTTGTATCCTTTTAAGTTATGGCACATGCCACAACCCACGAATGTGGCATGGGTCATAAGCCCCACTCCATGCCATCCCCTTTAAAGTGTGCCACGGCCTTTGGCTGCACAATATTGCTCTCAATAAATGTGTGTGTATGTCATCTAGATTCAAACAGTTGAGTTGCAAAAATAAGATAATATTCCATATCATATCTTGTATTATAAATTATATTTATACACACACATGTGTGTGTAGGTTTATTATATATACCTATATATATTTATATAAGTAGTATCCATTCAAACGAAATAGATTTCACGATAAACGAGTTATACTCACAACAGTTGTTTTATAATATGAGGAACACGAAAGTTCAAATTTTTTAACTCTTTAATTGTTTTTGCAATTTTAGTTGAACAGAATCAAGATGATTCAAAATAATGTCTTTGTTTTTATATAAACATACATACATACATACATATACATATACATATAAATACACGCATGCACACACATTTGTAAAGACAAGGGGAAACAATAAGTAAAACTATAAGTTCTCCACTATCCAAAGTTCCCAAAAACACTAGTACAAATAACGTTTCAAAGCACTATTTTATGATATTTAAGTAATTTAAACATCAGTAAACTTAACCATTTTATTACCCCGCCATGTTGGAGGAAAAGAGATGCTAAAAACTACATATACTACAACAACTTTTTCATTTTGGAACAACAAGATGAACTCTAATAATACCATTATTTTCTCTCCCAAATTTCTCAATGCAAATAACAAATATTATGGAAATTTTTACTAACAATCCAACTATTTTTCAAATTCCATGGAGAAAGAAATAATATCTAAACTTTTAAGAATTTATCTACAAGAAAAATAGCATAAGAGCACTTTCAGATTTTTCCATAAACTATCAAATTTCCTTTTTATTTTATAACTTGATTTATTTATCTTTCAAGGAACTATGTATGAGGAAAACAAAAATATTTTAAACAATAATCATAACGTTTAAAAGAAGGTGAACAATTCTAATTTATAACAACAACAAGATGTATTTTTTAACGAGAAAATAATAGTCCTTAAGTGAGTATTTCCAACAAAATTTTAATATTGAAACACTTCATTTCTTGAAAGTAATTTAACACATTCAACTTATAATAAACGAAAAGGAAAGTAACTTAATAATGCAGCTACAATCCCTACACTCAAGTGGAGACAACATGACAAATATTTTCCAGAATTTGAACAATTTCACAACAATGATAAACCTGCAATCTACCTCCAAAAGAGCTCCATTCCAGCTCCAAAATAACAAGAGAATAAACTTCAAAAATCCATAAAAATGAGCCCGGTTGACTGCTCAACCAATTGGCATCATCACATGCCACCAAGGGATTCAAGGCAACATGCTAGCCTCCCCTAATCCCATGGGAAAGAGACAACACAATTCCAACCAGCACTTCGGAGAAGAGATGATTTAATCACGTTCCAAAAAATGTTTAAAACAACCATCAATCAATTTGACCAAGAAAAAATAGCCAAGAAGCACCATGTTTCATACAAGGGAAGAGGGGATAGAAAATCCCAATTTAAGTAGCCAAATAACTCCATTTAAATCAGCAAGTTTCTCCTTATCTCTCCATACAAAACATCACCCCTTATCACTCTAAATTACTCCCCTTATCTCTCCATTTCCCTCCCCCATGAAGGCTTTTTAAACTCCAAGTTTCCTTCATTGAGGGTAGGGATTTATTTCCAAACCAAATGGAAATCAATCCCTACCTACAAGCCAAATGTAGGTGGGTAAACCAAAAGAAAAATGTTTTCAAGATTGTCAAACAAGCATAGAAAGTGAATAAGGAGTAATTCCTTCCTCTTCCCATCAAGCTCCAAAATCCACACCCCTTAAGGGTGGATGGAGTAACAAAAAGCAAACTTAAAATATTCAAATTATTCTATTTTGCAATCAAATTGACATGCACAATTTCAAACACATAATCAAATAGGAATTAAAAGTATGCAATATCCTACCTTACAAACTCAAGCTCAATTCCAATCCAATTTCTCACAAAGACTCCCAATTTTTTTCAAGCTTTCCCAAAATAGTGATCTCCTAAAATTTTCCAAGAAAAAGGACCCCTAACCAAGGACATGACGGATTGTGAAGAGAAGGAAACCACCTAACAAACCAATGAGAGGGTGACAAGTGTCACCCTCCACCAAAACTTCATCCAATGACCACACTCCAAAATTGTATCCAAAATAAAATAAATAAATTTAAATTAGACATCAAACACTCATGAGAATTTTCAAATTCCCAAAACATTCCCAAGGATCAAAATTTCATAAATTATAAGTGTGTGGGAAGAGACAATATGAGCCAATGGGCTTCATTTTCATTGAAAATATCCCACCCACCCATAGGGATGGGGGCTAGGGCCTCTTTTCAAAGCAAATGAGGTCATTTTCTTTCCATTTACCCTTCCTAAATGACACATTTTTCCCAAATCCGAGTTTGGGAAAGATGTGGTATTTAGGACCGGCAATTAGGATCGCCTAATCCCTCCTGAACCCTTGTACAACATCCCAAGCCACAAGAGATGCCAAAATCCACAAAGGGGTAACATTAAACACAAGATAAACTTTAATCCAAGTAGGGATGGAGTTTAAATCACATAATTATATAAAATGAACATTCATCATAATGATGGAAGATAGACCAACAATCACATAGCCAAGAAGATCCAACATACGACAAGTATAAACATGACAAAATGAGATGCCATAATCGATAAGAGAGGAAAGGTTTGGCCCTTCAGGCCTTTTGTGCTAGTTGGAATATGTTCCTTGAATCCCACATTCTCCCATGACCAAATACTTGTCACTGCACACTCAAGGAAAACCTCATATCCGTCCAACACAATAATTAAAATACGATAATATCAAAATGCATCATAATCAATCATCCATACATAATCATGTTAGCTAAGTAGTATATCATAAAAACGAATCATCAACATAGTAAGAAGGTTTACGACCATGCATCAATTATGAATCCAATAATAATACATGATCATGCTCAAATGAAATACTATGATATCATCTCAACCCAAATAATTGATCAATGAAATATGGCATCATGTGCCCCATCGACAACCTGTCAACAAGAGTTAACATCCTAGTGCTAGAAAATAACCATGTCATGAAACAATGTCACATCAAAACAATAAAACATAGTAGTAATATCCATGTCAATATAGATAATCTAGATACAATGAGTCAATATAGCTCAAAATGAGAATACGAAATAGGTGGGCACTATATCCCTCCCTATGAATTGACTTCCTCGGGAAGTCACTAAAAGAGGTAAGGATATCGGGCCTGTAATGGTATCGCATCCTCCCAAGTAATTTTAGTCTCATCATACATGTCCCACTGAACTCTGACCTGGTCCATGTCTCTCCCCCAAAGGGTAAGCCTCTTGTGCTTCAAAATATGCATGGGATCCAAAATCCACTATCCTTCAGCTTCCACCTACAAGGCCAACCAATCCAAAACATGAGACGTGTCCGGAACATACTTTTGTAACACTGATATGTGAAACACATCGTGTGCATGAGATAGGCATGATGTCCGAGCTAAGCGATAAGCAGCTGGACCTATGATCTTTAAAATCTTGAAAGTCCCAAAAAATCGATGGGATAACTTATATCCCTTTCCATAATGGATTGGACTCTTATGTGGTTACACCACGAGAAATACCTTGTCACCCAAAAGGAAGTTATGTGCTACCATCTTTGTATCAACATATTCCTTCTACTATGCATGAGTCTACTCCAAACGCTTCCTGATGAGAACAACTTGTTGCTCCATATCTTGAATATAAGCGGGACTAAGAACAATCATATCATCTAATTTGCCCACTCAATGGTGTCTGTAAGGTATCCCATATACTCTGCCCGATAAGGCGTCATGCTAATGGAACTATGAAAATTTTTATTGTACCAAAACTCAACCAAATACGAGATAATACTCACGATTCGTTTGTTGATCCATCATATACATCTAAAGCATGTCCTCAAGTACTGGTTACCCTCTTTGTATCCCCATTTATTTGAGGGTGATATTCTTAACTAAAATTAATTTGAGTTCCCAAAGATGACTGGAATGAATTCTAAAACTCATAAGTATAAGTAAAACCACAATAAAAACCTAGGAATACCATGCAACCTCACTACATCATCCATGAAAACATGTGTGATATGACAACCATATTATATGATACCTTCATCGGAGAGAAGCGAGTAACCTTGGTCAACTTATCCACCGTCACCATGATGGTGTCATGATGAAACGATGAAGTGGGAAGACTAACAATAAAATACATGGACACCACATCCCACTTCCACTGGAATATCATGCGGGTAAAGAAGGCCTATGGGAAAAAATGTTGAGCCTTGACCTCTCGCACTCAAAAAAGCGGTGGGTTACGAAATTTACAATATCACGATGTAACCTAGGCAAAAAATATAGTTGTCTTAAGTCTTCTTGCATCTTCTTAACCCCTGAATGAGCCACATGCGGGGCTCAATGTGCCTCTAAAAAGACAAAATTGTAAATCTCTAGCACTAGGCACATAGATGCATATCTAAAACTGAAGTAGGCCATTTTTTTGGAATATATAGGGTAAAAAGAGGGTTTTAGAAGGTCCCACAACCTTATACAAAAAAGCCCTTTAGGCCAGATTTAGCAATATAGAACATAGCAAAAAAGTACCCATGGAGATTCCAAAAAAGGATAACAAAAAGATAGCAGAAGAGAAGAGGTTAACATCATAAGAGCTTTTTCAACTTAGAGACAATAGTTCTAGCTCTGGGGGATCCCGAATCCTCCGCAAGTTGTTCCGCAAGGGTGATGAGCTCCAAGAAATCTTTGGCAATGGCGCTCCTGGTAGAATTAGTGAAGGCCTCCTAGGCCTTCAAGGCGAGTGAAGGCATGCTGGAGCTTGTTTAAAATAGATGACACCAAATCGACTCTACGTTCATCCCTCTGTGAGTTAGCAGACGCAGGCTTAGTGGGAGTTGAGTTCAAATTCAGAGAAGATTTCGTAGTGTCAGCAGGAGGTTCGTTGTCATCGAAGAGTGGATTGTTTCCAATAGTCTGAGAAGTGGGGTCGTCCATAGGCTGGTTCGTCTCCAACTGCTCCAAGGCCAGGGAGTCAGGATAGAGCTTGGCGAGGCCCAGAATGTCTTCGGAAGAGAAGTATCAAGGCTTGAGGACCAGGGAGACAACTTTAAAACTGGTGTCAGTGCCTTCCAAAGCAATAGGCACGAAAGGTGCGGGGGAAAATAGGGGGAGCAGAAGGCTCGGAGAGCAAGCGAGGGGAGGGCTAAGAATGCGACATCCGAGTCGGAGTCAGAGGAAAGGTGTAAACGACGGCGGCACGAAGAGCGGAGGGAGGTGGAGGAGGGGCGGGGGAAGGCGAGGGATTACGGCGGCGACGACTAGATTTTGGGGAAGTGAATTAAGTCGGCATGTGAAGCAGCTTCAGAAAAAAGCAAGTACAGTAAGCCCTGGTGGAGTATAGCCCCTTCCCCGTCACGAGCCAGTTGAACAGAGTGCTCTAAAGACGATAGAGGAAAGCCGCCAGATTAATATTTTTCCCCCAACGCAGATGAGAAAGGATGAAGAAGTGAGGGCCGTAGACCAGACGATAACGGCTGTCAATGGTGAAATAACGCATTACAACTTCAGCGACTCTGTTCCATGGAGGAGGCAGGGAATCGCGAGTATAGCTAGAGAGATATTTGACCGGCTTGTCCCCAGGAGCGATAAAATCCTGCATTTCAGCATGCAGCGAGCGCTTGAAATAGATGTCATCTGCCGCAAGAAGACCCATGGCATCAGTGATAGCATTGGTGGAGATGGTAAAGCGTGTGTTACCAATCTGTACCCACCCCTTCGACCAGGAAGCCATAACGGCGTACGAGACCATGGCCGAGTAACCCATCATTTTCTCCAGGAAGGTCGTGATGCCATTTTCTAGTAAAATGTTCCAAACCTCCACATCTTCTTTAACCGAGTCATAGGTAGCAGGCTCAAGTTGCTTCAGTTGGCCACCCATTGTTGAGAAATTTGGAAAAGTGCAGAAGAGAGAGCGATGGGGGTCCATTAAAATCCCACCTAGGGCGTGGGAGCCGTCGGCCTCGCCATCATTGTCCTCCCGAGATCATCATATGATTAAGGGGAGGAATTACTCCATGCGTGCGGAAATCCTCCACATCATAACACATCACCTTCATCAAATGGTTCAGCGCCAAAGGTCTTTTCATAATAAATCAAACATAAATGCCGCCGCCTTTTGAGGGGGCCATAAAGGCGTTGCTGAAACCCATATCAGTTCCCCCTTCCACCAGTCAGCATTGGGATAGATCATTCTGAGTAATTTGGAAGAGATCAGCTGGGAAGTTTTCCGTCTAGCTTTGTTGACTCTCAAGGAGAACTCCAATGTTAGCTAGGTGGTCCGCCACTTTATTCCCCTCCGGAGGACGTGATGGAACTAAATTTTCTGGAAATTTCTTTGTAGAATTTTGATATCAGCTATGATATTTTGGATTGACCATTGACCAGAATCGGTGTTGCAGGAGATTGATGATGTTGAGGGAGTCACTTTCAACTTGGAGAGGATCGTCGCCAAATTTGATAGCCAGCTCAAGGCCTTTGAGGATGGCCATGGCTTCCGCATGATGGTTGGTGCCATAGTTAAGAATAAAATTAGATGCAGCAACGATAGAACTCGAGGAGCAATGAAGAATGGCTCCTCCACCTGATTTACTAGGATTGCCTTTCGAGGCCCCATCCGTATTAAGTTTTCTCCAGCCCGGTGGGGGAAGCCATCGGACTAAACGCCGAGCAGAGGAAGTGCCTTTACTTACAAGATGAATAGCCAACAACCACTACCACTCCCGAGAGTTACATATTTGGATTTTTTGTTGATATTTGGACCAGAGGTGAGAGTTGAGATTATCCTAGAATGTTAGAGCAATCTGAGTAGCCACCCGATCAGGTTCAAGACTCTGGTCTTTGAAGATTCTTTTGTTCCTTTCTTTCCAGATGCCCCATATGCCATGCGGGAGAAGAAGTTTCCAGGCCAGAACCAGATCTAGGTGAGTGAAGGGGGAACTCCATTGAGAGAGGGTGTCCTGAATGGACTCAGGGAAGGTCCAGAACACACCCATCCTTGATAAGAACCAATGCCAGATAACTTGCGAAAAGGGACAGTGGATCAAAAGATGGGCCGAGGATTCCACCTCCTTAGTACAAAGCACACATCTAGTGGGAAGAGAGAAACCCCTCCTTTTCAGATTTTCTCTAGAGAGGAAAGCATTCTTAGAAGAGAGCCAGGAAAAAAAACCAAATTTTGCGGATGATCTCCTTCGGCTAGAATTTGGTGAGGGGGACCAAAGTCAGCACCATACATTGAGAGATAAGCAGCCTTAACCAAGAAAGAGCCAGACGGGAGAGGGGCCAAATTAGCTCATCTTCATGTTGGGAGAAGGGGATATAGATGGATGAGAGCACAGTTCTAAGTGAAGTCAGGAGCATGCTCTGTTGTTCACTTATATCATCCCAAACCTGAATATTCCAGGAGGGAATGGAATTCACCACCTTCCAATAGCCCGAAACTAACCTTCCCTGCTTATTAATGAGGCTTCTTTTCACAGGATCCCATGAGGGATTGCGATCAAGCGGCTCGACCCCAATCCAATGATCTTGCCAGAAGTCAATAATTCTACCATTTCCAAATCTCCATTTAGTGCCGGCCGGATAATGGGGAGGGAGCTAATAATAGAATTCCAAATGGCCGAACCTCGAATTGGATTTGAATTGAGGAAATCTTCATTATTAGCAAGGTACTTAGCTCTAAGAAGCTAAGCCCAATGAGAGTTACCTTTGGCCACGTCCCAGCCAAGCTTGGCCAGGAGGGCCACATTCATGTCAACCATCCTTCTTAGTCCGAGCCCGCCCTGAGAAGTCGGCTTACACACTTCCTTCCATGAGACAAGATGGATCCTCTTCCTTTCTTCCATCCCAGACCACAGGAAGTGCTTTTGGATTTTTTCCACCACCTACTTCACCGAGTTGGGAACTTTGAGAAGGGACGTGAAGTAAGTAGGAAGACTTTGGAGGGTGGCTTTAACCAGTTGAAGTTTGTCAACCCGACCGAAAGTGAGCCCCTTTCTAGGAAGCGAGCTTTTTTTGGCATCTTTCAATTACTGGATTCTAGATATTTTCAAATTGCTTACCATGGAAGAGGGGGATGCCAAGATAGGAGGTGGGGAGGTCCATAATATTGCACCCAAAAATATCCACAATCTTTCTATGAGTCCTAGGAGCAGTGTTGATGAAGGAGATGTTGCTCTTGTTGAAGTTGATAATTTTCTGAGAAGCTACTTGGTAAAGAGATAGGATATCCATGATAGCCCGGGATTCAATCACAGAGGCAACACTTAACAGCAAAGTGTCATTAACAAACTGGCTATGAGTGGCAGAAGGAAAGCTAGAGGTGATTTTCAGACCGAAATGACAGATTGACTTTTAGCTGCCTCCAGTGCTCTGCTGAGGGAGTCCGCCATAAGAACAAAGAGGAAGGGTGATAGGGGGTCACCTTGCCTGATACCTCTATTGCTTTTGAAGAATCCAGCCGGAATGCCATTGATAAGAATAGAGAAGCAAGGAGTCGCAATACAAGAGAAGACCCAACTACACCATCTTTTATCGAAACCATATTTTTCCAGGACCCTAATTAAAAAAAGGCTAGTTGACTCTGTCAAATGATTTTTACATATCAAGCTTTAGGATCATTCCAGGGGATTTTGAGTGATAGGCCGAGTGGATAGCTTCATGAACCGTAATGATACCACCTTGGATGAGCCGCCCCTTAATAAATTTGTTCTGGTTTTCGAGATGAGAGCATTCATTAGGGGTTTAAGCCTGGAGGCCAAGCATCTTAGTGATAATCTTGTAAGTGGTGTTGCATAAGTTGATTGGCCTAAAGTTGGAGACATCTTTTGAACTATGCACTTTTGGGGCAAGGGCAACGAAGGTGGTATTCCATTATTTTAGGAGATTGTTACTGATCTGGAACTCATTAACCGCTTTGAAGAGATCCTGCTTGATGGTCTCCCAGAACACTTGGAAGAAAGTAGCAGGAAAACCATCCGGGCCCGGAGCTTTGTCCCTTTTCATGGTGAAGACCACTTTGTGAATTTCCTCCATAGCAAAAGGTTTGATCAGATTATTTTCATCTCAGAAGACACAAGTTATGGTATATGTTGGAGCATAGAGGCCATTGATTGCTCCAAAGGAGGTTGATCGACCTGGAGGAGGCTAGAATAGAAGGAGACGAGCTCATTGGAGATATCAGCCTCAGATGTTAACAGGGTACGAGGACGACACCAGCTCTCTGATCTTGTCTCTGCTCTTATGCTTGGATGTAGTGATGTGGAAGAATTTGGTGTTACGATCCCCCTGCTCGAGCCAAAGGGCTCAAGAGCATTGCCTCCAATAGGTCTCCTCTTCTTGAAGTGTGTTGTGATAATCACTGAGGAGGGAGGTTTCTTTTTGGTGAAGGTGATCCAATCTCCCCTCAATCTCCATTTGAGCAGAGACTTTAGCCAAATCCTGAGATAGCTTCTGTTTGCGGAGCTTGATGTTGCTGAAGACCGTAGACTTCCATATTTTGAGCTATTTTTTAATTTCTTTGAGCTTGCTGGAAAATCTAAACATGTCAGTGCCCTCAATTTTGATATTCCACCATTTGGAAACAAGAGGGTTCAGGTGATTATTCTCAAGCCAGGAAAGCTCGAACCTGAAGGGAGGATTCTTGGTATTCAGATTGTGATTTGCACTCAGTAGGAGAGGGTTGTGGTCAGAGGTAGCCCGGGGAGGGATTTGAGGTAGAAGTCAGGAAAGAGAGAGATCCAGTCCAGAGAGCCCAGAGATCTATCCAATCTGCTTTGAATATGGTTCCTACCCAATCTGTGGTTTGACCACGTAAAGGAGGAACCGTGAAGTTCCATGTCAAGAAGTGAATTCTCCCTGATGAAGTCAGCCAGAGCTTCCATGTTGGTGGTCATGGTAGGAACACCTCCCTGTTTTTCCGAAGGAAAAAGGGGACAATTAAAATCCCCCATTATTAATATGGGGATTTTACCACAAGTGTTGATGAATTTTGTGATATCTTTCCATAATTTCCCTCGTTGAGTCTCTAAGTTGGGGGCGTAAACATTAATGGCAAGTGGAGTCAGATCCAACCTCTTGGAAGAGCATGCATAGAAAGTTGGGATGCTTGAACAAACAATCCCCTTTGAAGCTTTTGGGATCCCATAGGATACAAAGACCTCCCGAGTTCCCTGCTGAAGGTTGAGATTCAAAAGAAGCGGCTGACCGGACCAAATGTTTGGATTCGATCGTCTTTTTTTAGTTTAGTTTCCTGCAACATTATGATATCAGGAGAGTTCTGGAATTTGATATCTTTGATGACTCTTTGCTTTTGAAGAGAGTTGAGCCCTCTTATATTCCAAGAGATGATCTTCATTTCTTTGATTTGGATTTTCTCCCCACCACCATGGGGATTGTGCTCTGGGTTCCTTGAGCGACATTAAGAGCAGCTTCTTGTTGGAGTTTGATATTGCTCGAGAATCCTTCCCCTTACTTTTTCAGTGCCAATATCGGGTTTCTTGCTACTACTTCTTGTAAAGCGGGGTTGAAACTATCATCAGAAGAATGGGTCGAGGGGGAAGATGGCAGAGTCTAAGGGAGGGGGAAAGAGGGGGTCGGGGGGAGATTCAAGGAAGGGGGTTCCAAGGAAAGGGGACCAGAAGTGGGAGGGGGGGATGGGGAGGGATAGAGGAGAAGACAGGGGTGGAGGGGGAGGAGGAAACAGCCAAGGAGAGGTTAACCTCCTCAGAGGAAAGGGGGGGGAGAGCCGAGGGAGACAAAGGGATGATGAGGGGCTGAAGAGCCAAAGAGGGGGGAACAACCTCGGAAAAAGGATCAGAGGAAGTGTTTATTTCTCCTTCTTCCAGGAGAGCAAAGGAATTAGAGGTGGGGATGATAGGGATCTCAACAGAGGACAGTTTAGGAATAAAGCTTCTCTTAGTTTTTGGGGAAAGGTTTTGGGTTTTGGATTTTGGCTGAGGTTTGGAGGGGCAACTAGAGGCCCGATGGCCAATGCTTTTGCAGAAGGAGCATGCTTGAGGAATATATTCATAGTCAATATTTTGTTTCTAGTTCCCAAGATCTCGATATTAGCTCTATCTCTTTTGGGAGGGGACAACTTACGTCAACACAAAAACGAGCATGGATGAATCTAGTTTTAGCTTTAGTTGCTTGATCAATAGCAATTAAAGATCCTATGGAGAGGGCAATACCTTCAATAACCGTTGGATGCCAGAACTCCAGGGGGAGCCCCGGGAGGCGAACCCATATTGGGGCTTGGGTCATGGATTCAGTGTGTGGGTTGAAACCCGGAGACCATTTCCTGAGGTAGAATCCCCGTCTGCCAAAAAACCAAGGGCCACCAAGAAGAGCTCTCGCGAAATCCTCTTTCATGTTGAAGGAGAATAACATGTAACCGTTAGGCATTGCCGTTATTTCAAGCGCCCCACATGGTTTCCATTTCAACCGTGCACATTTTTATATCCTCCAAAGGGGGTATAGGACCCATCAGTTTACCCACCAAGGAAAGATCACGAGAAGCAATAGCAACCTCCGTGATGTGAGAGGGAATGCACAGTGAGAGGAACGCATCTGAAAGCGAAGGAGAGAGATTTTCCGAACTAGGAGCGGAGGTGGAACCCTCCACTATTTTATTCCAGGCATCGGGTGGCTTTGGAGAGAGGGCCCCTGACATGAGGGACCCCTGATCCGGACCAAAGGGGTCCGACATCCGAGCTAACACCAGAAAATCAAGAGGCGCTACAAAGGCGGTTTCAGCAATGACCTAATACTTTTCACATTCACAAGAATCCCTAAGTTCATCTTTTAAAGATAAAAGTTTGGCTCGTACTATGCTTCATTCTGTTAGTCTTCTCAAATTTCTATGGGCCTAAAGTAGGCCATTTAAATCTAAGGTACAACTTACATATTTGAACTCCAATGGCCCTAAGACTCTACCACTCGCTTGACACCCTCATAGAATCTATCTCCTGAAATTAATCAAGTATCCTAACTCTTAGATATGATCACAAAGTCAAGGTAGAAATCTCATGTCATTGCCTACTCAAGGTATTAGTGATGACATTCTCCTTCCCCTTGATATATTGGATATCTATATCATACTCGCAGAGGAACTCCATCCAATGACGTTTCGAGGCGTCGAGGTTGGGTTGTGTAAATATATGTTAAAGGATAAAATGGTTTGTCCTCAAAACAAATGGATTTCCCAATAGAAAATGTCTCCAACGAACCAATACATGAACTATTGGTGCAAGCTCAAGATCATGGGTAGGATAGTTATGTTCATAGTCTTTGAGCTTGTGAGACTCAAATGTAATGAAATGATGCTCCTGCATGAGTACCACTTTAAGTCCCTCTATTGATGCATATTTGTAAACCACAAAGTCATCCAAAAGATCAGGAAATGCATGGATGGGTGTAGTTTTCAATCGCTCCTTGACTAGCTAAAAGGCCTACTCACACTTCTCTGACCAACAAAACTTCTTCCCTTTACACTAAAGGGAAGTGATACGATATGCAATTCTAGAAAATTCCTAAAAACATTTGTGGTAGTAACTAGCTAACCCCACAAAACTCCTAACCTCAATCATTGTGGAGGGGGTTGGTCAATCAATGATAACACATATCTTTGAGGAATCTCTTGAAATACCCTCGCCTCGATGTTGTGCCCTAAATACTATAACTCGGTCCGAAAGAAGGAACACTTCTCTAAATTCCCAAAAATTTGGTGCTCCCTCAAAACATGTTATACATGTCTCACATGCTCCCAGTTTTCCTCTACTAATTGTGAATATATCAAAATATCATCCAAAAACACAATGAAAAATCTATCTAAGAAATTTCTGAAAACCCCATTTATAAGGCTCATAAAAACTACAAGTGCATTTGTCAAGATAAAAGGAACCACTATGAACTCATAATGCCCATACCGAGTCCAAAAATATGTATTGATATCCTCCTTTACAATACATAGCTAATAGTAACCTAACTTCATATCTATTTTAGAGAACACTCTAAATCCCCTCATCTGATCAAAAAAATCATCAATATGGAGCAAAGGATAATGGTTCTTCATTGTTACCTTGTTCAACCTGTCTGAAATCAACACACAAATGAAGGGATCCATCCTTCTTCTTCACAAAAATCATCGATGCACCCCAAGGAGACACACTAGGTCAGACAAGGCCCTTCTCTAATAGATCCTCTAACTAAATCTTGAGCTCATGGAGCTCAATGGTAGTCATCCTATACGGAGCATGAGAAGCAGTGCAAAAGAACCCCGAACAAGATCAATGGAAAAGTTTACCTCATGATGTGGTGGCATACCCAAGAGCTCAATACGAAAACAATTTGCAAACTCTCTCAAGATGGGGTGCTCATCTAATGGTGAACTCGCTGGAATCTCCTCATATCTATCACTAATCATGATAGTAAATATCGACAACCCTTGTGTATGCTACGCTTGAGGTGTATAGCGGAGATCATACACAAGGACATGGGTTTCTAAACCCCAAGAAAATTATAGAACTATGTAAGTCATTCAAACACTCTATAATCTTGTTTCTGCAATCAACTTTGGCCTGATGGGAATCAAGCCAATTCATACTAAGAACAACCTCATCGTATCCCAATGATAGAATACGAGAGGTCTAAGGTGGTGGAGAACACTCCAAAGTCAAGGATACAACTCTCCACATACATGTCTATAGTGAGCTTAGCCCCGGTGGCTAGCTTTACCTATCATCCGATTGTCTACCTAAAATCCACCAAACCATACCTATCCACTAAAGAGGGCAATATAAAGGATTTGAAATCTCCGAATCAAATAACACAATAACATGTCTACCTCTAATCACACATGCTATCTCAATGACTGTGGCACGGTGCTTTTCCTTACGATTCTCTACCGCGGTATAGATGTGATGATCATGCCCTACGTCATTAATGGTGCGCTTTCGAAACATGTTTCGTTTTCCTTTCGAAAAAAAAAGGGTCTATGTGGAAAAAAAGATCATAGGCCCCACAAATGAAATAACTGGGTGCATCTCTATGTGAATGATTCCCTCTTTTCCTCGAGTGTATTGATTCTGTGGGTACCACGTTTGGTGAACTCACCGAGAATGAGCCAAATTCACCTACTGACTACCAGGCCTCTTGTCTCTACCCATATGGTGGCCACCACAGTCCCTACCTCTCTTACTATCATGTCATGGTCTAGTCCTCTGCTATTGAGAAACTTGATGTTGGGAGGTCCTTTAGTGCGAAATCAAGCACCCCCAAATGAGCTCTAAAATCTACTTTTCTAAGGCAGACTCATTTGGTGTGATTTGCATAACATGGGACCATCTCTCAAGTTGTAGGACTTGCAAACTTGAGATGGCCCTCCGGAGAAAGTTGGCTTGTTATTCCTGATCCTAATGCTAAACTACTCCTAATGCAGAAAATGACGTCTAAATATACCTATCCTAACAATGCCAAGGAGACAGGAGAGAGAAAGTGCATAAAGAGGGAAATCCTACACTAACAAGGTGATAGCACCAAGAAAAGGGGAGTGTTGGTCACAATCTCAACTGCTGAAGTGGAGAGAGGTGAGTAGAGGAGAGGGTGGACAAGATGCACCACAGACCAGAGATAGATTTCACACAGAACACCACTTCAAAACCCATTAAACACAGCTCCCAGGACCTGCAACAAACATCAGAATATGCACAGTATACCCTGCAACGACGAGAGGCAAGGAGAGACAATAAAATAAGCAAAGGATGGACAAATGCATCACAAAACAGAATTTATTGCTCCAAAATTTCACACAGTACATCGTTAGTGGGCAAGAGGCAAGAGAATGCCGTTACAGATATGTGAAAGGAGGTTCAGACTCCTTTTCAACCATGGGGAAGAAAAGAGAGAGGGGGCAGGGAAGAAGAATGAACAACCTTTACAATGAATCCTACCCCTGTATTTATAGATTTGATCAGAGAGAAGAAAGAGAGAGAGGAAGCGGGAAAAGTGGGTTGAAGCTCAACCACCTGCTATAAATGCTTCGATAAAATATGCCCCAAATCCATCTTTCTTGCATGATTCCTTGATTTGGTACCTTGAAAGAAGGCGAAATGACGGAAGCAGATCAAATCGATCGGTTGTTGAGACATATGGATCTGCGTTGAAGGCACGAAGACGTTTCCTCCATTTTCCTTTACCTAACCCCCTCAAAAATTAAAGTCTCAGACCTCCTTGGCGTAGGTGAGGCCGAGAACTTTCCAATGGTGTCAGATTAGTGATATTTCGAGCCCTGAGTCGAAAGATATGCCCCTCTTGATATAACACGTGGAGGCACCGCGCTTGCTTGAAAACCCGACCCAAAGTTTTCCTTTGGAGGAGCGTCGAGTTGACACTTATCGGCCTCTGCTGATCTGTGGACTTTTCAATGGTCCCTCTTACTTTTAGACTTTGGGCTACGTGGCGAGCTCACGCTCATTTAAGTCTCTGCCTTGGGACCAACTCTTGGAGATGCGTCATGCTGACACTTGGCGTTCTCCACTTACACTTTTATACTTAGCCAATTTTGAAGCCCACCTTTTGACTCTATCTGACCATTTGCTACGTGGAGGGTTGACACAAGTTGGAGTCTTCTGTAACTTGGAGAATGGATTTAAGACATGGAAATGGCCCGACAGAGTTATTTCCTTTGCACGAGGTCCTTTAGTCTCTCTTGGCCTCCACCACTCCATGGTTGAGTTCTTCTGCGACCAATTTGTAGGATTTGAATGAGTTTTCTTAGGTTCCTCTTATGCGGGGTCGTGGCCGATCCAATATTTGGCGTGGGGTGAAATATGGATAACAAGGTCTATTGTAGGTGTGGAGGAGGTCTCAAAGCTAACTGAGGCTGGTTTGAACCCTCCTCTCAAGGGTGTGGAAGAGCCACGAGATCTATGATCCTAAAAGTGCACACTCTCTCTTGTAACCTTCCTCGATTCCTATCCCAGATTCACATGCCCCTGCTCATGTTCTCTCTACTAAATAAGTCTTCACCACTTTGCCTTCTCTAAGGTCGGGGAGAAAAATCCTAACTACTATGTCCAAATCTACAATCGGGCCCCCGATGAACCGTTTCACTGTAACTTCTCATCTCTCGAGATAGTCTACATATTATAGAAGATCTAAATATCTACATTCATATTGGATTCTTGTGCGGACCCCATTCAAATATCATTGAACTTATCGATCCTCTTCGAGTGAAATGCTCGACATATACCGAGCCCGAAGTACTCCTCAAATAGCTTGTAGGTAATATTCTATTAGGTCAAATGGATCTTCTGCTCCTCATTCTTGCACCGAGATGCTAGTTGCATCACAAAGGAGGTATACGGAAAGGTGAGTCTTGACATTTCTCTCATAAGGATGCTATCCAAAGCGAGTTGTCTAAACTTAAAGGCCATGGCCCTGGGCCCCAAAACCATCTATCATGCCTCCATGTGTGGGTGGATGAAGTCAAAGAAGGTCACGGATGGCACCACTTGTTGTTTTCCCATCAAGGCATGCCTCAACCACTCTCTACGAATCTGAACTATGGGGTTGTGATACCTCTCTCATCATGCCGAAATCTAAATTGCATCGTTGCGATACCTATCTCACTTTGCGAAGGAATCTAAAAAATGAGTAGCATGTGAACCCTCATATGGGTGTGTCTCTTTGTCATGTTGACCGAGTCTCGTAGCTAGCTCAAGTTGTGTGGGAAGTCAATCTTAGAGGATTCCCATCATCGATAAAGTACATATAGGATTTGTGGCCCAAAATCAGCCCTAGGAATCTCTAGTGGCGACCGATCATGTCCTCTAGTCACCCCGGCACCTTGTATGGTATCGCGCCCCTTTCTCCATCACGAGATCCAAACGGTACATTATAATTTTGAGGAAGCGATTTAAACAAAGTGGTTTTACCGAAATTAAGCTACCAAAAGCTAATAATAAATACCATAGTGTCGATGTTGAAACCTCGCTTTGATACTAGATTTCACGCCTTGCTCATGCGAGTACCAAAAACAATAAAAAGACAACCAAATATCTCGATCAAGATATTAAATAGTAATAATAATGGTGTAATGTAAGAAAATATTAGTTGTGAAAATGTGAGAAAACAAACAAACTTGCTCCTCTAATCTAATCTTTTCAAACAAAACCTCAAATAGAGAAATGGATGGAAAGGAGGAGAGAGACAAAACCTGCACTTACCTACAAGTTGCACAGCTCCTTCTTTGATGTGTTGGATTTACTCTTGATCGATGTTGGTTGCTCTTGTATTAATTTAGATTTTTGTGGATAAACTTGGCAACACCTCCCCTTGATTGCTTGATAATTGTTATGGATGAATATCAAAGATTGGATGATGATAGATGAATGATGGATTGATTGATAAAATTGGTAGAGGTTTTTAAGGATTTCCAAGTTGTGCCCTCATGGAGGATGAGAGTTCAATTTATAATTTTTGGTGGAGGATTAAATGGCTAAGATGAAGCCATGTTGGATTTGGATCAAGGGTGGAAAATGCATGTGAGGAATGGAGAATTCTAGAATGGAGATTTCTAGAATTTGAGAGAAGTCTCCATTGAATTAAAAATTCAATGGAGGGAGGGAGATATATTTGAATTTTTAAATATGAAAGAGGGAAATTTAGAGAGGCTTCTAGAAATAGAAGCCTCTAGATTTAGAGGTGAGGATGTGATTAGGATTAGGATTAGATTAGGTTAATAAATGATGATTAGGGGTGAGGTTACATGGAAAGGCTAGGTGTAGGAATGTATATTATAGGTGGGTACGTAGATGTAGGAATATTAAATTCCTAGGAAATGTTAATGGAGAATTAAAATAGGATAATAGAATAATATAATGGATTAATGAGATTAATGATAAAATGGGATGTAATAATGATTTAAAAGGATAGATGATAGATTGATAAATAATGATAAAGAGTAAAAATGATAAAATGGATTAATAATAATAATTAATCTTGAGATTAATTATTATATGGGTGATGTTGGGATATTTGTGGGACAAGTTAATCGTAACTAACCATGTCGACATTTTAGATGTGTACAAATGGTAATAAATTTTTAAAAGATATATTAAACACAAGGGATGTTTAGATTAACCCATTCAATAATAACATGACTAAGTCGTAATATACGTCGGCGACACCAAACCACTTTACGAAAAGGAAAGGTGAGAATTAACATCTTTCACATTGTTGTGGCGCCTCGCATTTTCGTCTTTACGAGACGATGAGTTGGCATATCACCACTTTCACGAGTTAAGATAAAATTACAATTTAATTTTATAAATGTCAATGATAATCAATTGTGGCGTCGGTAAGGTATAGTTATCAAAAAGTGATAACCTTATCGTGTCGGAAGATTCCATGAGAGTTTAATTTAATTACAGATATTATTCATCGCGGGCTGAATTAAGGTTGTGGAGCACCCTAGGCGGTACTCGGGCGTACACCCTCCTCCCTCCTATCCAACCACCCCATGAGATCGCATGCAATATATTTTTAAAAAATATAGTGTAATTTTAAACACATACAATTAAAATTAAATAATATATTGTATAAGGAAAGTATAAATGTGAAATAAATTTGATATTAATATGCTCAAGTAGTAGATACATTGCTTCTTAAATTAAATTAAGTCAGAAGTAGTTTGTTATAAATTAAGATAATTTAATACATAAAAAATAAATTTAAAATGGCTTGAAAAGGTTCACTCGAAAGCAGATTTAAAATTTTCCTTTCACCTTATTGGTAAATGGTAATCCTAAATTTTTATAAAAAAACACTTTTATATTGCCCTCAGTTGCTCAGCCATTCAAGTTGACCTTTAATGTAATTTAATAAGATTGTACATAGTGAATTTCTATCTTGTCCTACAGACCTACATGCTACTCTTCCATCAATTTAATCTTTTGATTCTCACTCGCATAAATTTGTGTCAAATGCATTTTTTTAGATTTACGAATTCAATCACATGAATAAATTTGACTCGGCTTCAACCTTTGTCTTTCAAATTTAATTAAACCTAATAAATTACATGTTGGTATATATATATGAATGTTGGTAATATTTTTTTAATTTTTGACTACCGACTTGAGAGAGCCGACTGAACAAAATTGTCTTAATGCCCCCTCTCCATTATGCGCCCGAGGCAATTTGCTAGGTTGCCAGGGCATGAAACGCCCTAATTAATCCTTTTGAAAAAAATTTAAATGTCTTTGGAAAATCCAAAAAGGTGAAACAGTCATTGGTCCCATTTAGTCTCCTCAATGGACGTATGCCCTTGCATTTTATACACAAGTTATATAAGTGATTTAATTAATTTACACACACAAATTATAAAAGGAATTAATTAATTAATACTCTCAAAGTATAATGTGCAACCATATAATGTAATTCATTATCAAATTAAATGGGAGCCCTTAGATTAAGGAGATCTCCACCGTATGATCAAAAACCATAAAATAATATATCTTATGAGGAAAAATTAAACCTAAAAGCTATTATTTCATTTTCCTCATCTCTTTCATTTGTTTGTCGATGTTATTGTTACTCTAAGGAGAAGACACACAAAGGATGTGCGAATAAGGAATAAGGCACATTTGAAGGCGCGGGAAGGATAGGCAAGAAACACATGCGAGAACAATTTGGCTCAAGACTTAGCCATTTTGTTAGATAAGGGCTATTTTGGAGATAGCGTGCGGAGCACACATAGAGATGAAGACTAGCGCGACACACGTAACGGTATTTTTGAACGAGCGACTAATAAGCGCCATGCATGATTTAAGCTAATAATAGGATTACTTCTTCCGATTAACTATAGGGCGTCTATTATTGGAACACTTGCATGTGTTCATATTATAGTTAAGGAGCACGACTATTATCAGCATGCGGCCTATTTTGAGAAGTGCATAGGCGGTGAAGGGAAATTCCCCACCTCTATAAATATGTATTGAACTGTGTAGTTTAGGGGTTGAATTATTGTAGAGTTATGTTGTTGGATCTGATGTGTGCATGACTTATGGATATACTTTATAATGTAAGAAGCTTTTGTGTTTTAGAGTGTTTAATGTAATGGATAATGGTGTTAAACGTAATTGAATCTAGTTCATGTATGGTTAATCTTATTATAGTTATTGTTTAATTCATGATTCTCTAAGATCTAGATTTGGATTATGCACTGTGGAATGTTTATATTTAATTATGGATATGAATATGTTTTATTGCCATCACGCTAACATCCTTCACAAGCAAATCTAAAGAGGGGCCTGGTACCTTTACGCGCTTCGGTGAGCACTCAGCTTAGGCTGAGTGATGTGTCAGTGTGTCTGGGTTATTCACATAGATTCTAGGCTACATCATTGGTTCCATTTCCGGGACCTCTTTTTCAGCTATTTTCAGGATGTTTCGTGATGAAGATGTACCGGTTGACCCTAGCAAGTATTGAGGAGTGGATAATAGATCTAGAAGAAGAGTATGCTTAGAGGTTCAAAGCACTATATTTGAGTTTGATGCACGCACGTGGGTAGAGCAAAATTTGTACGATTGTATATACGAGAGCTTCTTTGTTATCTTTCGGTAGAGCTATATGAGTGGTGGTTACTTATGCGTGAAAAAGGAATTGGAGGTATCGCACACTTGTTTGGATGCGGGAAGAAATTTAGGCCCTTTATGATCTTGATCCCGATTTAGATGCGCACCTTTGTGGACACTTGGTTACGTGGTGTTCGAATAGCTATAATTTAGAGTACTCGATTTCTACTTACTCTTTCTTGGAGGTAGTGAGTTTCATTTTTTTGCGTTATCTCAAGGGAACCTATCTACAAGGCATTCCACACGTAATAAAAATCTTGATGGTAACCCTGAACTTGGAAGAAAAACCGATGGCTAGTTAAACCCTACCATGCGTGGCTGGTAAGAGTAGGTTTGGTGAAGGATGGCATACCTAGTGGCGGAGAGGAAAATAGAAGAAAGGCGGCAAGACAATGAGGTGCGCGAGAGGAGATAGAGAAGCAGTGTGATATTGTAGAATAGATGGTGTTGAGGAGAGAGATGGCTCGTGAAGGATTTGGAGCTCATGCAGAAGGCGTGGAGCTAGAGCATCTAGAACTCCCCCATTTGGGTAAGCATGACAAGGAACCCTCCTTGGCCTCATATGGGAATGCATCGAGAAGATGACATGGGCCATGGGCACGCATCTGAATCTTCCTAGAAACCTAGCCCTTGCGCTTGGCTTTCCAGTATCTAGCACAACCAATAGTGAGTAAGCTAGTTTGGGGATTAGAAAAAAAGGAGTGAATCAAGTAGAAAGTGCATATATGGCAGGAAAATATCTTCTTTGTTATTTGGAGGTACCTTTTCTGGCACAACGTTGGCATAGAACTCAAGCGTGCAGAATTTTGGACTCAATTCTAGGAGTAGTACCACCTCATAGATTGTAGGAGTTTAGTTTAGTACCACTGTTGGGACACAGGGTAGTACATCCATTGGTCCACTTCCGGCCACAAGTGTCGGATCAAGGGGCATATATGGCTCTAGTTCTAGTGGATCTGGTGGGTCTAGAGGTAGAGGTAATACATGAGGTTCTGGATCAGGTGGGCATGGTCCTCACCAACCCAAGAATATTTACATGGAAATGTCACTTTGTCTTCCAGAGTATAAGGGAATAGAAGATATTTTTGAGCATGTGCACATGTGTGAGATATTGTGGCGTGTAAAAGGAATCATGACTTATAAGCGCTAGGCAAGTCGGTTTGCATCTATGTTGTAGGGATGCGCTCACAATTGGTACATGAAGTTTGACCTTGATCATACTTGCATAGAGTATGCAGCATTACAAGAAGCTTTCCTTGAGGAGTTTCATATCCCTGAGTTTGAGAAGAAGAGTATAAGTGTGCTCAAGGATATTAAGCAGGGCACTACTGAAAGCATTTGGGAATATGATGCTCATTTCAAAACACTATTGTCTAAACTTTTGTATGATATTCATGCAAGCCAACATGCAGAGTGGTTCGTTGGGGGTTTGATCGCACCTCTTAGGAGGGCACTATCACATAATACATATATGGACCTATCCGAAGCACTTGAAGTAGGGTTACGCGATGAGGTAGTCGAAAGTATAGACTGCAGGTGATCCCATTCCTGGAAGCACAAATTATAGCTATGGAAAATCAGTTGGAGAAACTATCAGAAAATTTAGCACACAAGACGTGCACTATGATTTGGTGTACAAATTATTAAGTGAAAGGGCACACTAAAGATAGTTTTCCTCACAAGTCATTACGTTCATTATTGCTAGACTATGAGATATGTCATTTAGACCATGATGCAAGTTGTTTCCCATTATTACAATGCATGATAAGAAATAATGTATCTTTCTATTGTAAGATTTTTTGGTCCACTACTCACAATACAGAAGACTGCAATTTGATTGGTCAAATCTATGATGCCATCAATATTGGTGTACAATAGACAGGAGTATCGGATAACTCTAAAAGTAAAAATGAGCACCATGATCATGATCAAAACCAAGGGCGCTATGATCGGAATGAGGGATGATTTGAAGGAAGTTGTGGCAGAGGTTGAGGATACCATGGTGGATTCGGGGGTGAGTTCATGGTGGTGTGCGAGGTGAGTTTCTTCGTGGGATATGTTATACATGTGGATCTTCTTACAGATACATGTGAGAATGCCCTCATAATATTACTTGTTCCTTTTTTGGGAAGAATCATAACTATGAGGAATGCCCGGACTTATATGAGCATCTTAGCAAGAATCATAAATAGGAGAACAAAGGCACGAGGATGGTTAGGATACAATGCACCATATCAAATCAGTGGATGCCAAATTTGGCATCGGAACCTGAGGTAGTACCTGTGAAGATTACCACATGTGTTGAAGCTACGTGTGCAGAGAAATGTTACAACAGAAGCCTACCATTACTAAGGAATACTTTTTACATGCAAGATATCCAGATCCTACACATCAGAAGGATGTTTATCAAGAAACCATGGAGGTACTCATAAATCTTCAGGGTGAAATACAGTGTTTAAAGGAACAGTCAAAAAAGTTGGAACAAAAGAAGGCAGTAGAGACGGTCTAGTCAGATATTGATGATTTGAAAGAGGTATGCAAGATGTTGCACCAAGAGAATATTATTCCATTACTAGGAAATTGGTTAAAGGGAAACACTATGCGCATAGGTATTGAGAATGGATGGTAGATCCTGCATGCTAATATTCCCCCTCATAGCTTGGATTATGAAAAGGAGATTACTCTAAATGCTATTGTGGATGGATGGATTTTGAGAAATATATTGATTTACAGGCATAGAAGAGAATGTGCTTAATTTATATGCATGGGTATAGATGGGAAGACCTACATTACAACCATCTTCTAATGTATTGTTTATGGCTAATCAAACTAAGGCCACTCTAATCGAGTTTTAAAGGATGCATACATTACTAGAAAAGGGTCCAAGTTCACTAGGGACTTTGAGGTCCTAGCACTTGCAGTATGAGAAAGCTTCCCAGCTCTACTTGGGCGCCCTTGGTGTTATGCAAATAATTTTGATCTACGGTTCAACAAGGGGTATATGTCTTTTTAGAAAAAGTAAGAAAGAGTATTATCCCTTTGTGAGATGTGAAATATGCACCTTATGTTGAGCCTTTGAGTGAGGAAGAACCGAACATAATTTATATGTGCATCATTAAAAATCTAGAAGTACTTGAGCCATCTAAGGAAGGAATCCTCCAGTGGGAAGATACACAATCTCTTAGTGATACTACAATTATTGCTTGTGATAATTGGGCACATGGCACCTATGAGATGGTTGGGCACGAAGTAAGAAGCACATTTACATGGAGGAACAAACCTCGTTATATTAGGAGGATAGGTAATAACTCTATACCCCGGTATACTAGAGAAGGAGATCCTATGGTATTCCTGCACGCCATGGAGGAGCAGTGGATGGATCAAGTGGAGAGAAGAATAAGTTAGTATATACCATACACGGGACCACAACGCACTCGTGGATGGTTCACAGGGATAATCTCATATAATGGAATGAAGTCAAAATTGCTCTAACAACTCGGTTTATCAAGAGAAACATGACTACTCAAATTTGCATATATCATGGTAATCAACCTATTCAGCACCACATTCAGTAGTGAGAGAATCTAGATAGTGGGGCAGAAGCTTTACCACCTTCACTTTGGGTGCACAAACTTTATTCCACGTTGCAAGGTTACACATGCGCTTGGTATGTTTATGCAAAACTGCATAGGGAGACTGGAAATTGGTAGGACTTGATTGCAGGAATGACCCAGACTTTTGAGTACTTCTCTACTAAACCTCCGGTAAGAGAGGAATTACGGGTTATGGAGCACTTGACTATGGGAGACAGTGCAAAGGATGAATAACTCATTCAAGAATTTATTTGGTGAGGAAGAACAAGGAATGTGTTTTGATGAAGTAGATGATACATATGTCAAACTATTTACGCACATGTTCTTTGAGAAGGAGAAAGGAAAGATGGTCTACATAGTGGATGATGAAGAAGTAGAAGATTTGGACATAGACCATTTCAGCAAGTGCGTGCAAGGTCTTAGATAGTGTGGATAAAAATGTGTGTGCCTATCATGAACCTATGAAGACCAAGAAAGTGAACATTGACACGATGTTGAACCTAAGGAGGCCATAATTAAAGATTATTGGTCTAATTCTGAAGTGGCAAAGATAATTGAATTACTACGTGATTTACATGACTTATTCCCTAGGGGATACCATGAGTTAAAAGGGGTGCATGAGTCATTAGGCGAGATGAAGATTAAGATAAAGGAAGGAGCGCACCCGGTTAGGAAGAGACCTTACAAGATGAACCCTAACCTACGTGTAAAAGTTAAAGAAGAAATTGACAAAATGTTGAAATCTGGCATCATTAAGCCCCTAGAAGAATTAGAGTGGGTTAGCCCCATGGTAATCAGTATAAAGAAAGATGGTCGGATTAGGATTTTTGTGGATTACATGGAGTTGAATGTTACATGTGTGATTGATCCTTTTCCTATGCCTTTCACCGAGGAAATATTAGAAGGCGTTGCAGGGCATGAAGTTTACTCTTTCATAGATGGATTCTCAGGTATCACCAAGTTAGAATTGCACAGGAGGATCAAGAGAAAATGAATTTCACCACTGAATGGGGAATATTTGCATAATCAGTGATGCCCTTTAGTTTGAAGAACGCGCTGTTATATTTTCACGCATAGTTGTTCAAGCATTCCAGGATTTCATTTACAAATTCTTGCAGGTTTACTTGGATGATTAGATGGTATATGGGCTTGTTAAGGATCATTATGACAACTTGCGCTTAGTGTTTGAAAGATGTAGATAGATAATCATCTCTTTAAATATCAAGAAGTACATGTTTCCTACACCTTTTAGAACTCTGCTTTGGGGCACATCATCTGCAAGGAAGGTTTGTTAGTAGACTCAACTAAGGTGTGATTATTGTAGGCTGGAGGAACCTACCAATCAAAGTGAAGTATGTGGATTTTGGGCCACACAGGGTATTACAAAAATTTATCAAAGGATATGTGAAGATTGCCACACCCTTGGAAGAGTTACTCAAAGGAAAAGGGACATTCTATTGGAGAGAACCGCAGCAATGCGCATTTGAGGCATTAAAGGAGAGACTTACTACAATGCCTATTCTACATTTTCCCTCATGGAACCAACTTTTCACGTACATGTGGATGCCTATGGTACGGCCATTGGCGCAATGTTAACTAAGCTTGGAGAAGGTATTATAGATCATCCTCTATGTTTTGCTAGTAGAAACTTGAATCTTGTGGAATATAATTATACAACTACAGAGCACGAGGCATTGTCAATGATCTATGTGTTGCATAAGTTCAAATAGTACTTTCTAGCAACACCTTTGTATTTTATATGGATCACATGACATTAACATACTTGATAAATAAACCCACTTTCTGAGGGTGCATATGTCGATGGGTGCTCCTATTCCAAGAATTTGACTTTGAGTCGTGGTAAAACCAAGTAAAAGTAATTCTATCCTGACAATTTATCAAGGATTCAATCAGGGGAGGATGCGCAGACAATTGAAGATACAATATCGTCGGATGCACAGTGTACAAAGTTACATCGTGCACCTTCGAAGTGGAGGATATTATTGCCTTTTACACATAGGTATGGTGCTAGAAGGAATGAAAGAATTAGAAACTAAACAACTTGTAATTCATGTTGCACCTTTCATTTTGATCGGTGGTGACTTATACAAACTAGGACAATATGAAGTATTACACTAGTGTATATCTTTGGAACATGAGCACATAGATATCATGGAAGAATCTCATGTCGAGTATTATAGGTGGGAATTATGCAGGTGACGCCATTGCACGCAAGATTCTACTTGCTTTATTATGGTGGGAGACCATGTAAAAGTATTGTAAAAGAGTATTGTAAGGCGTGTGATCACCTGTCAACGCCTTGGAAAACTGGGCAAAGAGATGAAATGCCTTTGAGGCCTATTCCTAGTGCAGAGCCATTTGAAAAATGGGCAATAGAATTTTGGGTCCTATTTCCCCAACCGCACGTAGAACTAGATCGCGCTACATCATCACTTGTATAGATTATCTTATGAGGTGGGTAGAAGTAACACCTACCAAGGATTGTACAACAACTACAACAACAAGGTTCTTATGGGAAAATATTCTTACTAGGTATGGGTGTCCATTGAGTTTGACAAGTGATAGGGGCACACACTTTTGAATGAGACAATCTGGATATTGTTGGATGAATTTATGGTCGTGCACCACAAGACTACACCTTATCACCCTCAAGAAAATGGGACTACTAAGGCTTTCAACAAGATATTGAGCCAGACCTTGACAAAAATTTGTGATGTTGGAAGGAAAGATTGGGATGATAAAGTTTATGTTGTACTTTGGGCGTATAGAACAACCTACAAGAGGTTGAATAAGGCTACACCCTTTCAGTTGGTGTTTGGCACAGAAGCAGATTCTTCCCATGGAATTCATGTTACCTTCTTTACGTATTGCACACATGGGAGGTCTAGCTAATGAGCAAGCATTAGAAGAGATAATTGAAAAGTTAATATAGCTAGATGAGAGGCGCACCATAGCACATTGGAGTCAAAAGCGGGAAAAGGTCAAGGAAGGCATGGCATGGCATACACATCAGGGATACGAAACTTGGTGTTGGACAAATGGTACTTCTTTATGATTCCAAGTTTTTGCACCATCCAAGCAAACTTAAGGTGCATTGGTTGGGACCATATGTTATCACTCACATCCTTGAATCAAGCATTTATCAGTTAGATGCACTTGATGGAACATGGTTACCCCGTGACTTCAACGGAGTAGGATGAAGCCCTACTATAAATAAGTTTTTTCATGTTTGTAATAAGGTATTATTTCCATTTAGTATAGATTTCCCTTTACGTATTTCTTTTCTTGTATTTCCTTCTTTGTATTATGCTTTGTTAATTTAGTTTGGTGTTTTGTGTAATAAACATGTTTGCACGCTAAAAGCTAATTGCAATCTGAAGTATTTTTATGCTCGAGAGGATTGCACATATCATAGGTGTGGGGTGGTTTTTAATTGTTCTTCAACAAATGGAACACATGAGAACATACTATTATAGTTGATATTCAAGAATGGAAAGGTGATCCTAGAGAAGACCATAGTTGGAAATAAATGAATGAACAGTATAACGTGAGGTAAGCTACGGCCGTGGAAACTACTAGGGGAAGGCGCAGTGGCAAGGTACTTCAGTGCATGGGAGCATGCAGAAGGAGGTCTGCAGCCAGAAGGTAGGAAGGTGCGCTAGAAGGTTATAGTTGGGGCACGAAGGTGTACCACGCGGAAGTTGGGAAAATGGTCAATTAATGAGAGGATTGGTGGTAGGTGAAGGAGTAATAAATGTAATAAATTTTCAAAAATCTATATAAGGACATGATGTGGGTTCATTTTTACCTTTGCGATCACAAGTATTCGAGCGAGCTAGTTATGACCGAGCCAAGCGGACGTGTTGAGGTGCGGAGAGCTGTGAAACCAGATGTGGAGAGTGGATTTGTGTGCAGAAGTGGCTTGCATCCCCATTGGAGAAGGGTTTGAGTGAATCGAAGCATTGAGAAGGAGTTAGGACTTACAATTTTGAGCTAGGGGACGTGTTTTTGAGCTAGGGAACAAGGGCTTACTCGACAGAGAAGAAAAGGTGAGATTTTTACCATGGCACCAAAGAAAGCACTGTTGACGAAGGGAAAGAAAAAGGTGGAGGTGGAGGTCGAATATTCTCCCAAGATAAATTTTCAGAGATTCAAGATATCGAAGGAGTGATAATCAAGTGGGATTGGGATTCCCATATCCACAGATCAAAGTAAGTGATTACACCATCGCACCACCGATAATAAGGGAGAGTTAGGCGCATTGTTGAATAAGAAGAGCAACAAGTGCATGGTGGATGACATGTCAGTATATGAAAATGTTGGGAAGAAGTTGCTCAAGAAGGTAGGAGTATATCAACTGTATGAACTCCCATATTTTGGAAAACGAGAAAGTTTATACAATGGCTTATGAGAAGAGTCCACGATGACTTCTTCTATTTTGTTGGATGGCAGGTAAGGATCACCACGCCTTTGATTGCCATATTGATAGGACTGAAGGGAACATGGATAGAAATTAGTAGTGATATAACCGATAAGCCAGTTGTTATAGCCACAAGAAAGGAGTTGGGATACTCCAAGGGTCTGCGTGGAATGGACATCTACAAATTAAGTACCTGATGGTACAAGTAGTCACACATCTACTAACTAATCTAAATGATCAAGAGATATGGTCACAGGTAAACACCATGTGGCTACATTTTTCCAAGAAGATGTCACAAGGAGAAGTCTACAATCCAAAGCAGGTTACATATAGTAGAAACAATTACGAGGAAGCATGCACAGGTGAAAAGATAAGTTTTGGCGCTATCCTCTTATCTCTTGTGTTTTTAGAAATTGGAATGCCTTATGGGCCAAAGAAAAAAAATTGGGAATATCCCGTGGAGAAGAAGACCCTTGTTGAAAGGTTTGAGAAGTACTTATGTGAAGGACAATGAGTGGCCCATTAAAACAAAGGGTAGAACTATGGTATGATTGACTATACATGGCATTTGAGGAGGAATAGCGTATTCTTAAGGAGTTATCATCAATAGTACATAAGGCATTACAATTTGTAGTGTACTAGAATTTTTACATTACGCGTTTTGTAATGAAATATGGGACATGGAGTCCCTGGTGTAAACTTACATACACCTTAACAATGCGCTATTTCTAGGCCTCAGTAGACATGTTTCTGAGATGTGCATCAATTGAGCTTTAATGCGAACAAGGTAGATTGTGACTACCATACTCTCAGAAAAAATTATGTTTATCTAGGTCGGTGTACCTATATTGAGAGGCTTATTTATGATGTTATAAACATGAAGCTAGTCAGTTTGGCTATTGGGGACATAGTGGAGCCACGCTTTTCTATCTCCAACTTAAGCCTAGGTTGGAAAATAACAAGTATGTGGAGAATGAGTTCATGCTACTAGGGCCACCTAAGGGAAAACACATAGTTGAAAATGTGGCAGCTCTAAAGCCTACCTCGACCATAGAGATAGAGGAAGAAGAAGAACATGAGGATAGTGGAGGCTTGGACCATAGAGGCCAAAGGCAGCCCATAGAAAAAGTGGAAAGTGAGTTGCGTAGATACTCTCCCCCACATGAGCAAGGAGGAGAGAAGACTTAGACATGGATAAAGTCAAGGAGGAGCACTAGTTTAATAAGGTGTTCAAAAGAACTAGAACCCAAGGTGCAGGAACATCACAACCTTTATGAAGGTCACCTCGACTCTCCCCTCAGAAATAAGCACTAGAGAAAAAGAGAAGAAGAAAGTTGCAGCTTAACAAGGAGGTGGAGGAGTCTGAAGAGAGCGCACCTAGTACCCCGGTCTAGCCTGAAGATGTGGAGGAACCTCGGGATGAAGAAATGAGAGATGAAGAGGAAGGGGTGAAAGAGGCAGAAGAAACGTGCAAGAGCAACCCAGCGCACCCATTGCAACTTAGGTAGGAGAAGGGCCAACTTCAAACCTTGGCGCCCAGGTTCCTAAGGGGACAAGAACAAAAAGAGAAAGAACAAGTGAAGAGTATGTTGTCCCTAGTATGGGCTATGTTGAGGACACAAGAAAAATCATCTGCACCCGGTTTCAGAGTACTGTGGGCCTTAAGGAGTTATATGGGTGGGAGTTGATGGATCCAGATATGTCCACTATATGCACAAGGAAGTAGTTATCCTAGTCCATGCAAACTCATATGGACAAACCAAATTTTGACGTTGTGCGAGGAGTCCTATGTCTCGCGAAGAGTGAAGAAGGCACCCCAAAGCAGGAACATGACGATAAATCCTACTCTAATGTCGATGAGTAGGTCAATAATGCCTTGGTCAAGGTATCTATTGAGGTGGTGCAGAGAAATGTTGATAAGGCCACCACCATTCGAGCGTTGATGGAAGATAACAAGGATAAAACTGTAGAGATAGTACACTTAAAGGAAGAGAAGGAACGAGAACGAGAAAAGAATGAGGCTTTCGTTGGCATGGCTGAGGAGATTGGTGATCACATTCGAAAGTAAGGCCTCATCTAGAACCTAAGGTACCTAAAAATTTTCCTTCTGCTATGCATTATGTGTGCACTTTGGTCGATTTGGTGTTAGAGGATGGACCAATTTGAATGCCCACACCAAAATATGTTGAACAAGAAGTAGAGAGAGCAAGGGCCTCTATGCTTAGAAAAATTTCAACTTACGAGGCATTGCTCCAAACTTTAAAGGATGAACTAAAGAAAGCGAGTAACCAAGCTCTTAATTTATGTGCGGCACCAGAAGCAGTAATAAGGACTAGAACTCTTGTAGAAGATAATGAAGTTTTGAAAGCAATGAAAGATGAGACATTAGGGCACACAGATAGATTGGCACTAGTGAAATAAAAGTGTGAAGCCCTCACAGTAGCCCAGGATCGCATAAGGAGAGGATAGATGAGATTGGGAAGCTCATAGCATAGAAGATGGATCTTCTGGAAGGAATGATGTCTGGTATGGCCAATGTTGTCTGAGTGCTACAGAATGAGAAAGACAAGATCACTCAGGAAGAACTAGATGCCATAGCCACAGACATTCTAGAGAAAACAAGGACCGTTTGAGTGATTAGCGAGACATTGGAGGTTGGGATCAAAAATGAAAATCCAAAGTTGATCCTCCCAGTTGAAGAAGAGGATGTTGCAAAGTAAAGATTCATTCTTTGTGTACAATGATTATTTTCCCATTGCCATGATAGTAATTTACTTTAGTGTAGGGTAATGTTAAGCAAACAAAATGTTTCTCTAAGGAGAAGACACACAAAGGATGTGCACGTGGGAACAAGGCACATTTGAAGGTGCGGGAAGGATAGGGAAGGAACGTGTGCGAGAAAAGTTTGGCTCGGGACTTAGTCGTTTGGTTGGATATGGATATTTTTTGGAGATAGCGTGTGGAGCACACATAGAGATGAAGACTTGTGTGACACGCAATGGTATTTTGGGAACAAACGTCGATAAGTGTCATACATGGTTTGAGCTAATAATAGGATTTCTTCTTCCAGTTAACTATAGGACGTCTATTATTATTGGAACAATTTCATGTATGCATGTTATTGAAAAGGTGCATGGTTATTATCAGCATGTGACCTATTTTGAGAAGTGCATAGGTGGTGAAGGGAAAGTCCCCACCTCTATAAATATGTATTGAACTATGTAGTTTAGGGACTGAATTATTGTAGAGTTATGTTGTTGGATCTAATGCGCGCATGACTTATGGATATACTTTATAATGTAAGAAGATTTTGTGTTTTACAGTGTTTAATGCAATGGATAATATTGGTGGATAATGGTGTTAAATGTAATCGAAACGGTTCGTGTGTGGTTAATCTTATTATAGTTATTGTTTAATTCATGATTCTCTAAGATCTAGATCCCGATTATGCACATGGAATGTTTATGTTTAATTATGGATCGACTATGTTTTATCACCCTCACGTTAACATCATGCACAAGTAACTTTAAAGGCGGCTCTGGTACCTTTGCGCGCTTCGAGTGAGCGCTTAGCTCGTGCTAAGTGATGTGTCAATGCGCTTGAGTTATTCATAGTAGATTCTAGGCTACATCATTCAAGAAGAATATGAAGCTCATGGAGAGCTCAAGAAGGAAGATCAATGGTTACAGGTTCCACTCCATTTTCCATTCTTGTTTCATATTTAGAAATCATCTGGCTTGCAAATAGGGTTATTTATTTACACGAGGGTTGAAGATCAATTACTCGACTTGTTTTCATTTTAATCCTTGTGGATCCGCAAGTTTTATTAATATATATTATTTTTGTTTTATGTTCTTTATAACTTTTCTTCCGAGCGAGAGTTGGAATGGTGATTTTAGTTAAAATGAGTGAAAAACCCCTATTCAATTTGTGGTAAACATATATATTCAAACCTTACACACACACACACACACACACACACACACACACACACACACACACGAAGTTGAAAAAATGTTGGTTGTGTGTTGGAAAGGCCTTAGGCCTAAGAGCAATAGTGGGTGGCCGAAGAAGGTGTGGCACAATGTAAAGGGGATGGCGTAGGGTGGGAGTTGTGGCCCATGCCACAGTCATGGGCTATGGCATGTGCCATGCCCCAAAGGATCCTCTAAAGGGGAGTGTGGTGGACGGGTGAGAAAGTCATCCTAACCTCCCCATTGCCTCCCCCAATATATTTTATTTATTAAAAACCTTTACACAAGGGTTCGATCGGATATATATAATTTTAAAAAAAAGGTTTCACATATCATAACTTTTGAATTCATTTTTGTTTAAGATCTCCAATATTATATTTTTATAAGGAATATATTATATATATATATATATATATATATATATATATATATATATATATATATATGTATTGTATCATGATTCAAATAGTTGAGTTGCAAAAATAAGATAATATTCCATATCATGTTTTGTATTATAAATTATATTTATATACATGCATGTGTGTGTGCGGAGTTTATTGAATATACCTATATAATATATATCAAGTAGTATGCATTCAAATGAAATAGATTTCCTAATAAGTGAGTTATACTCGCATAAGTCATAGGTTGTTTTATTATATGAGGAGCAGGAAAGTTCTTGTTTTCTAACTCTTTAAAAAAATAAGCAATTTTAGTTTAACATAAAAAGATGATTCAAAACAATGCTTGAGTGTGTGTGTGTGTGTGTGTGTGTGTGTGTGTGTGTGTGTGTGTGTAGACAAGGGGAAACAACAAAAAAACTATAAACTCTCCATTATCCAAAGTTCCCGAAACATCAAGTAAAATTAAGGTTTCAAAGCACTATTTTATGATATTTAACTAAATTAAAAAAGAGTAAACTTAGCCATTTGATTATGCTACCAAGTTGGAGGAAAATAGATGCTACATATATCACATCAAGTTTTTCATTTTGGAACAACAAGATGAACTCTAATAATACCAGTATTTTCGCTCCCAAATTAATCAATGCAAATGACAAATATTATGGAAGTTTTTAACCAACAATAAAACTATTTTTCAAATTCCATGGAGGAAGAATTAATATGCAAATTTTTCAGAATTTATCTACAAGACAAATAGGATAAGAGCACTTTCTGATTTTCCCATAAATTATCAAATTTCATTTTTATTCTATAACTTGATTTCTGTCACTTTTAAGGAACTATGTAAAAGGGAAACACAACAATTTTAAACAACAATCATAACCTTAGAAATAAGGTGAACAATTCCAATTTATAATTGCAACAAGATCTATTTTTTAAAACAAAAAATAGCAGTCTTTAAGTGAGTATTTCCAACAACATTTTAATATTGAAATAGTTCATTCCTTGGAAGCAATTTAACACATTCAACTTAGAATAAATAAAAAGAAAAGTAACTTAATAGTGCAGGCTACAAGCCTTCCACTAAAGTGGAGACAACATGGAATTTTTTTGCCAAAATTTGAACAATTTCACAACAATGATAAACCTGCAATCTACCTCCAAAACAACTCTATTCTAGCTCCAAAACAACAAGAGGATAAACTTCAAAAATCCATAAGAGTGATCTTGGTTGACCACCCAACCAATTGGCATCATCACATGCCACCAAGGGATCTAAGGCAACATGCTAGCCTCCCCAAGGCCTATGGGAAAGAGGCAACACAATTGCAACCATCACTTAGGAGAAGAGATAATTTAATCACATTTCAAACAAGGTTTAAAACAACAGTCAAGCAATTTAACCAAGGAAAAATAACCAAGAAGCACCATGTTGCATACAAGGGAAGAGGGGATAAAACATTATAATTTAAGTAGTCAAATAACTCCATTAAAATCAACAAAGTTTCTCTTTATCTCCCCATGCAAAACATCACCCCTTATCACTCCAAATTACTCCCCTTATCTCTCCATTTCCCTCCCCATGAAGGATTTTTAAACTCCAAGTTTCCTTCATTGAGAGGTATGGATTGATTTCCAAACCAAATGGAAATCAATCCCTACCTACAAGCCAAATGTAGGTGGGTTAACCAAAAGAAAAATGCTTTCAAGTTTGTCAAACAAACATAGAAAGTGAATAAGGAGGAATTCCTCCCTCTTCCCATCAAGCTCCAAAATTCACACCCCTTAAAGGTGGATGGAGTAACAAAAACAAAACTTAAAACATTCAAATTCTTCCAATTTGCAATCAAATTCACATGCACAATTTCAAACACATAATCAAATAGGAAGTAAAAGTGTGCAAGATCCTACCTTGCAAATTCAATCTCAATTCCAATCCAATTGCTCACCAAGACTCCAAATGCTTTCCAAGATTTCCCAAAACAATGCTCTCCCAAAATTTTCCAAGAAAAAGAACCCCTAACCATGGACATGAGGGATTATGAAGAGAAGGAATCCACCCAACAAACTAATGGGAGGGTGAAAAGTGTCACCCTCCACCAAAACTTCATCCAATGACCACACTCCAAAATTGCATCCAAAATAAAAGAAAGGAAAACAAAATTAGACTCCAAACACTCATGAGGATTTTCAAATTCCCAAAACATTCCCAAGGATCAAAATTTCATAAATTTGAAGTGTGTGGGAAGAGGCAATATGAGCCAATGGGCTTCATTTGCATTGAAAAGAGCCCACCCTGACCATAGGGATTGATGCGGTAGCATCATTCATTATAAGTAAGTCATATTTTTAGTTTATAGTTTTTATAGGTGTTTATGGTCCTAATGAAGGTTTTGGTGTGTCTCAAATCCATTTGGACCCTTTTTGTTTGTAATAATGAGTTTTTGGAGTTTTCCCTCCAAAATACTCTTTTCAAATATTTGAATCTCATATATTGGGTCTAGTGGCTTAGGTACTAGTATAGGGTGAATAAAGTTTGTACATGGTTCCGTAAGGACCTTCTTTGATGTAATCACATGCTTTCTCATCCTCCTAATAAGGTTACATAAACTATAGTTTCTCTTCACTAGGGTTTGGTCACTAAACCTTAGATGTAACTACCTTGTTTTAAGCCCTAAAGGAGGCATTCAAATGAAAAAGGAAGAGAGAGATTGTGGAAAAGGGGACACAACATCTAGGAAGGAGGACAAGAGTCATGAATGCTCGGACATATCTGTGAAGATCATGTTTACTTTTGTAAGTACATGTCTAACATTAATAAAGCTTTAAAAAATGGTATATTTGTGTTAATTTTGGGATTATAGGTTGAAACTTGTGTTTATTCTCTATGAATCCATTTTGAAAGTGATGAGAATAATTATATTGTGTAAATAATGCCTTTGAATTGACAAGGATGATATTGATCTTGTTAGAGTTAAGTGAAATTTGTAGTGTGGTCTTATATTGATTGAGATAGCATTGTGTTTTGGAAGTTGATAAGTATTTGTAGGTTTACGGAAGATTATAAGGGAATCTTTTGATAGGAGGAACAAAGTTTTAGGGTGAGTGTCCATGGAACATTGATCTCTTGCATATAAGATGAAGAATGGAGCCAAGCTGGTGGAATCGAGTGTAGTGATGAAGGTATGATTGTTAAACTTTGGTTTTGAAGCCTAAATGCTAAAACGGTGTAAAGAAAGGTATTAGAGGTGTTAATGGAGTTGAAGTAAGGTTTGTAGAGTTGTTGAAAGTTTCAAGGATTCCTAAGAGCATAGTTCAAGAAACAAAAATTGTGACTATGTTGACAATTTGGGATTAGAGGTTGAAACTTGTGTTTATTCTCTGTGAATGCATTTTGAAAGTGATGAGAATAATTATATTGTGTTGATAATGCCTTTGAATTGACACGAGATGATATTTATCTTGTTAGAGTTAAAGTGAAATTTGTCAAATACGATCTTATATTGATTGAGATAACATTGTGTTTTGGAAGTTGATAAGTATTTGAAGGTTTCGCAAGATTATAATGGAAACTTTTAATAGGAGGAACAAAGTTTTAGGATGAGTGTCCATGGAACATTGATCTCATGCATATAAGATGAATAATGGAGTCAAACTGGTGGAATCCGAGTATAGTGATGAAGGTATGATTGTTAAACTCGGTTCTTGAAGCCTAAATGCTAAAACAATGCAAAGAAAGGTATTAGAGGTGTTGATGGAGTTGAAGTAAGGTTTGTAGATTTTTGAAAGTTTGAAGGAGTCCTAAGAGCATAGTTCAAGAAACAAAAATTGTGACTACGTAGGTAATCCTCTTAACTCGAGAACTCAAGTCTTAAAAGGAAATACCCTTGTTATAATGAATAATGAAACTTTAACATATTGAGGAGCAAGTACAAGATCTGTGAAGGTGAATACAAGTTTTAGAAAGCTTAAAAACTCTTGCAAATGAAAATAAACCTAAATCACCTTATCTTGGCACGAGAAACCCAATTTAGGGTTGGAGTAGAAAAATAAAGGTAAATTGCTCTTCCACCAATGAAAATGCACACAACTTGGTAGAAAGAGAGATATATACATGTAGAAGGATTGTACAAAGTTTCAATCTGTTGATAATGAGCTTTTCTAAGTTAAAACGTGATCGAATGGTTAAATTGTGCTTTTGCACCCTATTTTGAGGGTTTCAAGGAGGAAACTCAACAAAACTTGTTTTATACTTAGAGTCAAGAACTAAGAATTGGTGAAAAGGATGATCTTAGCTTGATAAATGTTGTGATGAAGTTTCAAAGCATTTGAATAAGGTTAGGTAGATCAAAAATGCAAAAGTACTGATCGACAATGTGTGAAGGTACGGTTTGAAGGGTTTAAGAGAGGTAAGTGGATAAGAATTCAAAGACTTCTTGTTAAAAACTATCAATTCTTACATTAGTGATTAGTTGAGACTACAAGAAGGGATAGACAAGTGTGAAACCGCAGTCTGCAAATCATTTAGGGAGTAAAGTGGGGTTAACGGTCATATGCCTTGTTTTAAAACTATCAAAAACTTGTGAGGATAAACTCAAAGAAAAGGTATCTTGTCTTGTAGAGAGACGTGTTTACTAGATGGAAGGGAGTTTGAGAAAGGTGGAGATAATTAAAAGAAACGAAGCACTAAAGCATACATGCTAAAACTCAAGAAACGCATACCAAGACCCTATTTAGGCAAGGGTGTAAGAGAATGTAAAAATTGTGAGATGATGATGTTTGGGAAAAGTACAAAGGTGAACCAAGGTAAGGGCTTATAGAAACCTTGTTAAATACGTCTAAGGTGTTTGAAATGGTTAAACCCTAAGAATGTTATCAGAATTTAAAAATCAATCATAGAAGACCGAGGCGAACTTAGAGACCTAAATTTGAAACGTTAAGGTAGAATTTGAAGGGTCTAGAGAAAGAGTTAGAGAATAAAACTTGGCTTGAAGGAGAAACCCCTTAATGGGTACTTGAATATATGTTTAGATTTCCAAGTGATGAAGGAATTTATTCCAAACAATGAGATTTACTAAAAACCAGGGCTACAAGATTAGGTGTTGTTTGCAATCAATTTTAGCTAAAATTGAAAGGAATATACTTGGAGATAGAGACTAAAACTTTCAAGGAAGTAGTATGCCCTAAATGGGTACTCTAAAAGGTTTTTATTTGGTTTTGAATGTTTGTGTACAAAGTGTTAAGTCTTAGGGTTTGACAATTTGGAGGGCTAAAAGCCTAATTGTGAGCAAAAGAGTGAAATTGAGGAAAGTGAGATCTTGAAACCTAAATGGATGCTTTTGTGGAATTTTTAGCGAGGGGGATGAATTGAATCCAAAGTGTGAAAGCAGAAAGGAATAGTTTAAACAAGAGTTAGACAATATTTTGGTCTTTTGAGCTAATTTGGGTATTGTAATCCTATTGAGAAATGCGTGATTTGTTGATTATCAAACTAATTAAGGTGTTTTGATTTGTGTTCTCGTCCTCTTATGCTACTGGGGATGAGGGCTAGGGCCTCTTTTCAAAGCAAATGAGGTCATTTGTAGATGGCACAACTTTCCAAAATCTAAGTTTGGGAAAAATGTAGCATTTAGGAGGGGCAATTAAGCTCACATAATGCATGATTAGGTGTCATAATCTCTCATGAGCCCTTGCACAACATCCCAAGCCATAAGAGATATCAAACGCTACAAAGGGGTAACATTAAACACAAAATAAGTATTAAGCCAATAAGGGTTAGAATTTAAATCATATAATTATACAAGATGTCACAATGATAAAAGATAGACCAACAATCACATAGCCAAGAAGATCCAGCATACAAGTATAAACACGATGAAATGAGATGTCGTAATCAATAAGAGAGTAAAGGTTTGGCCCTTCGAGCCTTTCGTGCTAGTTGGAATATGTTCCATGAATCCCATGTTTTCTCATGACCAAATACCTGTCACATGCGGGTTCAAGGCAAACCTCATATCCGTGTAACACAATAATCAAAATACAATAATATTCAAATGCATCATAATCAATCATTCATACATAATCATGTTAGTCAAGCAAGTATATCATATAAATGAATCATCAACATAGTAAGAAGGTTTACAACCATGCATCAAATATGAATCCAATAACAATACAAGATTGTGCTCAAATCAAATCATGATATCATCTCAACACAAATAATTGATCAATGAAACGTGGCATTGTGTGCCCCATCGACAACTTGTCAACAAGAGTTAGCATCCTATTGCTAACAAATAACCATGTCGTGAAATAATGTCACATCAAAATAATAGAACATAATAGTAATATCCTTGTCAATATAGATAATTTAGATACAATGAGTTGATATAACTAAAAATGAGAATACATAAATAAGTGGGCACTACAAATGTCAATTAAAAATGACATCTTCTCCATTGAATTTCATTTTTGCGTTGTCCTTTGTTTATGAAACACACGTAGCCTTCAAGCACACATAAATTATGTTATTCATGATCACACCTTAATGCAATTTGATAAATTGTGTTTGTAAAAACTTCGATGCCACTCATTACTACAAATAACCAATTTCCACACTTCCATCACACATTCACATATCATATACATGAAATCATGATCGTGCCAAAAAAACATATATTATTTATACACACAAAACAATTTGAAGTTGATATGATAGAAGCATTACTTGCTATTTTTCTCGTGCATGGCCAATTATTGACAATAATAAATGTCTATGCAGCTCCAAATACAAACTTGCAAAACATCCTAACTATTATTGAACACACTTTGTCAAATGCATCTTTCAAACAACCCATATCCATATTTGGCGACTTCAACATCGATATGCATAAATTTAGCAAAAACAAAAAAAAAAATGAATACAAGATTGAATTTTCATTTTTGTATCAACAAAGTGCATTTTGTAAAAAAGCATTGTCCATGTATGGTCAAATTCATATCACTTTTTCTAAAAATTTGAGACACGTGAATACTGGACTTACCACTCTACAATTTTTGCATAATCGACAATTATAAATAAACAAAATTACATATAAAATACTTAAGTACATTTCTTCAGACATTTAGACGGTAAGCATGTATTTTCTCTCTTTTTGTCCTTACCTTTTTATATTTTATTGCTTCAACCTCCACTAAGTATCAACATAGTCGGAATAGCATCATTTAATAATGAACTTATTTTGGTATTTTTTCAACTCCGTCGTCATTTTCAACATTGTCTTACTAGTTTTGATTATCTCATGCTTGATACCATGAGATAATGTTCAGTTCTTTTGAATTTTATTCATTAAAGTTTAGGTAATGCTCTCTTAGTACATTGTTTTCAAAAATTGTAGTGTTCGATCATATAATTAACATAGACTTTTATAGACTCGGATTATATAATTATATTGTTCTCCTTGTTACAACCCTATTCTAAATATCTTGTTGATTCTAATTAATTTACTTCGACCTGAACTCTATTGTCAAATCTTCATATTTCAGACATTATTTTATGATTGAAATCAATATGATCTCAAGGATAGATAACTCTAAAATTTGATGCCCTAGTATTCTGATATTATTTCCTGGTTTTTCCATAGGTTTGCATTTATGAAAGAAAACATGGGAAAGAGAAATTTTAAATAGGTATTTTAACCGTTAGCTTATCTCTTCACTGACTCTCAACCTCGATCATCATTTTTGTTCACTCGATGTAGCTTTAGTACTAATTTGGTTTTTGCAACATAGCTTTAGCACATCAGGACAAGGATCGCTCACTCTTTCATTCTCCTTCTGCAACTGCTTGTGCTCTAGTGCTTTAGTTTTACAAAAGTAGTCAATAGAGGTGCCCAATGTTTATCCCATAAATTATTGAGCTGCTCTCTCAATGTTTATCTCGGAAATTAATGCTCTAGTTGGCCATATGCTAGACAGAGAATGAAACAATTGATAGAAGATCATCACCATCAAACATTGTTAACAATTCCGTCAATTTTACGGTACAATGAATATGATGCCTCCAACTCTTTTGAACAAACCACCTTTTTCTACAAATTTTGTTAAACCCTCCCCCATACAGGCATGGTCATTGATACCGTGTATTAATGAGTTCATTTGTGATTTCGGGATGGTAATTTTCCAGTCGAACATTTATTTTGCATTAGAAATTTGTATCAATTTAAACTGCTACAGCAATGCTGAATTTGTACAAAGCATCTCTCATTATCTTCAATAACTGTTATTGCTTATCAGAGAAATATTGAATTTGTACAAAGCATCTTGTATCATCTTCAATAATATTTCTCGGTTTTCGGAGAAGTGCTCATGCTTTGCATTTAAACTTGTCTTCTCTCTTTTTCAGCTTCATGTTGCTTGCAAACGAATATTGAATACAAAACAGCAACAGGAATTTCTAATTGTTGCCAACGGTTTCCAATCTTCACAGAAGCTCTAATCCAAACAACAAAAACTTCAACATAAAACTAGAAAACTTAGAAGTCAATACAATTCTTTCACTACAATGCAATTCCTTCGACAGGATTAGCCATTCTATGGCCTTGTTTAACTTCTACCTGATGAAATGTAATATAGTTTTGCACCACAATTTTGACCTATCCCTGGTTAGCTTGGTTGTAATCCATTTTCTCCAGCAATATTAAGGGGTCTAATCATTCGTTATATGCAAATGGATACAAGAATACCACGAGCAACATAGGGGCAAATAAGAGTAGAAAGGACATCTCATCTCTGAAAAATAAAAAGACTTAACCATGTGGATCAAATTATTTTCTATCTTCTACACAAGAAAAGGTGAAACCCCTTTTTCTTAGCACTGCAGACAGCCACACTCCAAGAAAGATAGTCATGATTTCCTTTTTCCGTCTGAATGTGGAATTAGAACACAGACCATTCCTTGAAGTGAAAAAAGTTGTGATTTCATATATCCTGTAGAAGGATAGGTGAATTCATCTTACACTTCAGTCAAACCAGCCACCAAATAAAATAAAATAAATTCCACTTCATTCAAACTAACAAAAGAAAAGCACGAGAAATCATATTCTGTAAGAATAACGGATTACATTTTCTTCTTTTTTAAGTTTTCAAGATAATGCATACATTGTTAATGAAAATATGACAGAACTTTACAGAAAACATGTGACACTTCGAGCTAATGATCGAATTAGAAAAAAATTAATAACCTAGACTCCAGAAAACAATAATAAACGTGTTCCTATGGAAAATAAAAGACATGGAATTTCATAATCTTGTTTCTGCTGATACTCAACTTTCAGAGAAATTAAACTAAGATCGATAGAATGCAGTCCAGTTATAGATAAGAAGATATGCATTTTGCTAAACCTTCTGATACATCATTAAAAGATCTTGCAAGTCAAGAATTTCTTGTGACAGCAGGAAACTAACACTGAAACAGTAACTTTCCTACTACTTTGCTGCCTAGTAGAAAGCTGATAATATCTAAACTACTGAGATTTACATATCGCTTGCCACTTAGGTGAGATGCAAAGACTGGTAAGAGACAAATTTTCTAAACAATACTTAATATATAACCCAGATGCTGTTATTGAACAATCAAAAAACCTAATGATACATTGATAACATTGAACCAGAAAAATTATAGAACCAAAAACATTTCCTTCCAAGCAGTCAGTATGACCCTCTTATGACCTGCAAGCTTTCATCTTGATCATCTTGATTCTTAAGGCCTTGCTAGTAGCTGCAAAACTGTCATTTTTCAATCCAGTGTGTCTAACTTAGACTTCACCCACGACGGATTACTGTAACTTCCAATCCAGAGAGCTTCACCTGTATCCTTGTGCTTGAAGTCAGGTGCTCTTGGATTCTTCTGTAGATTCACCAACTTTGTGAGCATACTTATCTTTGTCCTTACAAAACAATATCGATATGGGGGTAAAACAAAAAAGATCACAAAGACACTGCCTATAATTCTAAAAGGGGCATCTTGCTTCTGAGTTATTCACCTTATTGTTTCTGTTGTCCCACCATTTGGTTGGATCATTGAAATATGCCCGCCACAATGTTTCTGAGCTAGCAGTATTGGCTGTAGTATTTTTGGCTGGAAACAAAGATTTCATCTGAGCTTGAGTAAATATTTTAAAATTGCATGCAAACAGAAGCTAGTATACATTGTATTTGGGGAATCAAAAAGATTTTTGAATGAAGTTAAATCTTACAAGTTTTAAAAGTGAAACAAATTAGTTCAGTGACATGTTTTATAGCCTAAATAACAAAAATGCTACAGTTGATGGAGCAAATGTATAATACTTCTTAAGTGTGGCTCAACTCTAAACTCCAAAAAAAAAGACTCATTTAAATACATCTAAGCAGCATACACCTGAAACAGATAGCTTATATTCTTATGACGCAATGGTTTTCTTTTACAATTTTCTGGGGAACAGATCTTGTTTTCCATCTCCATGATCTCTAGACATGCTTAAGAATGCAGAATTTGGAAACATGGCAAAGTTTAATTATTGCCTCTTTCTAGAATGTTAATTCTACAATTAGACAGGATAAGGAGGCTTGTGCTTGTAGTTTGTAGGATATATCATTCTGGTATGAGAACAAGAAGTTCAGGGTTTGTAGTTGGCAGGTAAACGGTTTGTTAGGAATGTATTACAGGAAAATAATATCTTGGCATTAAAATTCAAGCAGTTGAATTGTGAGATCGAGTGCTCAAAAACACATGCTACAAGTTTTTAGCCCATGCTCTCCAGGATGTGCACTGTCTGGCACCCAAAAATATTTAAAATAAGACCTTGTCAGTCAAACAACAGAAAATTTTCCAAATTACATAAAAATATCTTTTATCTATGTTGAAATCTAAATAGGTTTCCTACAAACAGGAGAAAGCCATGAGTATAATCCTTACATTCCTGAAGTGAATAACAGAAAATCCTTACATGCATTAGGGCTTATCATGCAGTGTGTCCCATTGATGGCACCATGTGCTAAAAACAAAGGCAATCCAACTTCTCTCGCCAGATTTTTAGAGTTTTTCAAGATAAAACACATCTCTCAACTAGTGAATTTCATACAAGTGTTAGCATTTGACTTGTGTCCTGAAGCATCACAGACATTTCTTTATAATTGCAGGGGTTGCGGTGCAAGTAAGTGTTAAGGTATTTATTTTATTGTTCTAAATGGAAATTAATATACCACATATGCATCCTATGTGTCAAGAAGTATTACACATTAATGTTTAAACCTGACGTTGTTTCTTGGATGGAAACTAGGATAATCTGCAATTTACATTGTAACATATAATACAAATTTAAATTCAGGGCGAAAATTAATAATTGCAAATAGTATTGGCAACGATGTTATACTTCACTGGTGCTCTCCAAGTGTTTTCAATGTCCAGGAAAAGCTCCACTTTTAACACTGAGCCAATCAATAGCATTTTTATGGCTCAAAACTCCCAATCAACATTTGAAGTACTAATATGCATAAGCTAACTCCAACGCATTATATATTGGTTTTCTAGATTTTTCTATGTTTTTCTTTCTGACCTAGCCAGCAGAAAGTCGTGACCAACCAGAAAATTCAATAATTAAGATATAACTAAATTTTTATTTCTTTGAGTTTCTTGTATGATGAAAGTGGGCACAGTAAAAACAATTGCTGGATTTTGGTGATGGTGCTTGTGTAGAGGAGTGTGTGTGTCTGTGTGTGTGTGTGTGGGCATGTGTGTCTGTGTGTCTGTGTGTGTGTGTATGTGTGGATGCATGCATGTGTGTGTGAGAGAGAGTGTTTATATGTATATAATTAAAATATAAGAAAATTTATATAAATCTTATAGCTTTTGAGATTTGAGTGTTTGTTTGTATGTGTGTGTGTGTGTGTGTGTGTGCATGCATGTATGTGTGTGTGTGTGAGTGTTTATATGTATGTAATTAAAATATGAGAAAATTTATATAAATCTTATAGCTTTTAAGATGCCATGGGATGGGATGGGGGATGGGGGCATATCTATATCTAGCCGCCCCCCCGCCCGACCGCAACTCTATATAGATGGGATATAGAATCCAATCTATATAGGGGTGGGGGGGGGGGAGGCACTCTCCCGACGAAGGAGGGGGAGGATCGCCCTCCCAATTCGAAGTTTTTTCCTGGAAGTTGAAACCCGAACAGAAATGTGCAGCATCTTTTCGGATCTCAGCGCCTTACTATAGAGTTTCACCCCGATAGGGCACCGTAGTGGGTTCGAGATTCGTACTGTACCATAGTGGCCCCCTAGAGAATTGTTTATAGCCCCGAGAGTCGCCCCGGGGTGCGGCCCAATTCCAATCAGCTATAGTGCCGGGGGGCCACTGTCATATCTCAGCCGCCCCCCCGCCCGACCGCAACTCTATATAGATGGGATATAGAATCTAATCTAATCTAATCCATATAGGGGTGGGGGGGGGGCAGAGATATGGACAGTGGAGTGCAGGCCATGGTTCAGTAGTCGGGGCAACTTCGTCACTTTCGTATACATACATACACACATATCAAACACAAATGTATATATCTATGTGTGTGTATGTGTGGATGCATGTATGTGTGTGTGTGAGAGAGTTTTTATATGTATATAATTAAAATATGAGAAAATTTATATAAATCTTACAGCTTTTAAGACTCGTTAATTATTATTGAACGTTCTAAAGAGATGCATTGACAGTATAAGCAGGGGATCCGTAACATTGAATGGTGAAATTGAAAGTTGAGTTTGACAAACATGAATACAAAATTTATGATTGGTATATGATTATGATTTTCTCACAAAAAGGTTAAATAGATTGACAGTAAAGTGATCACATAAAAAAAAAAAAAAAAGACAATGACCCATACATCAGAAAGTCGACAAATGCTCATAAAATAGATGGCATTGGATGAGGAACATGCAAAAGATACAAAGGATTATATCTAATTATCCAAAAGCAATAAAAATTTTAAACTTGAAAATATGGCTAAAAGGTAAGACATGTCTATGAGATAGTTGTGTTTGATATAACCTGTCCTTCCAAAGTTATCCATATTCTGTCTTGCTCACTTTCAGGTTCCCTATTTGTTCTATTAGCCCTCCTTCGATATTCCAATTGTTTGGGTGTCTTGGTGTATTTGGCACTGGACCTTCGGTGCCCATTCTTCCTTCATAAGAAAGTCATTTTCAATCTCTATTGAAATCACTCAGAAGGGGAGACTTGAGTCTAGTCCTCACCGGATTCCATTTAGCCCTCTTAAGGGACTCCCCAAACACATCCATAGAGGAAAGTGTTTAGCAATATCCTCCCACTACGTCACAGAGAGTGGTGGATGGCGCTCCACCACTTGTGATAGTACCGATTGAATCCTCCCTAGGTCCTTGGCTTCAGTTCCTACTTACACTTCAGCTTGGATTTGGGCTTCTACTTCTACTCTGGCTTGGGCTATTGCTTTTTAGTCCTTTGTTTCTTAAGGTGGTCACTTTTTGCAACCTTCATCATTGAAGTGGTACCAAATTCGGACCAAAGGCATTTGGCATTTATCCCTGCAATTAATCCATTTGCACTTAATTGACTAATTTCTACATGCATATAGTGTTCAATTCAACACTCCAGAGCCACTAGGTCATACTTGTTACTCAACTTTTACCCATCAGGAACCCCTGCACTATATATAGAACACATCCTTGGACTCATGGCCACCTATCTCCACTTCCAGAATATGTCCTTAACCAAGTCAAGGTAAAATCACCCAGCTAGGTCAAAACTAGCTGACAATTTTGACCCAAGCCAGTGATTTTGCCCTCCACATATGCAACGATCAGTTTTTGCACAAGTCACATATAAAAGCACATATACCCTATTCATTAGGGGCATCTTTGGCTACCTCAGGGCTTTCACACTCAAAACACTCAAAAGGAGGACCGTCATTGCAATCATCATTCCTGGAAGCACATCAGCAAGTAGTAAGTCTAAATACATCTCACACTGCTGCTCTAGCTCAATATTGCATGCTAGAACACACACTGAAGATCATTGCCAAGTTTTCGGAGGCCTCATTTGGGTCTTTGCCAGATCAATGCTATTGGACATCTTGCACACATTCATCAAGTGGAAGCATTGCTATGTAGGCAGCTCTCAACTCAGCAAGGGGTTGAGGAAGCTAGACCACAATCAAACTAACCCCTATTTCCAGTCCCCAAGTGAAGAGAGCTAGGGTTTTGAAGAAGAAGAAGAAGCCAATATTGCGTTACAAATCTGCGATTGTAAAAATCTGAACACAACCAAAATCCTAGACCATAGATGATTTAGGTGCCAGAAATCAGAATCAGCGCAAACTGGCAGAGGTCAAAATCAGCCCAGGAAATCAAAACCATCTGCCGGTACTGCCCAGGATATACGATTTCACCTTGTCCTCATTTCCAGAATTCTAAATTTTGCTTGCAGTCAGATGACACCCTACACAGCCCGCATCCTCCACATCTAGACTTCGCAAATCAATGCAATCACTCTAAACCCTAATCCATTGTTTCTTTGTCGAGCTTTCAAGAGCTATAAATTTCCATTTATTATCAGCACATCTTTAAAATATGAGCATTTAGTGTATTTCTGATTCTGAAATACATTTTTACAATAAAGTAATTTTAAATAGGAGGAATAAACCTAACTTCATATTACATTTTGGTAATCCCACTTATTTATTGTTACATGCAACCTATGGTTTTTATCCTTCCTCTCAGCGATTCAGGTTTCAGTCCATTTTTGTTGGTTTTAGGCCAAATATTTTTCCTCTTTAGAGTTTTTCAAAACCCTTCTACCCTTTGAAGCATAATTAAATGCTATCTTCTTATGCCATCTAAGCAAGTCGAATCCCCAACCCCAACACACCATAGTGCTCAGTTAGTGAAACTTGCATTGATCACATCTAAACCCCGCTAGTTTCTCATCATTCTAAAAAGATGGCACATGTCACCAATGCTCCTTTATCCTCTCCCATTGAGGTTACTCCTGACATAGGTGAGGGTGACATTGTTTATGTTCATGGCAATTCTACACACATTACAAATAATAGTGTTGTCATTGAGACATTATCTGAGCACAAAGGTGACAAATATGAAGCTAATGACGACCAAGCACCCATAATTCAACAAACATTACCTACAATCCCAATTGACAAATTCACTCAAATCCTAAAATATGAACTCTTAACATTGATAGTGTTCTCGCAGAATTATTGGCAGCCCACAAGCAACAATGTGCTGAAATAACAAAGAGTGATACGAATCCACCTTCTAGCAGATCCCCTCCTCCTTTAGGTACTACTACTCGAGCAATTAATCACACCTTACCTACACCTACACCTACACCTACACCTATTGTGGGGACATCCAACATGGCCCCCTAAACTACTATGTGTACTTGTTATGTGGCCTTTATTGCTGGTCCTAGTACCCCACATATGGTTTAAGTTCCTATTATTAATGTGCAACTTACAGACAGCTTTTCAAGACATGCAAGTGCAACTAGCTCTCCTCCCAACAATCACAAGTGACCACTAGTTCCCTAGGGTTACTTAATAACCCATTAGCCTTAAAGGTTTTGAATCATCCACTTTCACCTGGGTTTACTGCACCTAAGTTTGCCTCTTATGATGGTAAGGCTGATCCACAACAGCATCTTCATGCCTTCATGGCTTCTTGCCTTGATGTCTTGTTAGCAAAACTCTTTCTGCACAGACTTAAAGAATATGCGCTTGATTGGTTCTATACCCTAAGACTCCATGTAGATATTTCAAGCTTTAGCTGATAGCTTTCTTATTCATTTTTCGATCAAAATTAGGCAATGCCCATCTCCTACACAAATCACTCAAGTTGAGCAACAATCTAAAGAGAGGGTTGCAAATTATGTCTTATGCTATAAGACCTTGCTTTCCGAAAGACCTAAGCACATAGATGAGAGTGACTTAATTGAAGTAGTCATCACTAGCCTCATCCCAAAATTAAAGGAAAGGGCCATGTTATCCAATTTCACATCTTTCGAGGACCTTTGCCAAACAGTTATTTGGTTCACCACCATTATTTGGTTCTAATGACATCGACGTTGGCCCCTTGATCTTTCCTCCTCTTCCCAAAGCCTTTCCTTACACCTTTGTAGTATTCGCTCTCTTTGAATATCTTGATCATTTTTGGCCCAAAGGTTTTGCAATATCATGTAACCCCTAGCAATAAGTCATTGTAGGCAATCAAGGAGATGCTCAACATATTCAATAACCACAAAGTTGCCTCAGATGGGATCTCGCAACACTTGGGTTCTTTCGGATTCTTCCGAACGTGCTCCTGTAAGGAGAGATCCCACAAATACTTGAAGTCTCTTGTGAGTTTTTTTGTTGATTTTGTTTCGCCCTGTTTCTTGAACCAGTTTGCTCAATAGTTCTCTATGTCATTAAAAAGAATGGTTGACAATAGTTTCGTCAAGTGACATACTCTTGTGTTCAATATCATTTGAGTCTTATTAAGTCAACGGCGCCAAAATGTAGTATAGATAATGTCTATTGAGATGTTAGACTATCAACAAAAATAAACATATCTAAAACAGCAATGGAAGCACACATACCATAACAAAATATTGAATAATGGAAGCTTTGTATTGCTTAAAGATAAGCACCATTGCAATCTGATTAGTTCGAACCTGATACAAGTGTCCTTACCCGACAATCACTATGTTTCTTAAAGGAAAAACTTAATGGTTGTCGGATGCCCCAACCATTCAACCGACATTAACAAAATGCTTTTGAAAAAACTAACAAAATGCTGAGATTCTAACAAAACATGTCAGCTGTAATTACTCACAGATGACAAGTTAGCAGTCTACACTCGAATGATTTTCTTGAAGAGTTTGTAATTGTTTGCTGATAACTGATCCTTGTTTGATTATTCTACCAGATTCTGATTGCTGCCATTTCTTCCGTTTTTGTTTGAGGTATTTGAGTTTCTCAATGAGATTTTGTTTGTAATTGACTTCTTGCCACCATTAATAAGTGTGTGAATCTAACTTGGAATGGGAGAGGCACATCCAACAAAATTTGAATAGAGGTCTTTCAATGCTAGAAAATATCACATATTTGGAATATGATAAACCAATGATACGAGGGTAGAAACGATCACCCATGCTGAAAACAGCTTATTATTGCTGATTTAGTGATCAAAAATAAAAATTGATTCTAATTTTTCCTCAATATAGTTTGTTGCCTTTTTTGGTTGAATGTGCCCTAAGAAAATTTCAGTTCAATCGAAGAGGCATCATTTTCAAAAGTCCTGAGGGCTTCAGCTGTTCTTTTATTAGATGTGCCTCCTTTTTTTTCTCCAGGGGCATGATTGTATTTAAACCCCCATTAGCATGAGATTTATGGGGTTAGCAGATAAAACCCAATTCTCCTTTGAGGTAATTATGTGGCTTCCTTGTGGAGAAATATATACATTTGTCATTCATTATAGAAAATTTGTCTGCAGCTCATGTGGAAAAAAAACGAGCCCTATGGGAGTGTTTGATTTGTGTGGACTGCATACTTGGCTCCCGGTGGATCAAAGTCCTAGTGGTATTGCAAGAAATTGTTTGCTAGCTTCCCGTGATCCAATGAAGCAGACCTTTGTCTGAGTTTGTTCTCATAGGTTTTTGTATCATAATCATGTTGATATTCTCGAGTTGCACTTTGGTTTGAAAAAAATAAAAATTGTAGAGTATACCTAAGCTTTGAATGTTCCAAGATTGGATCCGTTGGTGTAATAATTTGTCAATAGGACAAAGTAGTTGATTTTCACCAACGCTCTGGGACTAGGTCCTTTTGCTTGAACGGGCAGCTCCGCTATTGTATGTGAAATGAAAAAAATATTGATGTTGGCCGAGGGCCGGAGATCCAATAGGCGAGACTCCACCGCACTGCGACAAATGCTTGCAATTTCGTGCAAGGGAGGAATTTGCTAGGAAGGTGGGAATGTGGGAGTGAGAAATTAGGAGGGGGATTAATACTGCAAGTAGGAAAAGTTCATATTCTTGCCAGGATTAATCAAAGATATCAACACACACAATTAGGAAAGAATAACAACCTTGCTAGTTATATCAAGACAAGATGAAACCATGAACATAAAATTTCACTTATTCACTCATCCAGAAAAGTTGAAACTCCTTTCTTTATTGACATATTTGTAAAGTTATACAATAAGAGAGATGAAGGAAAACATAAGAAAGAGAAATAGAGGAAATTTGATCACTTGTTTCTAGAGAGAGTATGGGAGCTAGTAAACAAGATTAACCATCCTTTTAAAATGAGGAGGTTATCTCCTTTTATAGCTTTACAATCCATCTCTTCATCTAACCCCCACATGAATTTTCATATTCCCATCACAAGTGACTTTTCACATAACCTTAGGAAACACAAAATAAGTCCCCTTTTTATAATTGCAAAAGGTACTTTTACATTGCACAAGTATTTCATAGTCACTTTAATGAATAAGACAAAAAGTCATGATTGTTTACAACGAAGAATTAGAAAGGAGGTAGAGAAGAGGAGAAAGAATGAGGAGAGAAGAGAAGGAATGCTCCAAAGCATGGATCAAGATACCTCCGCGTTGATGAAGATCTGCTCCAAAGAAGTTGAAGATGAAAACTTGCTCCATGATGGCCCTCTGCAACACTACTATGCTCTGTTGATGAAGACTGCTCCTTTGGACACCTTGCCTCTTTAAAAACTCTTGAAATGATGAACATTTGCAACAACTTTGCTTGAACACACTCGAAGAAGAGTGATGAGCACTGAGAAGTAGACCACTTTGGAAGATGACTTCCCTCATTGAGAAAATCCTTCTGATCCTTGAGACACTGTCACATCTTTATGACCAACCATTCACATGGGAGAGATTGGATGCACTTTGTTCATCCCGCCATGATCTCGATTTACGCATCATGGGAGCACGATAATGAGTGAAGTATGAGACCAAATAGTTCCGATTCTAGAGCAAGGAAAGAAGAATGAAACCAAAACCCATTTCATCCACCTTTTGATCATGCACCCAATGTGAAATGAACTGAAATGGCCTTCGGTACAAAATTGGCATTTTTTCATTTTGACACTCTTTGCTCTCTACATCGGGAAATGCAGGAATTGACTTGAAAATAGAGAGGAGCTCTTGTGAATGCTTTGAGACTATTGTAGGATGTGTCGAGCATTGAAATGGACCACTTTTAGCTCATTTCACCCATTTACTATTTTTAGAATATTCACCATTATTGTTCCCTTTTGGCCATTTTTGTCATTTTTGTCAATCTTGCCAATTTTCGAGTGTCTCGATCATGGGAAATGTAATGAGTATGAATGCACATTTTCTCAGACTTACTATTTTTAGTAGGTGCTCCCATAGAGACTTACTAAAAATAGAAAGTGGTCTTCCTAGTGTCGGATTCGAACAAAAAAGGCCTTGAAAAATTCTACTTCTCACCGGGATGCGTTGCTCCAATTTTCAAAGGTTTTCTCATCCGGATCTTTGCGAATTCGATAAGGAAACTTGCAGGTCTGCGTGTCCCTCGTCTAACAGGGCAGAATGCTGATGGAAAACTCAGTCCTCACTATCCCTAAAAAATATGTACTTCATGGCACGAAAACTAGTTGATGCGAAACTAGCTTTTTTAGGGATGCTTTGCTCCAATTTTCATAGGTTTTTCTCGCCTAGATTTTCGCAAATTCGAAAAGGAAACTTGTAGGTCTGCGCGTTCCTCGTCTAACAGGGCAAAATGCTGATGAAAAACTCAGTCCTCAATATCCCTAAAAATAGGTACTTCATGGCACGAAAACTAGTTCACATGAAACTAGATTTTTCAGGGATGATTTCCTCCAATTTTCATGGGTTTTTCTCGTTCGGATCTCTCGGAAAGTGAAGAGGTTCCTCGCTGCCCTTTCGTTGTTGTGTCATGGCAGCCATTAATGTAGGCTTGAAGCTTTGACAGCGAGAAAAATCATTCATGTGCTCTCACCCTTGGATTGACAAGTGGCATTGTTGCATTGGTCAACGAGAAGGGCTGGAATGAGGTGAAAAGAGCTAAACATGTGCCACGAGCTTCACCAAGGTCATATGATGGACCAGAGGGCATAACTGGGGTTGGGCGCATTTTTGTGTCCCAACTGTCACAAGGGGAGGAGACAGATGAGGTGAAAGGAGGTGAAAATTTGAACCGCAAAAACATACCTTGATGAACCCATATATGATTTTGACTCCCAAGAGACTTATGAAGACAATGGGATGGGTCTCAAGATCCAATTCTTCCTAAAACCCCTCAAATTGATCCTCCTTTCTTAAGATAGTGGGGTGTGCTGCCAAAAGTGAGTTGTGGAAAGAAGCACCTATATCTTGTGAAGGATTTGAACATTTCATCATGTAGAGAATTCTCCAAGATTTCCAATGAGTATTTGTTTGCCTCTTAACTCCTTACGGAGCTCCCAAAATCATCCATGAAAGATCAGGTACTTGTTTTGACTGCCTTCTCCTTACACCTTAGGCACTCGGGGGCTAAGACTAGGTCACATTCGGAACTGGGCTAGGGCTGGACATGGGCGCATTTTTGTGTCCCAACTGTCCCAAGGGGAAGAGACAGACGGGATAGAAAAGTGTGCCCTCACCTAGGAGTGACAAGTGGCAGCAGGTGATTTGGCAAGGCGAGAGAGGAGAGGGGATTGAAAAATGGCCTGCGGAGGCTTCCGGGGTCATATGATGAATCAAGGGCTAACATGGGCATGGGAAGCATTTTTGTGTCCCAACTGTCCCAAGGGGATGGAACAGACGAGATAGAAGTGTGCCCTAACCTAGGAGTGACAAGTGGCACTTTGTGATTGCACAACAGGAAAGGCTAGGAGTAGTTGAAAAGGGGCTAAACTTGCATTATGGAGCTTTTTAGGGTCATATGATGGTCTAGAGGGCTTAAACGGAGCTGGGCATATTTTTGTGTCCCAACTGTCCCAAGGGGACGAGATAGACGGGACATAAATGAGCACCTTCATCTCGTGCTGACATGTGTCCACCTGTGAAAATGGCTAAGTCCCAAAAGCTTACCTTGAGGAGAGCCTTGAAGACGAAGTTTCTAGAGCTCCGGGTGGACTTTTTGGGCACTTCTTTATATGAAATTGACTCCAAACAACCTTTTGAGAAGAATGGGATGGGTCCCATGATCTAATTCTACCTGCAATTCCTTAAAAATAGACTTTTTCTTGGGACTGCAGTTTGTGCCTTCCAAAAACAGTTTGTGGGTTATGCCTTCCAAAAACAGTTTGTGGGACCGCAGGTTGTGCTCTTGCTCTGTTTTAGTGGGTTACCTTGGCCAGAGAGGAAAGTTTAAAGAGAACTTCATTTGTATGACATCCTCCACAGTTGTTATAGAATGGGGTATTGTTGCCTCCTAGAGCAATAGATTTGCTAGAATTAAATATGGTAGGCAGTGTTTATTACCCATATTCTTTTTGACGAGCTTTACAAGAGCTAGCTTTTGAAGAAAAAATAACTAAGACATACCCTTTTTGTGATCTGTTTATTTGCAGGAGGATGCAAAGCTTCTAGTTAGGATGATAACTAAGTTGGAGTGCTTTGAACACATTCCATTTCATTTGTGTCAAGAACTGCTACAGCAACAAAAATGATTCGGTTGGAAAACTTGACGTGATTTGTTGGGATTTCTTTTGCCTTTTCTCATGTATTGTTTTTGGAAATTTTCTTCTATCTTATTGTCTTCTATAGCTTATTGTACGATGCTTTTTCTGTAGTGACGACTTGATGTGTGTTCTCCTTCCTTATCGATTGTCCTTGCAAATGTCTTTCGTTCTATGGTCGGAGAATATGGAGCATGACAAAGTTGTACCCAGGCTAGATGTTCATGTGTATGGCATAGTTTGCATCTGAAGGGGATATATTCATTGTAGATGGGCTACTCCCATTCAATACCTCCCATGTCAAGAATAAGCCCATCCGGAGGGGTTTATCCAGATCTAGATCTACACAAATCTTAGCATAATTGAAGACACTTGGGTTTCTAGTAAAATTAAAGGCAGCTTTGATATATTCTCAAAAGGCATTTTCTATTTTCTTCAAAGCATATTCTTGTCAGTTTTTGCTACGCAACAACAATACATGAGCCCGAACTAGAATTTTAGTAAAGAGATCTTTTGTGTTGTTGAATGTAAGAGACTCGTGTCTCATAAAGACACCAGCCTTTTTCATGAACTCTGGTCCTCCCGGGGTTGATTGCTCTCTTGCTTCAAGGAGATGACTGGCATGAAATACCCTTTAGGCATCATGAGAAATGTCTATAGATCCCATGGGTTTCAAGTTCTCCTAAACCAAAATATGGAGGGTTTGAGAGGTTAGGTAAGTTCAAGAGTGAATTTTGAGATCAACGCTTTTTCTTATTAATTGTTGTAATCAATTTTCAATATCGTCCATTATAGACACACTTGGGAGAGTGTAGCAACCACTTTCCATTTTGGTAGAAAAGTTTCGTCAGGATGATTGTTTGTTGGACATGATATTAAAGAAATTGTTGCATTTTTCTTTCCAAATTGGTGTTATGTCATTCTAGACAAAGTGTTACCTAAGACTTGGAGATGCTAGGACGGCAAGACGGGGTTTCAAGACAACAAAAAAATTCTACATTTTGGGAACGGCGGGGGACAGCTGATTAAAAATATAAATAAATATTTAAAATATAAAAATATAGTGACTAAACTTTATAATGAGCTGAAATAAAACCATATGAGACTTGAATAAGATGAAATAATACCATTTTGGATTTAAATAAGGTGAAATGATGAAATATCAAATACATCTAAATTATTAATTATACATAATTTAATAAAACCATTTCAATTTGACACGAAAAGTAAATAAGCTGAAATAAATTATAAAACCATTGTGATTGATCAAGTGACAATACTTGAATACATATCATTAATCTCAAATTCAAATACACCAACAATTGTCAATATTACAAAAAGAAGAAAAGTTTCAGCCTAAAAATCAGAATCAACATCTGAAACAACATCCATGAACTCCTCGCTAGAACTATCATCCTTGTCCTCAAAGGAGAGCCCAATCAATCCCGTTGCATAGTATTGTCCAATTCTACCTGCCTCGGCTCCTCGGGATCTACATCCCACCGTAATGTTGGGGTTTGTTTGTACTTAGTTGTCATGCAATCCATAAAATGCAAAACACTGTGTACAGCTACAACTTCCTTCACTCTCATAAAGGTAAGCCTATTCCTCTTTACAGAGTGGATCCAACCATATGTAGACCAATTACTCTAAGAGGAAAAGGAGCTAGAAACCTAAGAAATGAGGGAAATACAAGTGTTTACAGCAGTCCTGACACCGATACAATCGACACCAACTCACCGGTTTTTCATGTGCCAATGTTACCCTGTCCATCTTTCTCTGAAGTTTTGTACCCATCAAGTTCAATGAAGTTGAGCCACTCCAACCTGATTTGTGAAGCCTCCTTTGGACTATACATTTTTAAGGCCCTTCTTCACCTCATCGTCATCTAAAGGGATAACTCTACCGGCCTCTCCACATACCATTTTGGATTCAATGCATATGCAGCCATATGAAGTGGGGTGTTCAACTTCTCCCATCTATGTTGAATGATGGGTTGAATATGTTCATGGTAGAACTCCAAAGTGGGGTCCCTCACCCGAATAGTTGCCTTCATTTGCCCAAGCATGTTGTCAATGCACTCATATATCTCACCAAGATTGGGGTTGTTAGAATCCCCTATTTGATGACGCTAAAAATTGGAGTTATAATTGATGTGATGTATTTCACATCAACCCAAAATGTTTCCCTCACCACCACTTCCTTCACTCTCTTCCCTTGCTCTGTCTTGGACTCACGCCACCTAGTCCAATCTGTGTCATAATCATAATTTGCAGGGGCTCTTGCTACTCAAGCCTTCTATCCAACAAAATAAAAAAGGATACAAAACGGGTGTCAACTAGTTTGAGGAATTCCTCCTTCGAAAAGCTTCAAAAGAGTTCTAATTATATGTGGTGATTACATATGAACATATGCACATCCTTGGTCTCATTCACTATCCTGTTGACCCACTGAATCTTCCCTGTGTCTTTCAGTGTATAGTTCATGGCATGCATGCAACACGAGGTCCAATAAATATGATTGAGGCGTGCTCCACTAACTTACTGTTTTCTGCGCACACATAAGTTGCATCGTGATGTATAAAACATTTTAAGGTTCAATCTCCTCAATGGCATCCTTCAAAATCTGAAATGGAAACTCAGCATCTTTCCACTTCCCAGAACAATCAATTGCTCTCAAGAAATACGATCCATCTTTGCAAGAGACAATGATATTGATGAGTGGACGATGTCTAATATCCGTCCACCCATCCATGATAATGTTGCATCCATGTGACACCCATGTGACCTTCATCTCCTCCATCAACAGATTAACCTTGAAATAGTTTTTATCCAAGATTGTTGTCCTCAATTTGGTGTCTCCAGGAGGCACATAACTTGTACCTTTTTTTACTACCTTGGCCATAGCCTCCTTGTAATAAGGAGAGCAAGCGGCATGAAATGGGATCATAGCAACATGAAAAATTCTCGATAGCATCATCCGCCTCTTCCCTTGCCTTTGAATCAAACATGTCTACAAGTGGATTGGGGTTGCTTTCCATTTTTTCACTCTAAAACTACGACTAGCCAAAGTATTCCTCTTAATCCTAAGAGAGCTCAAATGAGTGTTAGCCTCATTACTAGCACCACGAACTTTTGGAACGTTGTTTGTGGTATTTCCATTAAAACGTCTCAGTATCTCTACTCTCTGATCAAGTGAAAGAACCTTACAAATACCAACCCCCTTCTTGTAAGGTACAATAAGTGTGCATTGGTCCAAGTGATGTTGACATGCCAAGTAAGTGCACATATGTTGCACTACCATAGTTTACCCCCTCGAGACTTGGGGTTCTCAAGTATCCGAGAAATTGTTGCAATGGCTTCTTATCAAATGGTCTAATGGCAAATGTGGACAACATTTGAGAGGGGCAATTGGTAGCACTACCAACTGAACTACCAATTGTCATTGGCACTACATTTTGTCTCACTTCTCCACCTCCCCCAATTATGTCATCACCAACACTTCCACCTATCTCAAGTTCAACCCTCTCCTCCTCTGATTCATAACCATACTCAGAAGAAGAACTCATGGTGATGATTGTTTGGGACTGTAATGAATTAAAAAAACAACCATAACCGTATACAATGAATTAGAAAAAGGTGATAACTATAGGCAATGATTATAATTTTAATTTATAAACAAGTAAAACAGCCATAACTATATGTATTATGCAATGAATTTAAAAACAGCGATAACTATATAGTATATGCAATGATTAAGAAAAAGTAAAACATCCATAACCATATGCATTGTGCAATGAATAAAAAAACAGCCATAAGTTATAACTACATGCAAATTGCAATCACAATGATTTTTAAAAAACAGCCATAGGCTATTAGGCCCATAACTATATGCAAAAAAATTAAAAAATATTAAAAAACAAAAACATAAAAACTGAAACATCAAACATAGCCATAGGAGTATTAAGTTTTTTTGTATCTACATTCATGTGTATCAAAGTTTTTGTATTCCTAATGTTATTGTTTCTAAGAATGTGTATCATACTATCATGGTAAAGTTAAACCTAGCCAAACCTATTCAATGAATCAACAATCAAGAGTTTTATGTTTTAAGATTTTAAAAAATACAATTTTAACCCTAACAAGTAACAACCAAACCCTATGCAGTATGCATTTTGTAAAATCCTACAAACTATAAACATGATTACATTGTGAATGTAGATACAAAAACTTAAAAACAGTCCTAAATAATGCAAATAGAAGCTAAATTTTAAAAACTAGAGACTATTATCAAGCATTGTAAGCAAATAAAATTATAAATACCTCTTGTTTGCTCTTGCTCTTGCTCTTGCCCTTCTTCCTCTTGTTCTTGCTCTTGCTCTTACTCTCCTCTTCTTCTCTTTGCTCACTTTGCTCAGTGTGTGAATATTGAATGTGATATGGAATGAGACCATAGAGTCATTTTATAACTTAAAATGTCCCTTTTAGGGTTAGGGTTATGTTTGTTTTATATTAATATTACTTTCCATCCCAAAAAATATCAACAAGGTGATTTTTTTAAGAAAACTTTTTTTAAAATATGTTGTGACATCGGGAGGTCTAGACTTCTCCGAGACATACCTGACCTGTCCTAAGGACATCCAAATGTCCACGCCATCCCCAACACATTTCAAATGTCCCGAGATGTTCCATAACTTTTATGGACATCATGGGGACGCCCCACTTTCTTTTCTACACTTTTGAAACATCAAGGGTACATTTCCCCCTTTCTCAACATCCCAAGAACATTCGGGACACTTGGTTTTTTAGGGGACACATCCCAACGTAACACTATTCTAGACCACATTCCTAAACTCAAGGTTCATAGAGATCATTGCCTCATCAAATGAAAAGCCTTCCAGGCTTCAATAGGGATAACCTACGGGTTGATCAAATCGGGTCTGCTTTTATGTGTGACAAGATCTCGGTTGGTTTGTTGAGAGTGAAGAAAGCATCAAAAGCTTAGATGCGGCAATCATATGACAATGAAAATTAGAATATATTAGGTTGATAGTTGAATTTTTTTTACAGAAAACTACAGAAAATTTTAAAAAATAAATAATATTTTTCCCTAAATTAGAGCCGACCCGGACCAAAGTTATTCGGGTCGGCTGAAAAATCCGGATCCGGCCAGATTTTGTGCATATCCAGCCGGATTTGGTAACTATGGCCATAACACTAATGAGACTAACACAGTTGATTTTTGGCCATTTCGATAAACACAAACCTCAAAAGTGCATTCATTGCTCACCTTTATAAGTTCTTAAAAAAAAACAGACTTTTAATACACAAAAACACATTTCTTTTTATTGTATATGACTAATAGCATAAAAGTAACATACCTAACCTAACCCTAACCCTAAAAGTGTTATTTTATGTTATAAATTTACAATATGGGCTCATTTCAAGAGCAAGAGTGAAAGTGAGAGCAAGGGCAAGAGGAAGAGCAAGAGCAAGAACAAGAGGGAGCAAGAGGTATTTATAATTTTATTTGCTTACAATTATATTTAGATTATAAGTTTTTTTTTTTTTTTTTAAATTTAGATTATATTTGCATTTGTTAGGGGCTGTTTTTTAGCATTTGCATCTACATTCACAATGTAATCATGCATATAGTTTGTAGGATTTTTAAAAATGCATATTGCATAGGGTTTGGTTATACAAACTACAATGTAAATGGTTACGTTTTTTTTTTAATTACATTTTTATTTCTAGTTTAAAATTTATATTATTTTTGCATTTTTTAGGGGTTGTTTTTTAGCATTTGCATCTACATTCATAATGCAATCATGCATATAGTTTGTGGGATTTAAAAAAATGCATCTTGCATAGGGTTTGGTTGTAAAATTTAAAATTTAAATGGCTACGTTTTTTTAAATTAATTCATTACATAATCAATCAATCATATAGTTATGGTTGTTTTTAATTCATTGCAGCAATCATCACCATGAGTTCTTCTTCTGAGACTGAGTATGAGTATGAATCAGAGCAGGAGAGGGTTGAACGGGAAGTTGAGATAGGTGGCCGTGGAAGAGTTGGTGATGCCACAATGGGGGAGAGTGAAGAAGGGACACAAAATGTAGTGGCAGCAACAATTGGTAGTTTAGCTGGTAGTGCTACCAATTGCCCCTCTCAAATGTTGTCCAAATTTGCCATTGGACCATTTGATAAGAAGAAGCCATTGCAACAATTTGCCCAAATAATTGATAACCCCAAGTCTGGAGGGGGGAGCAAAGTATGGAAGTGCAACATATGTGCACTGACTTGGCATGGTAGTATCACTAGGACCAATGCACACTTGTTGCATCTTACAGGAAGGGGGGTTGGCACTTGTAAGGGTCTTTCACTAGAGCAGAGAGCTGAGATGGTGAGAATCTTCAATGGAAATACCACGGACAAAGTGCCAGAAGTTCGTGGTTCTACGGCTAATACTCCATTGAGCGCTCATAGGACTGGCAAACTTACTAATACTCTAGCTGGTTCTAGTTTTGAAGTGTCAGAAGTGGAAAGCAGAGGGAAGAGAAAGGCCGTGGGGGCAGCCCCAAATTCAGTTATTGACATGTTTGATTCAAAGGCAAGGGAAGAGGCAGATGATGCTATTGGGAAATTTTTCTATGCTGCTGGGATTCCATTTAATGTTGCTCGCTCTCCTTATTACAAGGAGGCTATGGCTAAGGTTGCAAAAGCAGGTACAAGTTATGTGCCTCCTGGAGACACAAAACTCAGGACAACAATCTTGGATAGAAACTATTCCAAGGTTAATGTATTGATGGAGGAGATGAAGGTGACATGGGTGTCACATGGATGCAGCATTATCATGGATGGGTGGACGGATATTAGACACCGTCCTCTCATCAATATCATTGTCTCTTGCAAAAATGGACCGTACTTCTTGAGAGCAATTGATTGTTCTGGGAAGCGAAAAGATGTTGAGTTTCAGTTTCAGATTTTGAAGGATGCCATTGAGGAGGTTGGACCTTCAAATGTTGTACAGGTTATCACAGATGCAGCTTATGTGTGCAGAGCAGCAGGCAAGCTAGTGGAGCGGGAATATAGGCATATTTATTGGACTCCATGTTGTGTGCATGCCATGAACAATGCACTGAAAGACATAGGGAAGATTCAGTGGGTTAACCAGATAGTGACTGATGCCAGAGATGTGCAGAAGTTCATATGCAATCACCACACATCATTGGCACTTTTTCGAAATTTTTCGAAGAAGGAATTTTTGAAACCAGTTGACACCCGCTTTGCATCCTATTTTATTTTGTTGGAGAGGATGTTTGAGTTGCAGGAGCCCCTGCAAATTATGATTATGACACAGATTGGACTAGGTGGCGTGAGTCCAAGACAGATCAAGGGAAAAGAGTGAAGGAAGTGGTGTTGCGGGAAACATTTTGGGTTGATATGAAATACATCATATCAATTATAGCTCCAGTTTTTAGTGTCATCAAATATGGGGATTCTAACAGCCCCAATCTTGGTGAGATCTACGAGTGCATTGATAGCATGCTTGGGCAAATGAAGGCAGCTATTCGGGTGAGGGACCCCACTTTGGAGTTCTATAATGAACATATACAACCCATTATTCAACGGAGATGGGAGAAGTTGAACACTCCTCTTCATATGGCTGCGTATGCACTGAATCCCAAATGGTATGTGGAGAGGCCAGGTAGAGTTGTCCCATTGGATGATGATGAGGTGAAGAAGGGCCTTATGAAGGCTTTTAAAAAAATGTACACTCCACAAGAGGCTTCACAGATCAGAATGGAGTGGCTCGACTTCACTGAACTCGATGGGTACAAAACATCAGCAAAGGCAAACAGGGTAACATTAGCACAGGAGAAACCAGTGAGTTGGTGGCGACTGTATGGGCTTCAGGATCTGCTGCGACCACTTGCCATTCGCCTCCTTTCCCAGGTTTCTAGCTCCTCTGCCTCTGAGAGGAACTGGTCTACGTATGGTTGGATACACTCTGTTAAGAGGAATAGGCTTACCTCTGCGAGAGCGGAGAAGCTTGTAGCTGTACACAGTGCTTTGCGTCTTATAGATCGCAAGACACCTGAGTACAAACAGACTCCAGCATTACGGTGGGATGTAGATCCCGAGGAGCCGAGGCAGGTTGAAGAGGACAACACTGTGCAGCGAGGATTGATTGGGCTTACCTTTGAGGACGAGGATGCTAGTACCAGCGAGGAGGAGTTCATGGATATTGCTTCGGATGCGATTCTGATTTTTAGGCTGATACTTGTAGTTGTCCTCTTTTTTTGTAATATTGACAATAGACAATTGTTGGTGTATTTGGCTATGAGATTAATGATATGAATATTAGCTATTGTCACTTGATCAATCGTATTTTAGAATGGTTTTACTTTTATATTTTGTAATATTAATATATTTGAAATTTCAAATTTCAGCTTGTCTCATATTCAAAATTCAAATATGTATTATGAATTTTCAATTTATGACATTAACATATTGATATTATAGTGTATTTGATGTTTATGAGTTCAAGTTTCACCTTATTTAAATCTCAAATGGTTTTATTTCAGCTTATTTATATAATTTAGTCACTATATCTTTTTATTTTAAATATTTATATATTTTTTAATCAGCCATTTATATAGCGTCCCCAAAATTTAGAAATTTTTTGCCGTCCCAGGAAACCCCGCCCCCCGTCCCAAAAGTAACTATGATTTCTACACACTTAGAGGCCTTGCCTCTAAAACTGAGAATTTTCCTTGCAATTGGGGCAGACAAGCCAGGAAACAACCCTTAAAAAGTGAACTTCTTGCCCATTTTAAGCAGCGCAAACCTAAAAAAATCATTTATATGCAAACTACCTAAAGATTCTTACAGATTTGTTTAATGTCTAGATTCTAAATATTACTATACCTTTGATAATTTCTATGCAAATTCAATATCTTACTATTGAAAATTTATGCTTATCCATTTTATCTCCCTTGGGTGTGTGAAAAATACATCAAGAGGATATTACCTCTAGGCTATGTCACAAGGTACACCGAACTTTATCAAAAATAGTTTCAACTTTGCCGAACTTTATTGAAAAATTTTGAATGTCTCCAAACTTTGTTCTCATCAAACATGAGATCAAACCTTATCCATTTTTTTTACATGGGAAGATTTTGATATGTTTTTGCATTATTTTATAAATGTGTGTATCTATACACATACTGACTGAAAGCAAAGGACGGAAAGCTCTTCCACCTGACCTCTGACATATTTATGCGTTCTTTTAGAAAATCTAAAAAAATCAAAAAATATTTTAGTCAAATTAAAAGATAATTTTTTTTATATTTCGCACTTTATCCATTGGCAAACTTTATCCAAAATTTACCCTTGTCAAACATGGACTCTAAATTGAACCTTGTGACAACCTCTAGTTTGTAGCAAATGCATTGATGGCCATTACCATATCTTGTCCCTAAAGTTTTTAGTAAATATATAGATAGGACATTATTTTCCCAAAACTTAAAGTTTATGCAATCTATTTACATGGAAAGCTTTTTACATGTTTTTGCATTATTTTATCAATGTGTGTGTATATAAATATCGTGCCTGAATGCAAAGGGCAGAAAGCTCTCTCCACTCGGTTCCTCTGACATATTTATGCATTTATCTTAAAAAATAGAAAGAAAGAAAAGAAATTTGTTTGAACTTGAATGTGTTTTTCTTTTGCACTTTATACATATGCAAACTTGAACTGAACTTTATCCTCACCTAACATGAACTCGAACTCAAATCTTGTGGCAGCCTCTAGGTTTGTAGCAAATGCGTTGATTGTCGTTACCATGTCTTGTCCTTAATTTTTAGTAAATCTACAGATAGGATATTATTATACTTACTGAATGCAAAGGACGGAAAGCTATCTCCACTCTGTCCCACTTGACACATTATCTTAGAAAATAAAAAAAAAACTATAAAAATATTGTTCAAACTTAAATATGTTTGTTCTCGTGCACTTTAACCATATGCAAACTGGAACCAAACTTTATCCTTGTTGAACATGAACTTGAACTCAAACTCAAACTTGTGACAACTTCTAGGTTTTTAGCAAATGTATTGATGGTCAATAACATGTCTTTTGTCCCTAAATTTTTAGTATATACACAGATAGGATATTATTACCCCAACCAGCAGTCCTCGCACAACCTGTCTCCCCCACTCAGAAACATAGTTACCAAGTAAGCAGATCCAGATCCGTCGGAAGAACCAAAAAGTCAGAGTTCTTGAAAAAGTTTAGAAAAATCCTGTCCAAAATATAGACATATTATATATGTGCATAGTTTTACGAATATGCGAAATTGTTAATAAAAATGGGAAAAAATAATAACATTGTAAATAATATGAATATATTTAATAAATAATAATATACAAGGCTGCTGATGTCTTTTTTTGCAAAAAAAATACAAACACAAAAAAAAGGGCGGAGACCCAGACCAAGCATGTCTGAGTAAGCTTAAAATCCAGATGCAGGCAGATTTTGTGTAAATTCGGCCGGATTTGGTAACCATGCTAAGAAACACATTTAGTTTTAATGGACAATCTTGAGTTATCTAGGTGTTCTCTAAGGTCCCATGTATAAGCATTAGATGTACCTTTAAGATATGCTATATATTTTATTTTAGAGTGGGAATATATTGTTATTTGTCTCTTCACCATAGGTGTGTGGCAAATGCCCCGATGGGTCATTATTATATCTTCTTCTGTGGGTCGACAGTACATCTGCCACTAAGGGTCTTATTCTCCTCTACAAGTTTGGAATAAACCCAGCAGGAGGACCATGCCAGTAGAGTTATAGAGGATCCTTATTTATCATATACCTCTGGTATGTCGTCCAAATCCATACGTGAGACATTAGACCCGGCTTTTCAAAAACTACCAATGACTCATTATTACATCTCCCACGGGATTGTAGCAACTCCATAAGTGTGATGTTAAGCCTTCTTTGGTAGATTTGTAAAATTTCAACCTGTTGAAAAAGAATTATTATGAAGGATGATCAAACATGAATAGTTAAGTGGAGTCCTCAATTAGTGAGCTACAACATCATACTTGAAGAACTAGCAATGAATGTCAAGAACAACTATCTTCAAATGGATTTGGTCATTGGTCACACTTCATTCCATTCCTATGAGGGCCTACAAAGTGACCCAATAAATCCCTTTACAAGGAACTAGAGGGAAACCCAACAATTCCCTCTATGTGATTATCAAGGAAAAGAACACCAATCCTTTAAAAGCTAACATATTTAAGCATTTCTTATATCCATTGTGGGCATTTGCAGGTACAAAGCAGGAGTTTTGCAACAGTTGTGCTAGGATGTGATTGTCACTAAAATCTAATAATGAAAGAGGTTGTATATCACCATGACAACTTATCATGTGTGCCATGTGATGTGTGTCATAATCAACATTCGTTTCAATTCCTCGTGCCCTTGTCTTCATCTTTCATCGTGTGCCTAGACCCCAATCTGCTTGGCTATATTTCTGGATACCCTTCCTTTTTCAATAAATTATCTTTCTTGAAACTTGAATCTAATGATAACACTGGACAAATGAAACGTTAAGGATGTAAAAATGTACACATTTGTCATTTACATGCATTTATCTTAGTCATACAGTACACAACCAAACTTCGCCATGGTTTCCTACAAATAAGGAATGGATACACTTAGCACTATAAGTGCTAAGTACTCCATTGCTTTTTCATTGGTGGATTTGAAACCACTTTTCATCAGCTAGGAAACTTCATTATACATCTGAGTTATTTTCCATTTATGAGCTAGGAAAGCACATGCAACTTTGGTAGGTAAAGTTTACATTTTGACATGAAATTGCACACCCAAAGACGAGCTTAAGATAAGATGTCAATTTAACAAGCAACATATATAAAAGCAGCCTTTGCAATTTGATCAATATCATAATTAGTTTTCATTTTATTCAAGCTAGCATAATTTTCTCTTTTGGTATTAGATTAGGTTGTCTTCAAACCCCTTGCAACCCTAGCACAATCTATTGTAGAAATATGTTCTTAATAGTGTCTAACCCTCCAAATTTGTGTATGCAATAGTAAGACTACATGTCTTGCTGAGAAAAAGGCATGCATAAGGCAACTCACTCTGCAAAACAACCACCTAAAATCCGATTAAGAAGGCAAGAAAAGGAGCCACTTGCAATTAGAAGCTTAGCCTATATATAGTAAAAGAATCTAAGAGTAGAAATTTCCAATCCTCAAATTGACTAGAAGACTGGCTAAAAGTTCAAGCTCAACTTAGTGAAGAGCAAAGCTAAAAGGTTCAATGATCTGCAAGAGTAAAAAACAAGAAAACACAACCCATCAACCCAGCATGACAGTCTCATAGTCAGCAGGCTTACTATTAGCAGCCCCTACACAATGGGAGCAAAGGCATAGTTAACATGTTCTTACAAACACACTGAATATTCAGTTTGGACCGTACTTTTCGGTCCACCAGAACAAGTTTGGTTGAATATTAATTTTTTAATTAAAAATAAAAATGTTTAAATTAAAATAACTTCAACCTAAAACAAAAAAAAACAAGAAACACTAATTACCAAAATGTGTAAACGAAAAACATGTCTGCCTACTACAAATGCTACCTTGCATTTGAAATTTTTGGTATTCGTGTTGCATGTGGACTCTTTAACCTGTGTTTTAGACTGTAACTTGTGAGTTTTTTGACCATTTGAGCTCCATTGTGGCTGTTTGACCTAATAGCCGTAGCCTTCGGCTTGTGTTTAGGGCCTTTGACTGTTCAAACTGTTTTCTGGGTTGTTTGACTTTGACATGCAGCATTTTAACTTCCCAACCCCTCAAACCCCAGTCCTAGCTCAAACATATGGTCGCTGCCCTCACTAAAACATTAGAGTCACATTGTAATAGCCAGTCACATTGCATGGACGTTAGGTCATGTTTAAATTTTAGAGTAATATTCTTTTAGAACCATAGGTTGTATTTAAATTAGGTGTAAGATTTTGTTAATATATAATTAGTGGTTATTATTTAATAGTTAATAATTTTTACTTCAAAATTTTAGGGGTTAGTAGATATTAAATACTTTTAATTATTAGATTTATTTTGTAATGTTAGAATGTATTATTTATCTTATTTTATCTCCTATAAATTTATAATTTAAAAGTGATATATTTATGATCATTTTAAATCTATATTATGTAATATATTGAAAACGGTTATATATGTTTTTATTTCTTATAGTTCATGTGCAATATATAGTTATTTATTTTTAGGTGTAATTGGTTTTTCATTACAAATATCATATATATAATTTTTATTATTTAGATATGTGTGTGTGTGTGTGTCTATATATAGACATAAATTGTGTATAGATTTATAAATTTTCTGAATTGAAAACCTTTTGCAAAACTCTGAACTTCTTTTCCCTTCCAAACTACCTGAACTTTTCAAACATGGTAAATATGGCCCTTTCTTCCTATGAACAAATACTTTCCATGAACTTGGGCATACATGATTGCACGGTGCAAGTGACAAATGCAGATTTACAATAAATTGATTGACTAGGATAAGGAGCTGCAAGATGAATACTTAATTCCAAACATAAGGTGAAATAAGCCATATAATAATCACTACATCAATTTGCTCTACAAGTCACCATGCATATGATACATTCTGCACATGGTCTAGAGCAAACAGAAAAGATAAACAGCCAAACATGTGGTTTTCAAAAACTTGCCTGAAACAGAAAACTTCATCTTTTGGTCTTCAGATTTTTGGCTTTGAAGCGAAGCACTGCTATTAGCTTCAGAAATTTTGGTTTGAAAAGAAGCACTACTATTAGCTTCAGAATCTTTACTTTGAAGAGAAGCACTCTTATTAACTTCGGAAAGTTTACTTCAAGAGAAGCACTGTTATTAACTTCAAAATGCTGATCTTGAAAAGAAGCATTCATTGAGGTCGTTGAAGAGTCAATGAAATTCAGTCTGTTAACACAAACCTGCAAATTTATAGCCACATTTGTCAGTTTACATAAAAGCTTCTAGAAGTGTGAAATATAACTTCTAAACAAGCTTGCAGTAAAAATAGAAAATCAATCCAGCTTCTATATAAGTTTGCAGTAATATTGGTGGACTTATGGTAGCCAGAATGCATACAACCAACAATCACACATGAGGTGCCAGATATGCCGGGTGGGATGCAAATGCAAAGTTTCTATGGAAATGCACTGTCACATAGTAGGTGATATGAAACTTCTTGGATAGTGTAGCCATTTGTTTGTTCCTGCAATAGGGCTGGATTGAAGATTGATGAGAATAGAAGGATGCAACAAAGCTAAAAGAATCAAAGAGAAGATGTATATTGGATAGATCGGTATGTAGGGGACATTAACTCCAGACACACAACCGATCAAAACATTGCTCTAGTTGTTGCTGAAGCAAAAATGCAAGACCAATATTTACAAAATTGAATCTTCAGCGTTACTGAAAGATTGATAAGACAAAACATGTATACATTGCCCCAAGAGCCTACATTAATATTGTTTTAGACAAGCATTAAATAGATATATAAGCATTTACATTATTATGTGTTTTAATAATATAAGCATTGAATTAATACAGCAAGAAAAAAATGATAAACGCAATAAAAATAGAAAATACTCCAGAACAAAAAAACATGTTATATTTAGTATAAATATCAAACGATATTGTAAGAGTGGCATCAAATTAGATAAGTAGGGGACATTAACTCCCAACACGCAACTAATAAATAAATTGCTCTCGCTACTGCAGAAGCGAAAATGCCAGACCAATATCTACAAAATTGAGTTCTCAATGTTCCTCAAAGATTCAGAAGGCAAAACGTGTGTACACATATTCACTATTGTGAGAACTTATATATATATATATATACAATATATTAATATATTAATGGATAATATTATATAGTATATATTAATATATTATATTATATTAATATATAATATATTAATATTCAACAATCATGAAAACAAAAGGACTATATACTCAACATAGTCCTTTTGTTTTCATGATTGTTGAGCATATAATATATTAATAAATTAATATATAATATAATATGATATATATATATATATAATATATATATATTCTCCCTTAAACACAAAACAAAGGATATCATTCAAAGTGGCATCCTTATGAGGGGAACAACATGAAGTGGAGATGCCATCTTAGAAGACTAAATACATCATTACTTGGCATTGACCCCACAGCTTCACACTTGCATTTCACCTACACAATGCCCTAAGTACATCAAACCCTTCCTGAAACAAAAGAAATACATCAAAACCTTTGTAGCAAGCATGCGGGGGCATAAGTTTAAAATAGGGAGGAGATTTGTGTAGCAATCTAACAATGCATTCCAAGTCATTGCCTTGTCCCCACTAGATTAATAGCAACATAAACAATTGACTCTTTCTATCACTAAAAAGTAGCCAAGAAATCTTACAGAGCAAAAATACAAAAAAATTGTGGCAACAAAGGGAATCCCTAGTATACTTCACATTCTCATGCCCTAGTGCAATTTTTCCTTCAAAAGCATGAGGCACGCGAAACAAAGTGGCGAAGTGGCGGAAGAATATGTATGTGGATATTCACATCTCTAATGCAGAGGAAAAGTCACAAACACCTTAAGAACCACTAGTTAGATGTCATTATGTCAAACCATGCACAAACTTTATGAGCTTCAAAGTCAATCTCTAAGAACAAGGATTATGTTAACACCAAGGATTACGTCGTCACCTTTGGTTGGTTTTCCAACCTTTCACAATCTCTATTATGTCTCAACCTTGCTTAAATACTCCACAATCATGAAAATAAAAGGACTGTTATAATTTTGCCCTGTGTTGGCTATACTTTTTTTGTCCTAACCTTGTTTGGTTTATATCTTTTGTAGGACTTCACCCTATATGATATGATATGGGTTCATATTTCTCTAATCACCTACCTACTTTCCTTTTTCAACAACAGTTACCTCTATGAAACTAGAAAGACAATGCTCAAGCTTAACTCTTCATACATTTACTATGAGCAGTGGTTGCTTAAATCAAAAGAACATTAGACTTCCCTGATGAGACCTTAGATTGATCTTTGAACTCCTTTTTCCAGTGAGATTATCACCTTTCATGCTCCTCTGCATTTCCTTATGAGTAACTTCCTGCAATGTCTCAAAACAACCATTTGAAGCTGATCACTTAGTATCAATCTCAAATTCTTCCTTACCTTAAACACTAGATTAGGACATTCATCCAACTCGAACACTGAGGTAACTACTTTCTTCAAGAGTCTCATCAACCATCCATTAACATGTTACCATTCATGCAATTATTGTTACACATGTATCTCAACTCCCCTTAAGACTGCCTTGTCTCCACTGGGCTTATAACAGTGAACTAGGCTTGAATTCAAGTTGATCCTTCCAAGGGCTTCCAAACACCTCTCTAACTTCAAAATGATGTGTTCTCATATCCATAGACCTTCCTTTAGTTCAAAGACCAAAGAAAATTACAAGCAAAACTTTGTTTTTCCTATATTTTGTTTATCATGCCTACTAGCCCTCCAAGCTCTGTTTTTCTGAGATAACAATTTATACATGAAGTTTCTTCCTGATATGTCATACTAAAGACAGTCAAGAAGTTTCTTAAAAAAACTTACACAATTACCTTGATCTTCATCTTCCAATTAGGTGTCCTAACACCCTGCACAGGACAGTCAGAAACCCCACCGTCCGTAAAACACCAAATCCCACCAAACCATGAAAATCTACCTTCTTACAATGTTCAGTCCTTGTCTACGAGTTTTATCAAGTTTCATTCGTCCAAACACGAATTGGAGCCAAATCTTTATTTAAACCCTAGACTGGGGTTTTGCAGGCCCGAGATGAGGGAAAATTCTCTATCTTGGACAAAGTAATACTTCAAGACTTGAAAACAACTTCCTAAGCTCTGTATTGATGTCCTTCACCTTTTTCTTTTTGGTGACTCCTAACAGTTGTGCCTAGTTTCTTCCCTACAATAAGCTTTCCATTGACACCTATCATATGACCTTGTTTTAGCACAGTTTATAAGTTCTCGAGCCTTATGTAATGTCCCCTTTTTTGAATTAGTTCCAAATGAAGACTTCTTGCCATTTTTCTTCCTGTGGCCAAGAAGAATTTGAGCAAGGGAAGTATGTGGGTTTCATTTATGTTTTCTTTCATTTCTATTAATGCTTCTTTTTGTATTTTCCCTCCTAAGGACAGGTCGGCTAGGCTAGAAAGCTCATAAAGACAAATTAAAAATAGAAGCATGCACTTAAAGTGGTCGGTCATGGGGAAAAGTCACCCTTATGACTCTTGGCGCCAAAAAGGGAGGATATAAAGGTGGATCGAATGGCCTAAGGAAGGTTATGCATGTTTATTTCGAAAATTGATATCTTGGGTTTGTGCACGGTGTGCCCTACTCTCCACTGAAGACGAAAACCTTTGGTGTGGCTCTACTTTGAGGACGAAACCCTCATTGGATCCTATTGGGGACGAAAACCCTCAATAGTCACAACACTTGGGGACGAAAACCCTCATTTGTTGCATTAGTGACTTCATACAAGAGACACAAGCAGACTTAATTGGTAGATTTCATAAAAACAAGGTATTCATCCGTGCATAGGGCACTTCTATTTCAACTAGGGCATTTTCTAGGGTGTTGGCACCCTTCCTTCTTTGGAGCGACCCACCTGGGAAGTTCGGGATCAGTTTTGAGGGGGTTTCCATGGTTGGAAAAATCTGATTTCACTTTCATTGGATAGTTGGTCTCTTGAAGATCATTTTGAGCATTGGTTTGTGTTGAAACTCCAAGTATTGATGGAGTTATGAATTTTAGAAGTTTCAGTTGTATTTGCACTTAAAATAAATTTATAAAATACATATTTGCTCCAAATTTCATCTTGCTGGTTTTATTGAGTATTTGGGATATTTCTATGATAATTTTCAGTCCATATTGCATGTGAATGATTGTTCCTAAGTGCTGGTACAGTTCACTACCCTAGAGGGATATTAATTAATGTTCTAAGCTGATTTTGATACCCTAAAAGTGTAATTTCCAGTTCACTGCTAGGGTTTCTAATATTGTTGGATTTTCTGTTATAAAATCAGATTATTTTCAGTTCGGTGTTGGTGTATTTTCAGATCTGATTTCTTAGGGTTTGTGGCCAAACCCTTATTTTTGGTTTAAGCCCTAGAAAGGGACATTACACCTTATGACACTATTTTATCACCCTTCACACTCTAAATCTTCCTCCTCACTCACTATAGACAATGATCTCAAGTGCCATCTTGTCCCTTTACCTTATCTCAACACTTCTACATAACATGCATGATAGAAAGTATTATCCACCTTGCACTTCTAGCAACAGTTCATGCTTCCCACGTGATACGGTACTTTGGTAAGCCTGCATGCACTCCCCGATGACCTCATGTACATATTCAACACCTGCACAATCACTCTTGGCTCACACAACAGTTATATGCATCACTACTCAGTTAACATGTTACTATAGAGATTATTTTCTAGGTATTCATACACCATTCATGCTAAGAATCATCCTGAGTTTCGAGGCTATGTTCATCACATTTGATTACATTAAAACATGCTCTTACTTACAAATTTCTACCAAAGTGTATTTTGCCCTGTTCTAGGGTTTTTAAAAGCATTCATCTGTGTTTACAATATTTCTTCACACACTTTTCCAACCTACAAACATCACCAGATATTTAAAAACCATGATTCAATCTTCTTTTTCATGAAATATGTCCACAACATATTTACAATGTGTCCTTAGGAAATCCTGCAAATAATTATCTCCATTGTTTACATATGGTTTCATGAGCCTTCAAGGCTCTTCTCCTCTTACTTCTACCTTACTAACCTATTCTTCCTAAAACTTGTTCTCCCCTATATCATTTGAATATCTCCTTGTAAGCAACAAGAAAGGAGTTACAAGACCTAACTACCTAACTAAAGCAACAAGAAAGGAGTTACCCCAATTTGGCGAGTGTAGTCACCTTATTACGTGATTAAAAGGATCCCATTAGGTGGGAATTCATACAAAAACATTAGAAATTACCTCCTAGACCTATTTCAAACCAAAAATTGCTAGAAATCAAAATTTGATATTTACATGTTCGATGCTCCTACATCGATCTCCAACGCCAAGTTTAGATGATAGGTTCTTGTTTTGGAAGACTTTGTCCAGATGTTGTTCACTACATCAGCGCAGATAAGACAATAGTGATCACTTAATAAGTTGAGACAAAAATCAACTTTTGCTCCATTGATCTCCTGTGCAACACTCATGGCGTGACCAATGGTGGCATCATTGCAGGAATAGGCCACAAGCTACATGTATTATTTTTGCACAGGAAAAACTTATGTGCCTGCTTACCCGGGCCTCCACCGCAATGTGGTTGACTCTAGCATTTTGATCAGCGAATTTTCAGGTTATGCAGCCCAATTTATATGCCTACTTACAATCCTGCAAAGACAAATTTTGGCATCTTCGCTTACTATGCCTCTCTAAAAAAATTCATGACATCAAAGTTAAGTGTTGTAAGTTTATAACAGGTGGACAAGAGACTATTCCTCTCCACATCTAATCTAATATATCATTAATATTTTACTTCCATATTTTTCCGTTCAATAAAAAAGCTAGTGTGCTTAAAACAAGCTCCCACAACCCTCGCCCAATGCAATGTCATATCTTTTTTTTGCTCAAATTCAAATAGATTTGTGAGCATAGGTCAGCCTATTTGGAAACGATCTTGAGACGATTTGTTCACGAGCCTTCAAACTACAAAAGACACAAGAAAACAAAAAAATTGTAAAAAGGGAAATTTAGTTGGGCATATCACATTTAAACTCATCTTCATTAACAAGGCACTTAACATAGGAATTAAAGTCTTAGGCTATTGGTGAGTTACAAGTAGTCTATAATCATCAACCCAAGTTCCATTCCCATTTACTCCATTGGACACTTTCAACAAGTGGCTATGGGGGCACCTTGAGGTAGGGATCGAGCTTCTCCATGTGGACCAAGAGGAACACGGTGGGGTGCTTCAAATGTGGATCGCTTAGCGAGACATTAAGGACCTAAGCCCACCCCCATCTCCCACTATGAGAAAGTACTCCACCACTATAGTTCATAACTCCGGTGTACCATCCAAAATTTGCTCCTGTTCATTCATAGAGTGAAGTTAGAAAGTGCAATGCCAAATGGATCCCTCCCGATCTTGGATTTTTCAATTTAAACTATGACAGGGCTTCAAAGGGTAACCATTGGGTTTCTTGGGTTGGCTATATCATCAGGGATTGTTCTGATTCCTTGATTTATGTCAGTTTTTTCCACCTCCCGGATGGAACGTGTAATGTTACAAAGGCTTCAACATTAGTGCATGGTCTAAGTATGGCTCTTAATTGTGGCGCCGCTAGAATATTCATTAAATGGGACTCAATGGTCATCACTAAATCTATCATATCCGGAAAATCCAGGGCATGGAGAATCAAACATCCTTGGCCAAGCCTGTCACCTACTCCCCAAATTCTTCGAATGGAGCATTTAGCATTGTTATTGCAAAACGATACAATGGCAGATTTCCTTGCAAATCACAAAGTTTCCCAACTTAAAGATGACTTGGTTGATAACTTAGTGGAGCCATGGCATGGCCTTTGGGAGTTGCTTCTTCATGACTTGCCATCCACCCATGTGATTCACCAAGTGGACATCATCGGATTATCCCACATATAAGCTCGTCATTCTTTCTCATGGTTTGGATTTGACTATCTTACCTTTGGTTCTCTCACGGTTTGAATTTCACTATCTTACCTTTGGTTCTCACACGCTTTAGGGCTAATGTTATAATAACTACTCACACGCTTCCCTCGCCCTATATTTATGCTCACCACCTCCTCGCCTTTTCCTCATCTACGTTTGCATTATTGTCTCGAGTAATGCCTCTACTCTATTCTATCCGGTGATAGCTTGCAATGGAGGACCCTCAACTCCCTCCATTCCACTTGGTACAAAATGGGAGATGGTCTTCTTCTCAACAATGTCCAACAAAAAGATGCACCGCATCTTCATCATTCGATCAAGCCCTATTTTGAATGTCATTAACCATTAAGGCAAGTGCTTTCGTGGACTATATTGAGCTTGCAAGATGCCCTCGCATGAACTCAAAATTGCCTTTGTAGTCATGGACAACCCTGCTTTGGATCAATCCAAACAAACATGTTGCGGTTGTCATTGCTGGACACTTTATCCGACCTACTCATCGGGTTGGGCTTAGCCCCCGTGGTTGAAGATATTAAATTACGGTCACCTAGACTCCTCCTAGTTCGAGCTTCATAATAGATGGCATTGTGGCAAGGGAAGACCGTGTTTGGCTAGAAAGGTGGTTCAACATTGTGGCCAACTTTGTTGAACGGATTATCAATCATTGTTGCGACAAGGAATCCACTAGTCATCTGCTTCCAAAAATGGATTTGGCTGCATTGCATGCCTCCATCACTCTTGTGGCTCCACAGATCATGGCTTAGTTAGGACCGAGCGAGTTGCAAAGAGCTCAGATCTGATGCAACTCATGAGTAATGTAACTCAATGTGAATGTAGCTTATCTTGCAATGTAAATTATGCAACCTTTCAACAAGATTTGTACTCACGTCTACGATGCATGCATATTTGAAACTGTAGCTATATAGCTAGGAACAACAAAATATTTTGACTAATGGTTGTTGGGCATGCTCTGATACCATATAGGACTGGACAACACTCTCCCACAAGGATCTCTCCAGCAGCATAAACAAAACCACAACCATTAAAAACCCATGCATAGAAAAATACAATGCACTACAAATACGTTGCACCAACATAGAAACTATGCACAAAGTAATGGATCATAATAGTGTCTCTGTATATTATTGAAGCTCCAACAATGTACAATCTGTATAACACACACTGTAAAATACAAGTGGGAGTGCCTCTAAATAGGCCTAAGAGGTGGTTGCACAACAACTAAGTGATTGTTGTGAACCCCTCAAAATAGGAGAATCCCCTAATAAAGTGGATCAAACAAATTCACGTACATGAGGGAATTATCTCCAAGAATAATCAACAAACTTCCAAGATAAGCTTAACTCATAGTTGTAGTGTGAACTAATACTAAACTAGGCTAGATAGATAATATCTAGATAAACTAGGCCTAGTGTGAACACAACTTCAACATATCCCTTCGAAATATGATCAACACAGGCCTGCAACTTCATGATTCTGCATTATATAAATGTCTTTGAGAGTGTCAAGTGCATAGCATAGAAATTCTCAGAAGTGTGTACTTCCCATGGGAAAATTCTTTGTCGTCACACTCTCATGACCATTATTCAATTTTATATGCATTTATTATTCACTTCAAATTAATGTCTGTCAATCAACACTTTCACATTTAAACAAACAGTTTAATATTGAGGGACTTTGGGCAGAGCATGCTCTTTGCTGAATGAGAATTTAATTCTGTAGAAGCAAGAAATTATCCCAACATTGGAGTGAAGCGATTGACCCCTCAGTGTTGTGTGATTTTCGATCACATTATCTTTCACAAATTTAAGGCCCCTAAAGCTCCTCATGTACATGCTGAAACCAACAAAAACAAAGCCAGCCTATTACAACAAGCTTCCATAAATTTTTAAAAAAATCAAAATCTACTCTTGGATAATTCCTGCTGCAGGTTTGGAACCTGAGACCTACTATACAAATATTCAAATATTTTACTTCATTTATAGAACGAAACTGAGCTTCTAAATAATATATCAGCACCAGCAATGACACACATTCATTTTGAAAGCACAAATATTTATACCATCATCCGGATTTTTAAATCTTCCTTTGAACAGACTAAGTTTACAGAAAATATTTATAACATGATACATTTGCTCCGCAATATCATCTCAAGTAAATTAATAACTTACACTAGTGGTAGCATAAGGATTTTAATTTTCCAAATTTTATCCCATAGTTCGCATACTCGTACTCGGCAAATACTCGACATACCAAAAAAAAATTGACTCGGCAAAAACTCAGCAATACTCAGCCAATACTCGGGAATACTCGGCAACTTAAAAAATACGCAAATTTCTTTAAAAACATAAATTTTAAGCAACACATAGCTACTTGGCCAATACTCGGGAATACTCGCCAATTCTCGGCGAGTTAACTGTGGCGAGTTTTAATGGCAAGTATTCGGTTGGGCAAACGAATGGCGAGTACTCGCCGAGTTTTCTTACTATGTTTTATCTTATCACAAAATTTTGTTAATACCATAGTTATTAGGAGACGGGTATGGTTATGGGTACAAGTACGAGGAGACAGTCGCCGAGTTTTCTTACTATGTTTTATCCTATCACAAAATTTTGTTAATACCATAGTTGTTAGGAGACGGGTATGGTTATTGGTACAAGTATGAGGAGACAGTACAACTAACCCATTTTTCAAAAAAATGGAGACAGGTAATCGAAGACCACAAATATATAAGTAGCTTTCAAAGTGAAAATAGTATAACACGGCCTAAGAAAAACAATAATAACTTTTAAAGTAAACCTATTAGACGTTAAGAAAAGAGGAGTAATTATATTGATATCTTTGATATCTCGTTATTTCTAAGGTCAAATGTACAAAATATATTTTCAGAAAACACTCAGTTGCAAGTCTCCGAGACAAGTACCAATCTCTGAGACGCATTTTTTAAGTAGGCGACGAGTCTCCGTGCAACACGGGTTACTACAAAATCTATGACGGGATTAAAAAGCTCTTCAAGACCTTTTAGCACTCTCCTCCCAAGGAAGATCCCCACACTTGACATCGATCCACAGATATGGGTTTTCTTCTCTCTACAACATCCAAAGCAGCATGTTGTCATTGTCTCCACCTCACCATCATCCTCTACAATTTTCTCTTCTAGTGTAGTCGGAAGGCTATTCAAAAGTTATGTATCAACAAATTTTTGGATTGTGAGCACCTTCAAGCTGAGTTTCTCAAATATGATGTGGATTTCCTTGCCTTCCATTAGCAGAACTTTTTAATGAGGTTGTTTGCTCGGGATTTCCTCGTTCTTGGTCCCAACACATAATCCATCCCATTCTTAAGTCTAGGGATAGCTCCAACCCTAGCAACTACAAGACCATTATGATTGGGCATACGCTTGCCATACTATACACAACAATGTTAAACATGCAGCTTTCAGAACACTTCAAGGGATAATCTTAGAGCAAGAGGCAGACCAGACCAGGGGGATTACTAAAGTATATAATGTCCCCAAATAGGACATTTCAAGATTCAGCAATTATTTATCAAAACCCTTGAAATTTGAATGTGGAAAATGAACGACAGCAAGCTGGAAATTATTGTTTTTATGACAGCAATGCAAATAGCCCAAAATTCTTTTCCAAAACCCTAAGAGATTTGCCTATGGGTGTAAAAATAGCCTCAAAACACCTTCAAAAATTATGAAATTAAATTTGTAGCTAGCCCTTGAATTATCAAATCTAAAAATACTTATATTTTTGCAAAATATTAAAAATCTGATTTTTCATTGCGGAAAAACAGTCGAAACTTCATAAATTCATAACTCGAACAATACCCAACAATTTATAACAAATGATAGCTCAAATTGCAGATAAAATTACAACCTTTACAATGATACCAAACTCAAAATTTTCCGATTGGTGGAAGGCAGCCGAACAGGCTCGGAAATCTAAAAGTGTGTAAATGAAACCCTAGTTGTACCTGAAATCAACAGCCATTCACCCCTCTTGGAAATCCCTCAAACAAGCCTCAGAACTGATCACAACACCTCAGATCTGATTCTCCTTCAGTTTGACCTTCAACAAAGACCTCACATGCAGAAAAACCCTTCAAACAACAACAACAAAATTCAAAATGTAGCAATGTATTTCCTAGATGGAAGTACCCAAAATCAACAACACTATTGGGCATGCATCCCAATAAATCTTCAAGCATGAAGATACAAAATATAATTTCCAAGCATGCCTTAATTGGAAACCCTTATGTTGCTTTTATAGCTGCCCTAAGTTGGGTGATCCGCCTTTGGAGGGGTGGGGGACTTTATTTAAAATCACTTAAACACCCTTTTGATCTATTCTCTTTTCCCTCTTGTCGACCTAATTTGTTGTTAACTTTATTATTAAATTAATTGCCAAAGTTTAACTTTAGTAATAATAACTACTTTAAGGAAAATAATATAATAATTTAATTCTTTCCCTCTTTATTATAATAACTAATATAATTACCCTCTAATTCCAAATGATGAAAATCACTCTCAACGTAATTAATATTAGCTATTATTTTTATTTGAAATGAGGACATTACAAAGTATTGATCATATCTTTACACTCCAAGCTATCATTGAGGAGTCTTGTCATTTTTCTTCCAGAATCTCTTTTTGCTATGTAGACTTCTGAAAAGTTGTTGTCTTGGTCCCCCAACATCTGCTCTTCCAATAGTTGGGTGGTGTTAACATTCTTGATTTTCTCATTATCGTTGTTTGAATGCTCTGTGAGATAGTTTTCAAACACTATCCTACTTCTCACAATCTTTCTAGCTTTGTGAAGTAGGGATACCATCTCTCTCCGATACTCCAACATTTTCATCAGCTGAGCTAGAGGATTTTCTTCAAAAACATACCCATTGAAATGATGGATGTGTTTCACATGATGTGGTGATAATAGCCATGCTCCTTTTCTTATGTTGTTCTATGAACTCACTCTGTTGTTGGTTTACGAAACAACTTGATGTCCTTGGTCATTTCGTGAGCTTCGTCATCGTGTGTCAACCTAAGCAAAACTAAGGTCGTGGTATTTAATCCCTCCTAAAGTTCTCTTTCCTAGTTTCAATTCCTTTATAAAGGGCAACCTTTGGAGATCACATCGGCCTAAACTTACTTGGAGGTCCAATTTTCAGACCATATTTTAGTATGAACCCTACCTCTTGGTAAAGCCTTTATAAGGAATATGCCCACCTTTATGTCTTAAAGCACCAATGCTTTCGAGATCCACTTCCAGGATTACTTGAAGATGTGCCTCTTCGATACAATCATCAAGCCTACAGTTTTATATGGGTCCCCAATTTGGGGACCTAATCTAGGTTTTGTTGATTAGGCTCGTATTGAGAGGGTCCAAACTCATGATTCAACATATAATCCATTGGAAACGGACCATTCCTTAGTGCATCATCCAAGCTGAGTTTGTCATCCAACCTCTACATCTTGAGACTATCTTTAGACTTTTTTCTACATTCATAAACTCAAAATCATGAGGGATTCACTTTAAATCGTCTACAAGATATCCACACTTAACCCCTTATTCTTCAAAGAGGGTTCCATCTTTGGGGCCCAATAGACGTCGACGTTGGTATTCTAAGAATAGTTTTCTCCCCAGTCTATTGACATCTCTATTGACAAGTTACCTCCTTTCAAGTACTCTTTAGATGCCCCTTCTCAACTACTTCCCTTTCAATACAATCATCGTGCCAACAATTTTATATGGGTCCCCAATTTGGGGATCTAATCTAGATTTTGTTGGATCGGGCTTGTATTGAGAGGGTCCAGACTCATGATTCAACATATAATCCATTGGAAACGGACCATTCCTCAAAGTGCATCATCTAAGCTGAGTTTGCCACCCAAACCTCTACACATTCGGACTATCTTTAGACTTTTTTCTACATTCATAAACTCAAAATCATGATCGATTCAGCTTTAAGTCGCACAAAATATCCACACTTAACCCTCTGTTCTTCAAAGAGGGTTCCATCTTTGGGGCCCAATAGACGTCGATGTTGGTATTTTAAGAAGAGTTTGCTCCTCTTTGGATGCCCCTTCTCAACTACTTCTCTTTAGGAGGTCGTCATTAAATTTGTCGAGATAATATTTCTATGCAATGCATCCAAGTCACTTGGACCTCTCCTTCTCAATCACTTAGACCCAAGCTTAGCTTTTTATGCCAAGTGTTTCTTGCAAGTGGTGAATGGTGTCATTCATCACCTTGACCATATCCAACATCTTTGGTCTCATGGCTTGAGGTTTCCTCTCAAACACTTGAGGATATGTTCACATCGGTTGCGAATTGAGACTAATCATCATATTCCACGTGGGGACCCAATCAATTGTCTTTGCCCCCCAGGAGGTGGAGACTAAGGAGCACTTCAATTTCAGATGCCTTACTTATTATGACATCCGAGAGAGATGCCATTATCTTTAAAGGGACTTAGGCAAATCTCTATTTACTTCCCTTTGGTACGCAAATCAACAGTGCCTAGCCCTTTTTCTTAGAGAGGTTGTTAACCTACAAGACAAATCCCTATAAGGAACCCATAGAGCCCCCATGTTGATCACTCCATTCTTTCAAACCCTCAAAGAGGTTGATGGCATTAAACACCCTTTGGATACAAATCCATCACACAATGAGGGTAGATTAGTGAGGTGTCGATCATATTTGCACAACACTACTCCTTTGGTACTCCAACACACTAGCTAACATCGGGATCCAATCTTTCTAAGTGTCATAGATCTGCTCATTAGCGTCTTGGATTTGCTTCTTTTAACCAACTCCCAAGTTGCAGAGGCAAGATCACATGACAAGTTTCTTTGTTATCATGGGAACTTATATGGCTCTGGATATTAGGCAGATTATACGGAGGTGCTTTGCTTCCTCAGATTTCTCAACCTAGCCCCTCAGCCCTAAAACTTCCCCGATGAGCATTATCAAATCTTATATTGACCCTTTCATAGTGATAGACGATGACAAAAGATTCCTCTATCCCGAGACATGGTTGAAGATTTTTAATGAGACTACAAACCAATGTTTTTGAGTTTCAACTTTCATCTCCCATGCTCTTTGGGGTACTTAACCCCCACATGGTTATTTGTATTGCTAGCCTAAATGCATGGATTGGGGATTTACTACAATAGGTTTACCCCAAGTTTTCTTTAAGTGATTTTGATCATTTTCTAGTTAGTCGGTGTTCTATGATCCATTAACCTAGCACTATCTATTGTATTTGAGTGTATTTTTGAGTCCCTAAATTTAATTTTGGTCGTTTGTGGACACTAATATAATTTCTTTCTTTCTTTTCTTCTTTCCTTATCAGTCGTATCTTGTTAGAGATTGACAACATCTCTTCAACACTATAATTTTCCACCATAATTCATACTAGTCCAAAGTATAACATCGCAACAAACCATCTTTGATTGCATGGTTGCATTGAGCATAGTTACCTTATTCTTACAAACTCGGTGAAAATTCAGTTTGAATTGTAGTTTTGGTCTGATCAAATGTAATTTTTTCTATTTTTATAATTTAAAAATTATAGTGTTTAAATTAACATAACCTAAAACAAAAACAAAACAAGTAAAGGAAAAACTACATAGATAATATATTTATTTATTATTATTTATAATTGGTTTTTTTTTTGCAAAATTCTTAACTTTTTTCCCTTCTGAACTATCTAAACTTTTCGAACATGCCAACCATGGCATTGAGTACTATCATCTTTGAATCTGGAACTTCTTCATGTTGTATTTCAATTTTTAAGATAACTTAGTCATTATAACAACAGTGAGCATATGCGTGGAAGGTGATCACAACATCTCCAACGCTATGGCATTGAGTACTGTCATCTTTGAATCTGGAACTTCTTCATGTTGTATTTCGATTTTTAAGATATCTTAGTCATTATAACAAGAGTGAGCATATGAATGGAAGGTGATCACAACATCTCCAACACTATGGCATTGAGTACTACCATCTTTGAATCTGGAACTTTTTCATGTTGTATTTCAATTTTTAAGATATCTTAGTCATTATAACAACAGTGAGCATATGCATGGAAGGTGATCACAACATCTCCAACACGCTGGGATCAGGTTGTCACCTTCCCAAGGCTTTTGTGCACCTTTACCAAGCTTTCCAAGGCATTTGTAAGCATCATAATCCTTCTACACAATTTTTGAAAAATCCTTTGTCATGAAGCAATACCCTTTATTGGGAAACTCCTCTCTTCTTTGTACACCTTTCCTTCTATGTGCACCGCCTTTCTTTCTTTATGCATTTTTCCTTCTTTGCGTACCTCTATTCCCTCTTTGCGCACCTCCCTTCTCAACACACCTCCTCTTCCTTACACACCTTCCTCTCTTTGGATACTTCATCTCTTTTGCAGAATTCACAAATTCACATTTTTGGAAAATAACGCTACAAATTGGACCGTCAGCTACTTGGGCTCCATGTGTCCCACACAACAAGCCATTTCCACTACAGAGTCCATATCATATGGTAGATCAACATTTCATCTTCCATGATCAGAGATGGTTATGGAAGGCAAATCGATTGGGCATGCAAACAATTCTTGTACCAGTTTGCATGATGTAATCTGTTCTAACATATTTATTCCTATTTTTAGTAGATAGATAGATAGGAACATAGTAGTCTAGTTTAGTAACATCCTCACGCCATTACAAACCTTCTAAGGAGTGAGTATACAAGATATACAAAGTTCTACACTTACATAGTACATTTCAGTCCTCTCTATTCATAGTAATAAGAGAGAAACTTCGCTCCCAATTTGTCCCGAATGTGTACTGGATTTTGTATCTCTTTCATTAGATTTCATTGCATGTTCTACAATTTACAGCTCTGGTTGAGCTGATTCACCATAGTTGTAGATTGGCATACATTCTTCTCTTTATATCAGAGCTTATTTTCAGAAGCATCTTAATAATGCATGTCAACTCATTCATGATATCGGAAAAAGAGTATTCAGCCCGGTCATATATCCATCTACCTCAGAGAATGAAATCCAAAATGGTTAATGAAAGAAATAAGTCTCCAACAGTAGACATCCAGTAGCTGATTCATATTGCTTTGAATGAACATAGGCGTTAACTTGTCTCTTAATCCCATGAACAAATGATAAAATTAGGTCCAACAACTGATGTGGCTCCTACAAATTTTTCTTTTCAGCAACAGAGTCCGTTCAAGTTGCAAGTCAATTTTGATATCCCAGTGTTCCAAGGAAAAATCAGCACCAAGGCGTTGAATAAATGGCTAAGACATTTGGAAGCTTACCACACCATCAAAAAGTTCTTTGATGAAGTAAAGATCGCCTTTTGAATTTGAAGATGTCCAACCCAACACTCAACAAGTAAAGATATCTTAGTTCGAAGGAGAGCAAATATGAACCCCTTGATACTTGTTCAAAATTTGTTGATACAATACATTTGCAATTTTATCCACATAAGCTTTATTTGTTTCTAAGAAATTCTAGTTTGGACATGGGAGTTAACTTGTCTCTTAATCCCACAAACAAATGATAAAATTAGGTCCAACAACCTATGTGGCTCCTCCAGAATTTTTTTTTCGGCAAATGAATCCGTTCAAGTTACAAATCAACATGGATATCCCAGTGTTCCAAGGTAAACTTAGCACCAAGGCATTGAATAAATGGCTAATGCATTTGGAAGCTTACCACACCATCGAAAAGTTCTTTGATGAAGAAAAGATCACCTTTGTGAATTTGAAGATGTCCAACCCAACACTCAACTAGCAAAGATATCATAGTTTGAAGGAGAGCAAATATGGAACCATTGATACTTGATCGTTTGTTGATACAATAGGTTTACAATTTTAACCACATAAGCTTTATTAGTTTCTCCGAAATTCTAGTTGTTATGACGAAAGAAAGATCATCATGTGATTGATTCCATCAATAAGTTTCATGAACTCTATGCACATAGGAATCTTTTAAAATAGACCTACATTGAAAACGACGTACACTAGCGGGCTCTCCGCCTAAATACGAGCTACCATGGAGTTTCGCCATATGGAAACATAGGAGAGGTTTCTAGACGAGCAATCAAAATTAAGAGAAAAGCAAAAAGAAGTATGAAAGGCACAACTCCTTGTAATGTCCCCTCTTTCGAATGAGCTTGGGACGAAGACCTTTGGCCCTTTTACATGGCTACCATGGAGTTTACGCCATATGGAAACATAGGAGATGTAGACGGGCTCTCCGAGCTACCATGGAGTTTCGCCATATGGAAACATAGGAGAGGTTTGTAGACGAGCAATCAAAATTAAGAGAAAAGCAAAAAGAAGTATGAAAGGCACAACTCCTTGTAATGTCCCCTCTTTCCGAATGAGCTTGGACGAAGACCTTTGGCCCTTTTTGTCTACCCGACGGCCAAAGGAAGTTTCTAGGGTGACTAAGTTTTTATTATTTTATTATATTGTGCTAATGTTTTTAAAATAACATTATAAGTTGCACATATAATAAATAATAAAGCTTATTAATAAATTAAAAATGTCAATATCAAAATACAATTAAAATTAATTGTATTAGAGGAGGAAAAGTGCGACTTACCTATGGTAGTCATAAATAGGGAAATGTGTCATTAAGCCCGTAGGGAAAAATGCGACCAACATAGGGAAAAGAAACGAATGTGATTGGCTAGTTTAGAGGTGGTGGTTGGACTGTTTTTCCTTTATATGGGCAAGTCGACTTGCTTAGACATATCCAGATTTTTATTATCAGATTTTGCATAGTTAAGAGCTCTTGCTTTTATTAGAAATTCCAAGGACGAAAACCCTTGTGAATTAAACCTCTTGTGGACGAAAACCACAAGGGATTGAGAGGGGATTTCACTCAGAAATTTCCAGCGTTCTTAATCAGATTTCCAGGTTAATTTCAGCAGTGTTTGTGAAGGTGTTTTCAGTGGTTTATGACAGCAGTTGGGTCGATTTATTGAGGATGGTTTTGGCAACATTTCAAGAGGTATTCCCTTCAAAAATATTTGTCAAATATCCTCCATATTATTGTAAACCAAATCGCTGTTAGTTTACATTTATCTGAAGTGTTATTTTGAGGGTTTCAGCAGATTAATAATCAGATTTCAGATCTGATTTCTGGGTTATTTTGGCTGCAATAAATTCTTATTTTTGTATGATTTGATGTCTAAAAATACCAGTGATCATTTGGGATTGACAGTATAATTTTTAGTGTTATTTGCATTGAGATCCAGCTCAAAACCCTAGTCACATTTTCTTAATTAAATTCAGATCTGCATTAGGGTAATTGCCATAACATCCATAAATTTGTAGTTGCTGTTTTTATTTGGTTTAAAATTCATCGGCGCGTCAAGGAGACCCATTGGGGATCTTTCACTCCTTTGGTCCTCTTCCAAAGAACAAGTCCTCAAGGCATTAAAAAAACCAAGTATAATAAGGCACAACAACAATCTCGTAGTGGACAACCTTTGCAAATGAAGCATCCCGATCAACCAAAAGGTCCTTAAAAGGACAAGGGGTAAAAGACAAAACGGTGGTCAGCATAAGGTTAATAGTTAAAAATTAAATGCAGCTCAAAGTGTGGTTTATTGGGCTAGTCTAGGATTGGAAAGAACAACGTTTGAACCTCGGGTGAGTTGGTTTTGAAGTGGCAGCCTGGACTAAGCAAGTTTTTGCAATAAGGAGCTCGAGCTTGGCAAGCCCCAAGCAAAGTGTTTGGCGAGGCACCCATGCACAATAAGCCAAGGAGATCTAACTATCAAATGCTTCATTGGATGAGTAAGATAAAAAGAGGGAAAAGACCCCTACTTTGGTGACTTTGAGGCATGGTGTTTGGCCCATAGCTCAACCCCAAGGGTGTCGGTATGGGAGCCCGAGTTGGTTGGGGACATGGAGTCAAGGCATGGGGCTTAGAAGCCACCAAGTAGAGTTGGGCGCCAAGGTTTGGTGAAGGGGCTCAAGTGGGTGCCCCAAAGCTACGTCTTTGAAGGATCTAGATAGTCAACTACATCATGTCTACCAAGGTTTGTGTAGCTCCAAGTATAGAACCCAAGGCAATAGGCATGCAAGGGTTAGTGACTTATGAGCCACTAGCGAGTCACGAAGCCCAAACCTTGGGAAACTAAGGAAGGTCACTACGAGCTTGGCGGACTATTGACTTCAAAAAGGCCTAGCGGGCAGCTAAACAAGAAGTAGGGAGGAAGGTCAAGTTGGCAACGCCAAGCCTAACCAAAGCAGCTACAAGCCGGGGTAAGAGGCCCTGCGAATAAACGTATAACCCTAGGCTTCAAGGAGCCCAAGGAGTCAAGTCACACGCCCAATTGACAAGGACAAGCCAAACCTAGTTCAATGCGAAAAGAGTTGTGCAAGTTGCACAAGTTGGATGAAGACTCGACAACAAGGGTTCATCGATATGGAATTGTGTGTCGACCAAGAAGGCTAAATGCCCAAGCTAGCAAAATTGGGCCTTTTGAGAAGGCCAAGCCACAATATCTTCACATTTCTTCTTTAAGTAAACAAGCTCCTTCACAACCCATAAATTGAGCTCCCTCAAACTCCCAAGCTCTTTGCTAGATTGAGAGACATTATTCTCATTAGAAGTCCAAACTCCATTCTCAAGGAGTTCTAGTCAAACAACTTCTTCAAGTCGAAACATATCTCCATCATATCATCATTTTTCTTTAAAATGATGTAATGTCCCTTTTCCACGCTAATCACCATGAAGGCTTTGAGCCCATTCCACCATCGTGGGATTTAAGGAAGAAAAGCAAGGGAGATGAATATTGTCATAATTGTAAGTGATTGTATTTTCCTTATTTATTTGATTACTAATTATGATTTGGAGTGATTCGATTAGGTGATAGGTGATCAACAAAGCTAAAAAGAACTTCTATCTTCTCCTTCATTAACGTTGGTCTTCTTGAGAGCTACAATGGAGATAAAGAAATACTCTTTCCCTTTTTAAGAGGTTGGTCTTTTTAAGTGAAGATCAAAAGTTCACTTCACCGTTCATTAAGAGGTCGGTCATGAAGATTGATCTTTTAATTCATCCTTGGCACTAAACAAAGGTACTTAAGGAGGTTTGAATGGAGGAGGGGGATTATTATCATTCATCATTCAACATTTACTTGGATTTGGAGCTAGTGTAGCTTCTCTTCTTTCCATTGAAAGACAAAACCCCTTCCTTGGTTACCTATTGAGGACAAAAACCCATGATAGTCACAACGAAACCCTCTTGTGTGCATTGGTGGCTTCATTTGAGAGTCACAAGTAGAATTCATTGGCAGATTTTTGAAACATCAAGGTGTTTATCCATGCATACGGCACTTCTAATCCAGCTAGGGCACTTTCAAGGGTGTTGGCACCCTTCCTCCACTTGATCTACTCACCTGGGAAGTTTGGGATCACTTTTGGAGGGGTTTCCGTGGTTGGAAAATTGTGATTTCACTTTTATTGATAGCTGGTCTTGGTCTCTCCGAGATCATTTTGAGCATTTGTTTGTGTTGAAACTCCAAATATTGCTGGGGTTACAAAATTTCAAAGTTTCAGCTGTGTTTGCACTTGAATTAAAATTATAAAATATATATTTGCTCCAAATTTCATCTTGCTAGACTTATAAAGTGTTTGGGATATTTCTATATTGATTTTCAGTCTATATTACACGAGAAAATTGTCTTGAAAAGTCCATACAGTTCATTGCCCTAAGAAATAGAAAATTAGGTTCATCGCTAGCTTTCTTCTGCTAGGGCTAAGTGGTGATTTTGTTGGCTGCCATATGAATTCCTTTGTTGTCATAAATATTCAAATTTCTCTTTGTTACTAATGCCATTTTCAGTTTGTTCCTCTAAGGTTAAAATGATTGACCGGTGGCTGTAATAAAAATCAGAAGTTGTCATTTGGGTTTGAGCCAAAACCCTTATTTTCAGTTTCAGCCCTAGAAAGGGACATTACAATGGTATCATGGCATCCATCTTCCCAACTTGAGGGTTTTCGTGGGGGTAGTGACAAAGAATACAAACATGGATTGGCGACCTAGGTTCTTACCAAAGAAAGAAGTCATTCCAGAGGCGGAAGCACGGCATTTAGTGGGTCACAACATTGTGGCTATCTATGAAGAATATAGGGCTCTTTCGAATGAGATCCGTGATGCTATTTCGCTTATCAAATTCATAGGGGTAAGTAAGGGTAGGTCAAGGCCCAAGCTTAGACCTCAAGCGCCACAAGAGGATCTTCAACATGCCTTGGGGAAGGTGAAGCTCTCCACATTTGATGGTTCCAACAAGGGGACAATTGAAGCATGGATGAAGATGCTAGGGTTAAACCCTAGACCACAAGAAAGCACCAAAGAGCCAAACCCAAAGGGGTTTCTCTTGAAAGAAGAAAAAGAAAAATCAGATCTGCAAGAGGGTTTTGAGATGGAGTCCCAAGAAGACCATGTTGAAGGACATGGAGAGGTGTTTCTAGATGAAGAACCAAAGCAAAATTTCCAAAGAAAGGGGCAGAAGTACCCATCACTTTTCCTAAGGACAAGCCATTGACTAATTTTCAGAATAGTAGTATGAAGGGTCAAGGGTTTGACGAAATCTTGAAGCACAAGCCTAGGAAAGAGAAGGAAATCATGAAGCTAGAGTTGGAAGGTAAAAATCCTTTGATATTCAATGATGATTCCTTGATTTCTAATGATGGCATGTGTCATAAAAATGGAGAAGAGAATGGAAGGGTATGTCCATGAAGGAAGGGCACTTTCGGCTTTTCATGATTACTTACAATTCACTAAAATCTCTCAAACAGTCAATGAGGGGCAGCTTGAAGGAGTTCGTAACATTGAAAAGAGTTTCAAAGATGTTCCAAACAAGTACAAACAAATTAAGGGTGAGCTCCTTGTTGGCAGCCCAAGGTATGATAGAAATGATCACATTTTGTCTCCTCCTATGTCGCTGCCATACTTGTGTCATCATGGGCAGTTTGTTGAAAAGAATGATCATATGTCATGTTTGATGCCTCATAATATAAATGGTGATAATGTGAAGAAATTGTTGAGTAAGAGAAGGCACATAGATCGCAAGACTAAGAATATAAAGGTTTGGATTCCAATTGATCCTTTGAATTATAAGAAAGAGGAAGTCCTTGTTGAATTCAATATTGCTACTCCATGCATATGGTTAAAAAGAAATTTTATGAAGGATCATTTTGAACTTGTTATGTATCCTAACAAAGTTGAGCAGGATTTACTCCTGCAATCTTCTTTGAAGCCAAGTTCTACACTACAAGGAAAGGTTATCAAGATAATCGAGTTGTTACAACAAGAAGCTTGAAGTCGGAAAATGGTAAGATGTTCTCTCTGAATTCATATTTTGCATGGATAGTACTCTCCTTGGACAATTGTAGATTGGCATATATGATGAAGCTCTTTGAGTTTAACATGATGTGTGAAAGGGATTTCAAGTATTGCAGTTGTTGCATCTTTCCTATGTTACTAATATCCAAGATTTTTGAGTTGGAAGTGCTATGCTACAGCCATGATGGGTTGTTCTTCCCAAGTTTAGGTATGGGGCAGTGCATATCTTCCATGGGCAGGAAGAGATGGGCAGATTTTGAGACATTCTCTCCATTTAAAATGATTTGTAAGAGGGTTCAATCATTGAGATTAAGCAAAGCCAACATCCCAACATCTTTGACATTGCTTGGAAAGAAATTTAGAGTTGTACATGGCTATTACAACCCCTCATCCACACCCCTATGGTCTGATCCAAACCAATTTGTGAAGAAATTTCAGTGGGGCAGCTTGGAGGCAACAATTGGAGTTTCAAATCAGCAAGGTAACAACCATCCAATGGAGGTGAGCATAAGTATTGGCATATATTCTCTACATCTTATGTTGGAACTCAAGGATAAAAGGAAGAAGGCAGTATTCAAGGTAGAATAGATGGAGTTCCAAGCATGGCCACCACAAGGAAGGAAGAGGCATATTTTCAAAGCACTCGAGGCATAAAGACAAGGTCTACTCTTAGGTAAGGTACTGCATGGTGATAATTTTGGGTTAGTTTCGTGCAGGCACGGTATTACTTGAAGAATTATGTGCAAATTGGAGCTTTCTTGTTGAAAGCCATCTTCTACATCAAGTTGGGTTAAGTATGGGCTGTAAAAATCTTGAACTAAGGCCCAATGTATTTGTTGTTCTCAAATTTTCAGTTCTTATAAGACAATTTTCAATTTCTACACTACTCATAAAATTGTCCCTTCCAGTAAGATTTCAGTTTGCTAGTAGTTATATAAATGTCATATGGCTGAACATGCAAAAATCAGAGTTGGAACTGCCATTAGCAGTCATGAGCAGCAGCAGGCATGCACTTTTAGGAAGAAGGATACAGCTGGAAGAAACAAATAAATAAGACTTGATAGCCTTGATTTGGATGAGGTCCCAAATATTTTATGGTTGTTGTAACTTGTTTCCAGCCCATCCACAATCTGATTTGCATCTTGTAATCAAAGGGATAATTGGTCAGGTTGATTACTCATCAATTTCTTGCTCTATGATGGAAACTACAGCAGTTTGGAGAGATTTTGGTACAGCTGAGTACACAAAGGAAAGAGATGTCATTGTTGTTTTTGAAGTGAAAGATAAAAAAAACTTCAATGAAGAGAGAGGCAGTAGAGGTATGAGTTTATTTGGATTGAAGCTCCTTCATTTAACATGCACAGGATCCAGATTATGGGAGCACTACAGCATGTTCCTCCACCTTGATATGATGATACTTGGGCATATGAGTTTGCATTTGCTTGAGGGAAAGCAAATTTGGGAAGGGAGGACTATAATGTCCCCTTTTCCACGCTAGTCACTATGAAGGCCTTGGGCCCATTCCACCTTCCGTGGGCTTCAAGGAAGGAAAGCAAGGGAGGTGAACATTGCCATAATTGTAAGTGATTGTATTTTCCTTATTTATTTGATTACTAATTATGGCTTGGAGTGATTTGATTAGGTGATAGGTGAATGACAAAGCAAAAAGGAACTTCTATCTTCTCTTTCATTAAGGTTGGTCTTCTTGAGAGCTACAATGGAGATAAAGAAATACTCTTTCCCTTTTTATGAGGTCAGTCTTCTTAAGTGAAGATTAAAAGTGCACTTCCCCTTCATTAAGAGGTCGGTCATGAAGATTGATCTTCTAAATCATCCTTGGCGCCAAAAAAGGGTACTTAAGGAGGTTCGAATGGAGGAGGGGGATCATTATCATTCATCATTTGACATTTACATGGATTTGGAGCTAGTGTAGTTTCTCTTCTTACCATTGAAGGTCGAAACCCCTTCTTTGGTTACTTATTGAGGACGAAAACCCTGAATAGTCAAGTACACTTGGGAACAGAAACCCTCTTGTGTGCATTGGTGGCTTCATTCGGAAGTGACAAGTGGGCTTCATTGGCAGATTCGGAACAGCAAGGTGTTTATCCGTGCATAGGGCACTTCTACTCCAGTTAGGGCACTTTCAAAGGTGTTGGCACCCTTCCTCCACTTGATCTACTGTCATGTCCATTTTTGGAGACCAACCTTTCTTAAAGGCCTCAACCCATTATTTTTCCCGTGTCCAGGAAGGGAGCAAGGAGAAGATTTTGATGATGTTAATTTAGCAGTTGTTTTTTATTTTTACCATGTATTGCTATTGGGAAGCCTAGTGCTCCAATAGAAGAACTTATTTAATTAGAAAATAAAGTATTTTGAGCATGTAGGCTCCAAATACAAATTAGAAGTACTTTTGAAGTCGGCCATCATTTGAATTGTAGCACCCCTTATTGTTATAAAAGGAGGTTGCTTGGCCAATTGAGAGGAGGTTGGATTTGATAATTTGGTTGGAGTGGATTGCTTGTAAAGCATCTCTCTATCTCTCTCAAGGACGAAAACCCTTGATTGAGGGCTCTCTCAAGGACGAAACCCCTTGAGGAGAATCTTGTGTGGACGAAACCCCACACTATCTCTTGTTGTAATCTCTCTCTTGCTGCATATAATTAAATTCTGCCCTAGGCGACTTGCTTGGGAGAGTGTTTTGGAGGATATTGTTGGTCTTTGTGTGATCTAATTGCATGGTTGGATTCTCCATAATTTCTAAAGGTGAAATCTATCATTTTATCGATTGTTTGGGTGCATATAAGTGTTATTTCAATTCTGGAATTATTATTTAATTGCTGCAGTGGAAGGGTTTCATGGTAAATTCAAAATAGCACTTGTGAGCCTCTAAAAATCAGTTTTCTTGCATCTAATGATTGCTGGTATTTTCTTATAATTTTTAGCATATTTTCCAAGGGTTTGAGTGAATTTCGTGCATAGAAAAGTGTGCTTGAATCTTCCTAAGGGGTCGCTACCCTAGGAGGAAAATTGTTGGCAGCTCTTGTGGGTTTTCACAGTCATTGTCAGTCATCTACAGCCTGCCCTAAATCTGATTTCAGTCCTTCGTGCTCAGCCTTGGGCTATTTCCGGAGGATCCCCAAAAAGGGACATTACATCTACCCACAGGAAGTTCGGGATCACTTTTGGAGAGGTTTCCATGGTTGGAAAATTGTGATTTTGCTTTTATTTGATAGTTGGTGTCTCGAGAGATCATTTTGAGCATTTGTTGTGTTGAAAATCCAAGTATTAATGGAGATATGAATTTTCAAAGTTTCAGTTGGGTTTGCACTTGAAACAAAAATAATAAAATACATATTTGCTCCAGATTTCATCTTGTTGGACTTATTAAGTGTTTGGGATATTTCTATTTTACATGAGAATATTGTCTTGAAAAGCCTATACAGTTCGCTGCCCTAGTAAATAGAAAATCAGGTTCATCGCTAGGGCTAAGTGGTGATATTGTTGGCTGGCATATGAATTCCTTTTCTATCATAAATATTCAAATTTCTCTTTGTTGATAATGCCATTTTCAGTTTGTTACTCTCGGGTTAAAGTGATTGACCGGTTTTTTGGTTTGAGCCAAAACCCTTATATTTCAGTTTCGGCCCTAGAAAGGGACATCACAGATGAAACAAAAGTTCAAGTGCAATGAGATTCAACAAAATCCTTGTCACCGACCTTCCTCGTTCTAATATGCATCCTTCTCTTCCTCGCCAAAAGGGACATAGTTCTCCATTAGCAGTTCACCACAAACCCTTCGTCCTTGATGCAATCTTAATGGATGACTTCCAATACTCAAAATTATGTTTTGTCAACGCAGAACCTCTTTAATGCCCTCCGTCTTACATATATGCAAAGACCACTAAAGAACCCTACAAATGTTGGTAGGACATTGCAAATCTGCCACATGCAATATTTCTTGAGTGATACCTAAATTAATAAAATACCATTGTAAAGGCTTGGAAATAGCTTTTCAATGCTTCGAAAATCAGGGCAAATGGAGTCCAAGCAAAAATGATGGCCCCCAAAAGATGAGATATGCAAACTCACAAAAACGCAACAAATGATGTGAAGAGCTTTGAATTAACTTTCAACACTTTGGAAACAAATTCAAAAGGAGTCCCTAACAAAATTATGGCGTGTGAAACTTGAGGCATTCAAACTCACAATTTTCCCAAAATATGCCAAAAATATGTTGTTACACTAAGTGCTCATCACCAAATGTGTGTTGACTGCACTAGGATGCGTCATCGTGCCAATACCACAAGCTACTCTTCTGCAAAATGTTAGCTCCGTGAAGAACCACAACATAGTCGTCTCAATGAAGCCCTACAAGAATTTGGCTCAAAGGACAAACACACCACAACCTTTCGATTTCAAAGATGCAACAACTTGTGATCCCCAATGCCAATTTACCAAGTGAGTTGGGAATCTATCACTTTTTCTCTACTTAACTCGATCAAGGCCACTAAATTTCACTCCTAGACAAGAGTTCATTTAGAAATCTTAAATCACCAATGCAAGGAAAATATTGCATCAAGAGAACCCCATGAAACCAATACTCTTGAACAAGTTGCTATTGCCTCCAAATCCGAAAAGAAATTCAGATTTGACATCAAAAAGTGTTGTTTGCCCACGAAATCGTTGGATATCTCTTTGAAAAAGTTGACCCTTTACAAAGGAAACAAATTGCACCCAAATTTGTGAGATATCATGATTGCATGCACCTTTGCAGCATCAAAGGACCAAAACCTACTGAGAGTTTTACACTTAAACAACCCTTCAATGTGATGTGATGTGATGTATTATACCACACCTTTGTATATAGTGTGTTCATATCTAGATGGGATAATATACACACAATTTTTTTCCTTCTACATTTTTGGGAGAATTATGAAAATGTTCCAGCCTATGGGATTTGTGTGATGTTACAATTGAAAAATAGGGAAAAAAAGGAAAACACACAAAATTATTGGGAGGAAGAATCTTAGAATGATGTTGATAGTGGAATTCGAGCTCAATAGGAGCGGCACCATAGAAGTGACCACTTTGGGACAAAAGGAACAAATCAAAGAATGAGACAGGAGTTCTTCAATAGAGGATTGACTTCAAATGTCAAATAGTGGACAATCAAAGGCATACATGAGGATAGTGAGAGGACATTCAACAAGAGAAGTGAAACAAAGGATCGCACCTATACTAAATCACCGACATGAGGACACGCAAATACAAATATCTCGACATGAGACATTTTAACCCCAGAAATAGGACATGGGGACACATTATATATATTAAAAGAATTACAAATCACAAATACAAAAAAGAAATATAGACAAAGGAAATTAGAACAATAACAAAATATTGATACAAGTTACAACTTACAATTAGTTACTACATCAATGATTATTCATGATCAAACACACACGGAATTAGAATATTGAACAATGAATACACATAAAATAGAGGTTTAGAAATTAGAACCATAAACTGCAGTTTTCTCATTGAATCATTTGGTGCCATCAAAATAAAAAAGTAATACATAGATAGTAGATATTGTTTCACGGAATCAAAATAACTGATATTATAGGTGGGAATGTCAATGGCAAATACAAAATAGAATAGATAATAGAATCATAGACGGAAGAATCTCATAGCCCGTCAATAGTCCCCCATGTCAAAATCATCAAGATCACCACCACTGCCACTGCTCTATCTTCCATCCTCCTCTATATCATATCCAAGATCTGCATCTACTTGTGTGGAGGATGACCCCTCAAGAGGATCACCATCATCAAAAGTGATTGACTCTAGCACTAATTGTAATGTCCCCTTTTCCAAGCTAGTTCGAGGGACCATTTCCACTTCCTATCAGCTTTAAGGGAGAAATAAGGGAAGTACATTCGTGTTATGATTGTAATTTGCTATTTTTAGACTTGTCATGTTTTTGTAAAAAGGCAAATTGCCAATTATAGCACTAAAATAGCATGTTGATGGCTCAAAGTGCAAAGCGCCAACTTAAAAATAGAAAAGGGTGATTGAAATGTGGAGTCGACCATCTCTAAGGAAGAAAAATAAATGTTAAAAAATAAATAAAAAGGCCTACATGGAGTGAGGAAAGAAAAGGCTATAATTCGGGCTCATTGTAAGGATCATCTAGTGAATTTTAATACTTCTCTCTTGGAAATTGGAGCATTGAGCTCTCATTTTCAGCCTTTGAGGACGAAAACCCTCATTGGATCCTATTGGGGATGAAAACCCTCAATAGTCACAACACTTGGGGACGAAAACCCTCATTTGTTGCATTGGTGGCTTCATCCAAGAGTCACAAGTGAGCTTCAAATTCAGAATTTTAGAACAGCAAGGGTTTCCATCAAGTGCTTAGGGCACAAATTCCAGCTAGGGCACGCTTTTTGGGGGCTGCCACACTCATTTTCAGCTTGGGCAACCCATTTGGAGATTTCGGGATCACTTTTCAATGGGTTTTGGTGGTTGGAAAAATCTGATTCTAATTTTGTTTGATAGCTGCCATTTTTGTGGTCATTTTGAGCTATCATTTGCATTTTATCTCCAAGTATTTCTGAAGATGTAGGTTTTTAAGTTTCAGCTGTTTTTGAGCAATTAATTAATTCCAGCAGTCTGTATTTTATTGTTGAAGCATTTATTTGCATGATTTCATCAAGGGTTTCATGTTGTTGATGTATTTCTGAAGATTTGTGTGTGGGAGATACTAAAATCTGAATTTAACCTAGGTTGCTTAGGGTTTTGTGGATGTAAAACAAGTCGTTGCCTTAATTTTTGAATAAAATCATATTGTAGTCATAAAAATCAAGTTTTCTACATATGGTTGTCATCATTTCCAGCAATGTTCCATTAGGGTTTTGGGGAAAATCCAAATGCCTCAAATTTAAGCCTTTGAAAGGGAAATTCCACTAGTTCATTAAGATCCAAGTTGGATAATGCCAACTCAGCGTTGTTGTCCAAACCCATATCATCAGAAAATACATCCGACATCTTTGTCCTTCCCTTCAACCACTCATCACTTTGCTGTAAATAAGATAGAGGTTGGAATGCACATACAACATAGTCTCTGCTCTGGATTGCTCAAGCCTGCTCTTCTTCAAAATGTGCAAATTCCAATATGTGCTCCAATTCCTCTCACAACAGGAAGATGGAGAAAAGCGAGAAAGGATCCTCGTGGCTAACTCTTGTAGAATATGGCATACTACCCCATGGGTTCCCCCACTGTATTTGGTCTGCTCAACCCCCATCTCTCGAGCACATCATAGCCTCCAAATCTCCAGGAGTGCCGGTGGAAAACTCTAAGAAGCCCTACTCCACCTCATCAAGGGATGCTCTATTTTGATATATCCCATCAAATGCTACCCTCCTCCCCACTAAAATCCCTTTGTCCATGTGAGGAGGGAATCATGTGAAGGCCTGTCGACACTAAAATTTTCCTCCATAATTTCTATTTCATTAATGTATGTATTAGGAATAGGATGTTGTTAAGTATAATTAGTAGTAGCGTCAGATAGAGATACAGGCTGTACAAGATCGACGCCACCAATAATGTATAGTACGGCAATAGTCAAAAGTACAATAGGAATGTTGTGGTAAAAAGTAAATAGTTGTCGTAAGTGATCCAGTAATGTTAAAATGTCAAAGTTGGGGTAAGTAGAGAAGTAGGGTCTACATGATTAGGAATTAGAAATATTATATTGGTAATAAGGACAAGGAATGAGGTCATAAATATTTTGTGTATTTTATTTGTAAAAAGTTTAAAAATGTGGAACCCATGTGAAATGATAAGGTTTATCTTATCTTAAAAGATAAGCTTACATGTACGAGATAAGAGTTAAGGTATGGAATATGATTCGTCGAGTGGATTTTTATCCTATCTTAGAGATAAGATGGATAAGCTTCGAAAGTTCTATAAATAAAGAGGCCACCCTCTCATTTAGCATAGAAGGAAGTAGTGAGAAATATTGAATGAAGTGTGTAAAAGAAGCCATCGAGTTTAAAGGTGTGTTGAAGAAGCCATTAAGAGGTGTAATTGTAAAGTTTCTCCCATAGTATTGGTGGAAGGCAAGTGAAGTCAATAACACTTGAAGTACCTCATGGGTGAGATTGTAACAATTTCATGTTAATATTATAATTTACTCGATATTTCGATTTATCATCATTCCTTCTTATCATAGTCGATGGTATTCTTGAGTTATATTTGTTTTTGTATTTCCAGATTACATCCACCAAACTAAGCGGCGTGCATTAGTAAATAATCATAGCACGAAGAGTTCCCGGTGAAGAATTATCATAGTGTCGGATTGGTGATGACAGGCCCACCATTGAGCCACTTAGTACCATAGTACTTGGGATTAAACAAGTGAGCCAAGCAATGCGAGGGTGTGGAATTCTTCACCCACCTAACGATAAGAATATCTCGTATGGTGGTGAAAAAATCTTTGTTGAAGTCCAAAACCCAGGCACTCATTTTGTACAATAACATTCTTCACAGACTCAATCATGGAGTCCCGCCCCTCTTAAACCTCTCCTAAGATGGGCTGGTCCATGTCTGCAATCTACAACAAAGAAGGATAGGGTCCATGATCTTAATGGTAAGCTCTATCGTATCCCACCTACCATCATCTAGCATTGTACCCTTGACCTTTTTTGAAGCATTTTGATTTGTCTTTCTCAAAAAGACCAAAACTCTATAATAACCAAAGGCCCAGAGCACACTTCACCTCCCTTAACCACTTAAGCATGATGAATGAGGAGGTAAACCGAGTTTCTACAATCTTCAACAATGATAGATTTGTATACTCCTTATAGATTGTGAGGGCATTGGTATGGTGTTGTACAAAATTGCAGATATGGCATACATCATCATCGAGAGTTCCCATCCATGCCATGTCCGAAGCAATGGATTCAAGTGTTAAGTTCAAAGAACGAACAATGGAAGGTGTCCAAAATATTTGTAGACATTTAATTTCCACAATCATGCCAAAGAACCAATATCAAAGAATTTGCTGATTTTCAAATAAAAATTGAAATTTGGCAATTTTCAATAAAATCCAAGAAATTAATTCAAAAATGCCATAAAATTCATCCGTTCATTTTAGGGCATAAAATCTCCAAATAACCTATATTGGTGTCGGCCACGATTTAGGGCTTGTAATAAAATCTTTAATGCCTTCGGCTGGAATTTAGGGCTAATATAGTGAACATTAATTCGTCATCCACTACAAAGCAGCTGAGCTTCAACCTGTCCCTTGTCACATGTGAAGCAGCTGAAGCTTGACATATCTGTGTTATGAGCTCCTTGATCCACACGCTAGGTCTGTTTGGAATTTTGGACGAAAATTAGGTATTTACTGTTCATAAAGAAACCTAATATATGACTACTGGTTATCTACCTTTGTAAGTAGTCAAATTGTATTTAACTTTTGAGTTTCTTGCTTTTTGACATTTATGTATCGATACAAATATATTTATTAAACATTTAATTGTATTGCTTTTGCACATTTATGTATTTAAATTTTAACATTAAGTGTCTATTAGTTTATGTATTTAAATAATTTTATTATTGTTTGAGATTTGTTTTTAAATTTAAAAATAAACTTTCATTTAATTTAAAATTTAGTTCCTACGTTTAGGCCCTAGGGCTATCTAAAGTTTTAATTTGAAAAATATATTTTTAACTTTTAGTTTTGTTAAAGTAAGATAATTGAGGGCTTTTATGAGTAATTTAATTAGATTTTTAATATTTAGTTTAAAATATTTTATTAGATTTAAATAATTTTAAATTTTTATTTAAAGTTATTTCTTTCTTTGCGAAGAAGTTGAGAATTTTACCCTAAATTTTATCGGGTGACAAATTTGTTTCAAATTTTATCCATGCCAAACATGAACCAGGTGACTTAGCCAGCAACCTTGCAAACAAGTGCATTATCTCGTGGTACTTTGCACTCAAGAATCAACACCTACATCTTCAATGAATTTAATGAACTCACTCGTATATTGTGCATCCTTGTATTTTCCAAGAGCATCCACCGCTTTCAAGAAGACTGGTACATTTTGGGAAGCCACCATGAAATTGATGAATGGATGGCATGTTGCATCCATCAATCCATCAGAAACAATACTAATTCCAGATGAGGGCCATGATGCTTTGATAGGTGCCAGGATTTTATCCACCTCTTTTACCTTAACCAACAATGTGGTTCGCAGCTTCTTTGAAAAAGAAGGCACATACCCAATTGGAGCCCTTTCGAGTAGAGCTCGACACATCTCCAAAAACAAAGGAGGCCATTCAACCTTAAATGAAATGAAATTGAGATAGAAATAGAGCCCAATGGTAAGATCAACCTCATCTCCTTGTTCTTGATGAAAGACCTTGTCCATTGGATTGCCACTGGGTACTGGCCTCTCTCTTGCAGGCTGAAGTACAGTCCCACTCCTAAACTTGTTGCATGGGTTCATAAAAAATGGAAGAGGGTCCTCATTTTTGTGTGTCCTACTTGTTGTTGCCACCTTCCCCAGCCCGATATACCTCTTTTGACATCATATTTCGTTCGGCAACTTTCACCGGTGTACATGTTCCAATTCCACACTTAAGGCCCAACAAATGGCCCAAAATCCAGTAGTAGGTGCTCTTGTATTCGACATCACAGTAATTACATGTCCAGACAATAATTCCTCCCCCAACAACCTTTACCCCAGGCCCTTGTTTTTGTTACATACTTCGACATCAGATATTTGCAACACTGTCAGCTGCACTTGCAGCAGATGGACTAGTAACAGGGATGAATAAAATTGGAGGGGGGAGGGGGCAGCACCAACTCCGATATTCTTGCCTTTTTTTTACCTTTGATAATTGAGCCATGATTTCTGTGGTATGAATGAAGAAAAACATTGCTGTTGGAGAAATGACAAATCTGGTTTGCTAGAATGCCTTCAAATCACTCCAAATCCCTTCCAAATCTGGTTTTTAACCTTCATCTGCACAATGGTAGACAATAAAAGTTTTTTTCCATTGCTGAAAAATGAGAAAAATGAAGGGAAAATAGCTGTTAACTCTCCCGCGATCTGTTTTTGCATGCACGTGTCCAACACGTTGGGAGACGTTTCGGGTACATGTCGGACATGTGGGATACAAGACACATGACCCATTAGGACATGTTCGGTATCCCAGTATCTATAGTGGAAGGACCACCATGGAATATGTTGGTTAACCTAACAATGGGAGGACTATCAAAGGGAATCACCTCCATCGTGAAGGTGAAGGCAAGAGAGGAGTGAGCCGCAAGGGGGAAGTTGAACCACACAACACAGAAAAAAAAGGTACCAAGCAGCAACTCCAATGAGATTGCATATTTTGCTTGGGAACAGGCAAATCAAATTTTGGGACTAGCAGTGCAGATTAGAAAAGCACTCAAGTATAAATGATTAACTATTGCCAAAGAAGACATAGGTAGAAAGCCAAAAGGATGAGAGAGCCTAGAAAAGACATGTTGAATGAAAGAAGGGGAATTCATAAAGACCACCAACATCTCTAAGGAATTCACGCACAATGGTGAGTCATTGATGAGATAGAAAAATGTTAACTAGGTTCTCAGTTGACCATAATCAAGACCCTGCCAAGTATTGTTATATGTGCTTTACAATTTGGATTGTGAACGGACAGAATGATGAAGGATATTGGTATAAGTCCTTCCCAATAACTTTGAGAAGGATTGCAAATGGCTGGTATATAGAGCACAATAAGACACTTATGAGCACTTTGGAGAAGTTGAGGAAAGGCTTCGTGAAAGAGTTTAAGTTACTTTGTTGTGACAATGATATGGTGGCAGAGATCTACAACACGAATCAAGGGAAGAATCACTTGATGTGAAGATAAAATAGGAGGTTGAGGGAATTAATAACAAATGTGGAGAAACCTCATGTTGATGGTTTGAAGAAAATATGGTTTACAAATAGTTTATGACCAAAGTACAAAACCAATATAAGAGTGACACTAACTACGATGTGCAATGATGAAACAACCATCCATTAACCTAAAAAGTGAAGATAAAGTGAATGTGAGGACGAAGGTAAATAGCAACTAAGGAGAAGGATGCCTCATAGCCCTATAGTAGAGCCACTCTAAGAAAAGACATGATGTCAAAGTATCCAATGAGTTGAAACGTGATGTGAAGAAGGAAGTCTGGTGCACAACCTGTTGTATCAAGGGTCACATAAGTGTGAATTGTCCTAGTAATCAATTACGTCAAGTATGTAAGTTGCAATACCACACAATGAACGACAGCCCTTACAATTTCAGAAATAAGAAAGAACAACAATTAATGGCCGCGAGCGAATTAACCTCCAAGTTCAAGCAACCTACAAGGGGTGGATATTGAAAGTCTAGAGAAGGATGGTACTCAAAGAAACAGAAACCAAGGATCAGGACAAAACAGGAAGTGGTGAATAGTCATCCATGATCCCATCATTAAATGTCAAGCTTGTAATGAGTGGCCACACATTGTTTGATATTTCCCCAACAAGTCACAAGGAGGTTCATCCCGAATGTGTAAGTGGTGTGCACCATAAGACCACGATGACAGAAAATGCCCGAACCATAAAACTGCAACTAGCATGAATTTGGTGGAGCCTGCAGATAATACGATGTTAACAAGAGTACAACCCAAACAGAAATAGTAAACCCAGTGATTGAGAAGAAAACATTCGGGGTGTGAAATACCAAGTCCAACAGGATATGGCCAACAAAAACCAACCAATAAATAACACATCGTGTCCAAGTAAGAAAACTATCCATCTGCCCACATGAACTCTTGCCAAATTGATAAACAAGACTACGATTCCCGTCAAGATTGGAGAATTGCGACGGGTCATACATCCTTAAGCATTGTGTTAGGAGCACCACTAGATAGAACGGAGATGAAGGTACCAAAGGGGGGCAGTAAATTCCTAAACCTATGACATTAATGCTGAATGTCATTGATTCTATTCTTGTGTACATGAACATTCCATGATGAACAATAACAGAAGTGAATGTGCTTCTGGTGAGCACCTAAAGGAGACTGAACACGACAGAACAGTCAATATTTGTCTATTTTTTTGTCTGTCAAGTTCTTTATAATTGTCACATTGACTCATACTCTTCAGTGTGTTAATAATATTCCTAATTGGTTAGAATCGGGGCGAACCCAAAGGAATGATGAAGTTGGCCCAAGCAATACTCTTGCTACAGAGGATCCTGTTAGCTAGAGGACTCTTCTATGGCCCACGTGCATAATATAATTGACTTAACTTCTTAGAAGTGTTCAATCAAACACAGCCTCAGATTCTTGCTCTCGTTTTTGTTAATGGCAGTGAATAAGCTGAAACAAAGAATATACCAGCTCACAGCCTCCACAACATATATTAGTCTTTGAATTTTACTTTGTTTTCTTTTTCTTTTTTGGCTTTGGTGATTTAAATGGTCTTGAACGATTTTGTTATGGACTTTCTCGCATGTATTACTCAAATCCTTGTGCCCTTCTTCTTAGTCTTTCAGGGTTGCCTCTGCTTTCATTTTTATCAGAAGAAATTCTTATGATGTACTTATCTTTACTAAACATGTTGGCTTCATTTTAAAAATGATATTCTAAAATTAAAATATCGTTATTGCACATATTTGGAGAGATATACCATTATATATACCAAAATCCCTACATCAGACCCATGGAATTATATGAATAGAAGTTAATTTCAATAGAAAAAAAAACACTATGGAACTGAAACAATAGCATAAATTACTAAATAGTTATTCCAAACATCTTCTCAACCTTCACATCCAATAATCCACTTAGGAGACCCAGCTGTAGTAAACCTGATATAATGTATGCGGAACATTATCTCCACCAACTACTTTTACAAACTCCAAGCAACCAGAGACATAGACTTTATCATCTGCCTTCAAATGTTCAGCCGCGGTTCCTGCCAGCTCCTCCAAAAATTTCAATTGATACCTGCAAACAAAAAAGTTCTAAAAAGTTACTAAAAGAGTAACAACTCAATTAAAACTCACAATTGGAAAAAGGCACATGATCCTTTCGAAGTCAAAAGGCAGTTTCTTCATGAGGAAGAAAAACAAATTAATTTATTACAAATGGATTCAAAACTAACTCAATTGATAAGCATTGTTAGATCCACCAAAGAGAAAACTTTGGTAGAGATGCACTTTTGTGTGTAGAAGGATCAATAATGTTCACTGTCACATGTCAGTGAGCAGGTGAGCAAAAATTCTCCATCAAATCTATCCAACACAAATAAAAAGTATAAACAAAGGACATATTTACAATTTAGACTTCAAAATTGTGCATTAGAAGGGCAATTATTCCACTAAGAATAGCAAGTGATCGTCTGTACACAGTCATATGTTCTTGATCAACAAGTACAGACAATGATGGAAAAGATTAAAGAAAAACAATTGAACGTGTAGCACATAAACAAAGAGAACAATAAATAAAGAGCTATAAAGCTAAATTGTATAAAGAAAAAATTAGGCTTGGTCACTAAGATATATATGTTGTCATTCTCCAAATCGAATGTTTGGTAGGATTTCTAGCCATAATACACAGGTTATTATATTACAAATCCAATTGCAACACATGACATACATGTTTTAAGTTTTTGACATATTGGATCTGAATATATAAAATGCAATTATGTCATGTCCTGGTATGTGATCAACAAGTGGGTTCTGCGGGCCACTCTGAATTAGTCCTCCAAATGGTCTCTCTCTGCTATGATGTTGGTTTGAGGCCCAAGGATAAAGTTGATGTGTGACACTTTAAACTGTTGGAACTTAGATGTATTATAAGCGGAAGCATGCAACAACAAGAAGCAATTGCATAATTGTAATTAAATAAGCAGTGAATGAACAAAGAGAAGAATATTGCAACAAAGTATACAATAACAAAGAGCAGATAATAAGTACATAAATTAGATGTATTACATATAACTTTGAGAAGAGTACATTATGGTAGATCTTGCTCTATGCTGCTGCAGATGAAGATCAAGACAGTAGGTAGTGTACACTACCATTGCAACATGTGCCACGTGAGATGAGTGGATTCCCTAAACGTGTGAGCAGATAGACTTTGTAAAGGCTATGATACCAAACCATATGACAATATCTCTTGAAAGGAATGAGTATTGACTTCCCTGTATGCTCTGCTCTCCTCTACCACCGAATGAAGAAAATAAAGTGGCTTGCATTCTTCTTGTGAAGGTTAAACTTCCACAAGTGACCCTTTGCCTTCAAGTGGTTAGGAATGAGTTATCATTGACTGTAAGATGTTTTGGTTATGTCTTCAGATTTTTATATCTTGGCCATCATAACTCCCATTTTTATACCTTGTTTTGAACCACATTGAAATGGCCCTCCTAACACAACCACATTGGGAATATGCAAACAAGACTCGCAGTCTCCTAGAATTATGTTTTGGAGTTGTTACCAGGATCATTCGTCCCTCCTTGGGAAGCAATGCAACTAATTGCATTAAAGTTTAGAAAGTGAGATAGAGGTTCTAATTATTAAAGGTTCATCTTCTACAAGTGCCCCTTTAGCTTTGGGTGGTTACGGATGACTTAGTGTCGTAGTAATTACCCGAAGACATTTTGGTCATTTGTTTGGTATTTTGTATCATGGCTATCACATCTCCAAATTTTTATTTATTCTTTTTCAATCATACTGAAACAACCTTCCAAACAAAACCAAACGAGGAGATCATTTATTCCGAATATGTAAAACAAGAATTGAGATCTCCTAGAATTATGTCTTGGAGATGTCACCTACATTAGTCGACCTACCTTGAAAAGCTGTCCTTGCTTGTGTAAAATTTAGAGGTTGAAACTAAATAAATGTTCTGATTTCTGATAATCATAAGAACTTCCTGCAAGTGTGAATCTTGTCTACTTCAAAGGTGCATTCCATCAAATATACATTTTTACTAATTGTGAGAATATATGATTAGGAATGCCACCAATCCAACATGTAGAACTTTTATGATTGGACTTCCCACATAACTCACAAGGATGAAGATTCCAATCGTGACTAGACTCGTGACCTACTTTGCCCCAACAGGTGCATGTGATGAGATGAAATGCACATCATCAATGGATCTTGGTAGGTTGGCTGTCCTGAATCTGTGTTGGAGAAAAAAATCTATGAAGATTCATTTTTACTAATAGTGAGGATCCATGAATAGGAATGCCAGCAAACCAACATGTACAACTTTTGTGATTGTTCTTTCCACATAACTCATAAGGGTGAAGATTCCAACCGTGACTAGACTAATAACCTACTCTACCCCAGCAGTTGTATCTAATGGGATGAAATGCATACCTTCAATGGATGTTGGCAAGTTGCTTGAACTGAGCCTGTGTTGGAGAGAAGATTTTTGATAAGGATGTATCTGCTGCATCCACATATGGTTTATTTCTATAATAATGGAACCCTTTGTGCTTTGGGAACACCCTTTGGTGTACCACAGACCAGCATTCTTGGGCATCATTTCTACCTCAAAAGAATTTGGAATATTTCCGTCTTCTTTTCCAAGACCTTGGCCACTACATCCTGTTTTCTTCAAATGGTTGAAGCCAATTCCTTTAGTGTGTTGTTTAAAAATGCCAAATGAATCTGACATACAATTAAGGTGACTAAATCAGAAGGCCTAACCATGCTCTCAATCGTTTGTATCTGACTGTTTTGAGGTATGTTTTATGTGCATCTCTTCACATTGTAGTTGTAGACCAATAACTAAATCTTCACCAGCAGCCGATTGCTCCTAAAGTTTCTTCATGACTAGGTTACATCCCTCCTCGACTCAAGTTTATCCTTGAGGAAAAAGGTAATTACAATTTACACTAATCTTCTAGGTCTGATAACTTCCGCTTGACAAGGCCGAGAATTTCCTCTTTTGCACAAAGCTCATTCTGCCTGTGTGTGATATGATGGGTCTTCTATTTCAGCTCTTTATTCTCATCTAGGAACACTTGCGAAATTTTATGGCTGAATCTGGGATTTGTCGCCATATGTACGACCAGCCAACCAAGGGAGAGTATCTTTATGGAAGGTGTAATCATTGATGAAGCTTCACCTAGGAACTATGTTACTAGGGTTCGCCCCCTGCCCCATGTACCTTGTCTGATACTTATCCGGTGCATGATACGTGAGGGTACGGATACGAGATACGTGTTGGATACGTCGATACATCCCGGAATGCGTTTTGTCGTACCGGGACGCCCCTGGTAAGTATCCACGTATCCAAGCCTAAAAACATCTTTCAAGGCATTTAAAACATTTTTTTACTTAGTCAATGCAAAAAAACGAACCCTAACACTTAAATGAATAAAATATTAAACCCTAAACACCTCAAAAAGCTATAAAAAGCACTCACCCATTCATTTGAAATCACACAAACAATTCATTCAAATTTTCCAATGAGTTCCTTGTAGAAGTTTTCCAAATTTTGGATCACTGTGAAAGACAATCTTCTTGTGACCATAAACAAATCTCAAAGTTCAAGACATACTAACAGATTTAAACAAAACCTCCCTTGTCCTACATCCAAACACAGTAGAAGTGATAAGTTTTTATGGTTTTGGCCTATTTCTCTATGTAATTAAACATACAAGATTATAACTAAGTTTACGGTTGATGCCTATCCTTCAGAAATGTTTGAATAAATTACAATAGCACAAGAGATAATTCATACTATGAATGCGGGAAGAAAGTCAAAATTGATGAATTAGGTCTTGCCAAATCTTATAAAAGAGTAAATTGGAATTTTCTGTATAAGGTGCTTATAGGTTTTTGGTTTTGATCAAAAATAGGCAGAGGGTGTAAGAAAATAAAATACACACAAATGTTAGAAAATAAAAATATCTGGGCACTATCTGAATACAGCCAGGATACACTAAGACTGGCCCAACTATGACCAAGACACATCATGGCATACTCTTAAGTATATTGAATGTTTTGAACATTGATCCTACTATAATTTTCAAGTTTTGTATTTCTTATTGACTAAGGAATAAGTAAAATGAGTGTGTATCTATATATATATATATATATATATATATATATATATATATATATATACGGATGCATCCAAGCGTATCGTTTTTAAATATATATGTACGGATGCATCCAAGCGTATCGTACCCAAGGGTTTTTAAAAATTGACTTATCCGCATATCGAACCCGCACCCGCACCCGTATCCTCGGCAACATAGCCTAGGAATGAGCATATTGCTCTTAATGAAAGCAGCCAAGTTGTTCAAGGAGTTAAGGCTAAAGGTGCTCTGAATTGGATGGCCTCCTATTTTTCCATCCTCAAATTTGAAGAATATTTGACAACCAATTTTTCTGCCAAACTTGTGATTATCATGCCTGAACCCTACCCTACATAGGACTTGACTCAACAAGCACAGGATCGCCAAAGCATTTGGCCTTGATTCTGTCCTAATTAACTTGTTTCCTTCTTACCGTCTCAATAGTGAAGTCACCAATCTTGAATTCGGTATTGCTCTCAATCACTCTAAATTTCGGGGCTCCTAAAAGGTGTAGCTATCTAATATATCCATTAGGGAAAATCGATTGGTTTGACTCACAACAATCCAAACATTGGAATTCTTGTTGAGAATGGGGAGACATTAGCTTTCTATTATGGCTTCACTAAATGGTGTGCACCAACCACCATTGGCTCCATCACATCCTAAACCACTCATGAATGATAATGCACAACATATTTCTCATTTTGACATTGACCGAGGTGCCTGACATTCTAGCGAGAGATGTAGACATTGGTTTCACATTGACGTCTGCAAACCACAGCCTAAAGACCAAACAAGAGAAGACAAAATTGTTGCTCATATTGTAACCATCCAACCCCATCATCATCCCTCACATTCTTGTAACAAGGTCCGAGAAGTTTGCTTTAGGTTCAATAAGGTGAAAATTACCCGAAGTTAGGAATTTCGGAAAGGACGAAAAGCTTTATATCTATAAAACAAACAAAATTATGCAAAATCTTAGAAATAGAAAATGAAGTGATATAAAACAAATACTTTCATACAAAGTGTTCTAAATATTTAAAATTTTGCATAGTTACCTAAGACTCGGGATGTCGGGACGTAGGGACGGGGTTTCCGGGACGGCAATTTTTTTTGAAAATTTGGGGACGGCGAGGGGACGGCTAATAAAAAATATATAAAAATATATATAATTTATTAATTTTACAAATATAACATGAATAATTCAATAAACTAAGACTTAAAATTGAAAGTTTGAAGATTGAAACCATTAATGATTAATCCAATTATTCATCTGCATCAGCTTCAAAAGATTTCGACGGGGATTTAAGAGGTAAGAGTCTTTATTTGAGGTTTTTCATTTTACTTTTTTCTGTTTCCCATTTAAGTAGATCTATATGTTTTGAAAATTAATACGTTTGTAACGTGATTTCATCCACTACTACATGGGTAACTGCATCTATATGTGGTTGACGTACCTATTACAAAGCCACTGATTAGAACATAACAAGAACAAGAGTAACTGTTACACTGTTCTCATGATTTTCAAATGCTAACACTCGACTAAGCTAGCTATATCTAGTTAGTGTCTGCTGCAAGTCCATAGAAAACTACAATATCTTTATAGAAAATTAAGCAAGCATAAAGATTACTCATTTTTCTGAATGCCACAACATTGTACAAACTATAATCTCTACTTTTTCCTTTTTAAAAAAATTGTGACTATTATATTTTATATTTGAGAATAGGATTACATACATTCTGATCCTTGCTACATGCAGATGGGTTTGAAGCAAAAACTTTTGCGATATATAAAATCTTAAATATGCAGCAAACAAACAAAATGTCCTATCACTGAAACAGAAAGAACCATAAACTATCTCCAGATAACCAGCAACGAAGAATTAACAAACACTAGTTGTATAGTGTATGACTGAAAATTTATAAAACTCGACCTGTGACCATTACTTCATATCATCAGACATAACATGGAGGAGCAACAATACTTCTGCAGTTTATGGCAATTATGAGAAATCTGCATGTTGTTTTTTACTAGAATGTATTAAAAGTTTAAAAAATATAAAAAAGTATTATAAAACTGAAATTCACATGTTTTAATGTTGGAAAAGTGCAGATTTTGTTGGGGACGTTGTGAAGTCCCGAGGCGTCTCGGGGACGTCGTGAAGTCCCGGGACGTCTCGGGGACGTCACGAAGTCCCCAAAGCACCCGGGACGTCCCGGGTGCGTTTCTGGTTTGTGGGGGACGTCCCCTTTTTTTCTGGAAATTAGGGACGGCAGGGAAACATCCCGTCCCGTCCCCAAGACGCCCCGAATATTCGGGACGTGAGGAAAATGGCCGGGACGCGTCCCCGCGTAACACTGAAATTTTGATGCATCACAACATTATACAATATTTCAAGAGTATCAATTGCTCAAGTCTCCATCATCTAGGCCCTAGCACAACAAGTTTCTAAAGCGACGATTAAAACATTTTCATAATAGAAACTCGCTACATGATCATTAATATAAGTCGTACAATATCCTAATTAAATGCATCTAAACTACCACAACATTATTTAGGATGTCCATGACATATATTAGATTTCATGTCAAGGTCAATGTATTAACTTAACACGACCATTTGGTCCAATAGCTTTGGCCCTTTTCAAAAGTTGGACGCTTAGTGATCTAGAATAAGATTTCGAAAAGCTATTTACAAGAATAAAATTTCTGAAAAGCTATTTTTGTAAAGTCCTAAAAATCTATTTTTAGCAAGTTTTGGCAGCTTTTAGTATTTTGCATTTTTGGGGGTTTTCCGAGCATTTCTAGGCTTGGGACTATACGATGATAGCTAAAGTGCTACGTAGCGTTATTTCACATTCGCTCCATCATCTTTCGAACTGGTCCTATGGTTTGCAAATCGGGTCAACGAGCTAGGAGATATAACCCCAACAAGGAGCACTAAAATATAATAGCAATAATAGGATAGATTTGAATTTTTTCCACTTTTGTGTTTTCAAATCCATCCCTTAGGTGGATACTAATGGTCTCCATGTAGGATGACCTTTCGGTTCCCTTTACAGACACCTTCGTACTCTATTTTAGCAGTTTTTATTTTCTTCATTGCATAGCTATAAAGTAGCTTGTTTTGAATAAAGAGATAGATCTTTGGGCATACATCTCTCTTATGGAGTTTGCTAGTTTGTATACATTTTGAATTGCAATAAAATTAGTTTGTTTCTACAGCTCTTTCATTGTGAATTGATTGCTATAACACATTAAGCACCATCATTAGTGTGTTGTCCACCAGGTTGCAGCTCAATCCAGATCACACAATGAAAAGTCCCAATATTCCATTGAACATTGTTACTATGCTCTCACTTTATAAATATGTAAAATAATTTATTGTTCCAACCTCCCCCAAAATATACTTTACGGCCACTTAGATAATCCAGACTGCACACCAATTCAACATTTCGCTGACTTTCCCTCGTGTTAGTTGGTGAACCTTAAAAGCTTATTTTTGCCTATTTGGTCTCCTCTTCCAAAGGGAGTCGATCCGTTTTCAACTTGGGTATTCAAATGAACAATTCACAAACCCAAAACTTATATCTACTTATGTGCTGATCAAATGTTTTGGACTACTGAAATCAGCATACATAAGGCTGCAAATTGATGTTTGCTACAACTATGGCTTCCATATACATATCATGTTCATCATGCAACTATCTACATGCTCACATACATGCCTAAAATTAAAACCGAGATTGAACACCCCTTTTACGAAACAACTAACATGTGACCCTTCAAATCCAAAAGACAATGGTGACCCCTAGTATGATGATTGTTTCGATGGTATATGACTGGAATCTGCTTCTATTTGCTCTTATGAACAAGTTATATGCTTGTAATCAGCTGATTATGTCAATTATATGCTTGCTCAAGTGCGTGAATATATGAAGTAGTTGCATAGAATAAAATTAAACAAGTAAATAAATATTAACTTTAAAAGTTACCTAGAGAAAACCAACGTGGAAAAACTTCAAACGACAGAAGCTGGGCTTCCTTGTCTCCACTATCATCTTTCAATAATTCCAAGCTAATTTCTCAATCCAAGCCTTCAAATGCATTGTTGGCTTTCTCTAGCACTTTCCAATGTCTGTGGGACATTGTGGATTTTCTTTAGCACTTCTATAACACTCTATGAACTTTCCTTGTTGTGGATTACTTCCTTAATCAACATGCTGGAGTGCTGCTCTAAGTTGTACGGTTATCTTCCACCTAAAGAACTCTGAGTTCCATATCTGATGCATTTACATAACCCCAAGACGGTAGATTTATGATTACAATGGTGCAACTGGGTAATACAAAGGATTGTAAATGCCTCTCACACAAAGAGACAGAAGAGAAATCAATTGGAATTCCCTTTGGTTGCTTCGTTCTACTATTTTTAATTTATGGAGCAAATTCGTACCAAACCTAAACTTGTCAGTATTTTCCTGTCTCATGCTGCATAAGTTTTATCCACCAAACATACTTAGTAGGTCTGTATTAAGCTAAAACTGCCGTGTACGACTATTTTTCAGTTGGTGTGGGCCCCAAGATGCCTGCATCATCCTTGAGCCTTCCTGCACCTTACCCTTGTTCATGTTCTGCATTTACACATTCTTTGTTTAACATGTCTTCAAGCACTTCACTAGTCAGACAAACTAATAATTTAATCTGATAAACTCAATCAACTAAATTCTGATGGTTTCCAGGAATCAATCTGGATCAAGAATGGAATGATATTCGCCTTAGCTCTTGACAACAAAGAAACTAAACTATAAGGTTAAAATGACATCTTCGCCTTAGCACTTGACTACTGCACTATCCTTCTGTATATATCATTTCTTTAGAGATGAAGTGAGAGTGTGCCTAGTGTTCAATTTCCTCGAGGTTGTAAAGAGATAAAGCGCCTCACACCTTAGGTTTTAACCTTTTCTTCATCCATCAATTGGGCTCCGTACATAACTGCAAATACCTTAGTAATTATACGTACATGAAGCTCATATGGGGAGGTGAATTGCTAAATGACTAGTATATCTCCCTTCCAAGTCTTTAGCAGTCATTGAACACGCTTTCACCATGCCTACTAACCACTCTAAAATTTTCAATGTGTATACAAGTGGACTTCTTTTACGTTTACAAAGCAGGAAAGTAACATTTGAACTCCTTCGTATCACACTCTTCCATTTCAGTTTTAACCCATACAGCCTACACTTAATGAGTAAATAAGCAAACTTCATGATGCATGGAAAATCTCACAACAGACCTTTAAATCCTCAATATTTATTGGGACTAATGATGAAGCTTTAATCTCAAAGGCATTTAGTTCTTCAAGGATTGGATCATTATGTTTTCTACCGCCTTCGCCTTCGTTATTGCTTTATATCTGTCATTTCTGCCCTATAACCTGCTTCACTTTATGTTCTTTGACATGTTCTCCAAGCCCCAATTCACATATTATTGGAATTCGCCCTTTATCCAATCATGGGCTAGAAGGGAGGGTCTAAGAATAAGCAAAACACAGGCCTCAGTGTTGAAGTGATCCCCCAGCTCTCCAATCTATGTCAGCATAGTGCTCGAGCTACCCACAGTTATGTGAATACTTTAATGTTTAATGAAATGAGGACCACCACCAGACACATTTAAGAAGGAAGAACAGAGAGCAGGACATAGTCTTGTCTCCTTCACGTAACAATCAAGGCTGAAATTTTTATACGTTCGAATCTTGTTAAATGGCTCCTGAATTGCACTAACTATAAGAAGAGGGTGAGTGTTTCTGTTAACTATGAGGAAGGATCATTACAGCCCCATGCTCTTAGGGCATTTTATCATTTGCCTGACACATGGTGCAAATTTACCGCAGATAGGGTGACAAAATTTTATATCACTACAGAGGTTGATATGATTCAAACCCTGAATGATTAGAGGTTTTGTCAAAAAAGAGACTTTGAGGATGACAGTTAATATGTCATATCAATCTTATTAGGGGATATCCAATACGAAACAATCATGTTTTCCCGGCTGGAAGGAGATGACGCTACAACTTGTTTTGATTGCATTATAGTGCGCAAAGAGGGATCAGTGTGTGATTGGCCTTCAATTATCTGTTCAGAAATGTAAGGAGTGCCTGGAAAGCAAAAGCCTTGTTTTACAAAGCATCCTGCTTGGTCAACTATATTGAAGCCATTACCGTGTTCCCGGCCTTAAACTGGCAATTTAGCGAAGAAAGGTATTCAGCAGTGATTCGTGTATACTGTTAAGACAACTGAGAAAAACCAATTATACAAGGCATGATAATTATATGAAAATCTGCAGCCATGCCATCCCAAAAGTATATTACTTAATTTTCTGTCAGAAGCTTCCAAGGTTTTCTCAAGAAGCTAAGACGTCACAACAAAGAAACATGCTATTGCAAATAATTTTTCTGGCTATGAACTGTGGAAACATTAAAGATTTGAAATGTGCTATTGCTCAAGAGATATTAATGAAGTTCAAAACTAAGAAAACCCTTTTTGGATTGTTGGTCACCCAGTTGCTCTTTATGGTTGCAAAGTATGGGGAAGTAGCATGTCAAATCATGGATGGAGACAATTAGAAAGAATCCAGAAACATCTAATCACAAGCACTCTTAAAGTCAAGTCAACAGTCCCTTATGAGATCCTGTTGGCTGAAGCAGGTACTTTCCCAATGGAAGCATCAGCAATAACTCGGTTGTTAAGTTATCTAAAAAAGGTTGAAAGCATGGATAATCATCACTAGCCCAAAATGGTTGTGGAGGAAAAATTAGAGCGTAGAAAGAAAACTTGGATGAAGCAAAACAACAAATGGGGCATCAACTTTCAGGAGTGTCCTAACAACAACAGGGAAATAAAACACTATGTGATAGAAAAATTTAGGACTGCCATGTGGACAGGGCAGATTGGTCGTAAGAAAGCTTATTACATCAAAGAATTTAACCCCACTTGGGAGCATGATGAAAAAGCTTATCTTGGGGCAGCTATCAAGGGTAAAGCAAGGATTTTAGTGGCTCAAATGAGGACCGGATTGCATCACCTTCGATGTGAAACCGGTAGATGGACTATACCCAAGGAGGATTGGGAAAGGAGAACTTGTCTTTTCTGCAGCAAAGGGGTGGTTGAGACGGAATGGCACTTCATCATGGAGTGTTCAGCTTATGAGGATATTCGTATCTAGTACAAAAACGACTTGAAGGTGGACAGATTAAATGAGTTATTCGAAGAAACAAGGCTTGAAAAGATCGCGGGTTTTGTGCTCAAGATTCACAGTAGAAGATCTGATATTGAAAAGAGTCTGAATTCATCTTAAAGTCTCAACTTTTGGTCCCATAGACTCTTCAGTCTCGTGGACGTCATTAAAATATTTCATTCATTCATTCAAAAGTTATTCCAACAGATCATTCAAACAGCTAAAGAATTGCAAATCTAAACATATCTTAACTGACCCAAGTTTAAAGCACATTTACAGTCGGCGCAATTTCTCAGTCCAAATTTCAATGTTAGTTGTTTGCAGGTCTTGCAAGTGGATCTAGTTTTCCATAAGAGAGAGTTGAGCAAAATTGCATAAGAATTAAGAGTGAAGAAGTAAAAGTTTAATGATAATTACACTTTGTCTTAGTTGCATATCCAAAGTGTCGCTTTATTTGATGTCAAGTGCAAAAAAAAATACATACGGTAGTTTGAAAAACTTTGAAAAAAGGAGGACCATTCACTATTAAGCCACTCGCTACTTAGAAAGTTTAGCTAGCAACAGAAAAGACAGTTACATTGGGGAAGATAAGTTTGCTTTGGTGATTCCAAAGAACACTTATATTACTCAATTTTTTCTTTGAATATGCAAGTATATATATCAGAACTGTTTGTTGAAGTTGATACTCTTCAAATGGTTTTGATTTTAAATTGTTTTATGAAATATGTTGGTTCATGGGTTTGTAATTTATGTTCATGCAATTTTACAAGTTCATGTTGTGCTATGCTGTGAACTATGTTACCAGTTTGGATTGGATTGGGTTGAAAGAACTGGATTCGCCAGTACAGCATTTGTTTTGGCTTTGGTTACAGCTTGAGTTTGGCCATACAATAAATATTCTAAAAAATTTAAAATATAGAAATTATAGCCTAATAAATAGGAATTAGTAACATTAACCACGGTATGCATGTAGAACCAGCCTAAAAATAAGACATTCTTCTTTTTGCATTTCATTTAGCTTTCAAAGTTTTTTAACTTTTTTAATTATACTTTAATGTTACTTTATGTTTTTTTGTAGCCCCAAAAAAATTAAAAGCTAGTTTTACCTCCAGTTCTTCATGGATTTTGCTCGGATTCACCCAAAACATCTTCAGTTCATCATGGGTTCTAGATTCGCCCCAGGCCGCCCAGATTTGCCAGGGGTGTATCTGAGCAGGACCCACGAAGAACCAAATCCATATCCTGTACCCAAGACGTATCAGGACAGGGTCCTGTTGCATACCTAGGAGAATCGATATCTTAGGCAGTGAGCATAAATGTGAAGCCTTTCTTTTCTGATATAATTAAGTGGATTGGACAGTTCCATTGCATTATATCAAACAAATCTTCAGAGTTTATCTAATATAGTTTCCTTTTGAATTCATTGACTATTTATTTTGAGATTCATATTGTTTTTATATATCAAGCATATAAGTCTTTGTTTAGATTTAAAACAATCTTTCTTTTACACAGCATTAGCAAATTCTGAATATTCTTTCTTTTGCAAACTTATAATAAGTTTTTGCAAAATTTTCGTGACCAGTGCCACAAAACTAGAGGATATTTATTGGGTGTTATCTAAGAGGATAGTTATTGGGTGTTATCTAAGATCGTCAATATGATAATCCTTTCTCGTCAATAGTATAGATTAGGATATAAGTAGAAGACCATACTAGGGCCAAAACACAAGCTGAAGATAGAGCTTAAACGCATAATAATCTAGAAGAAAGTAATCCACACTCATATCGAAGGTGTAGAGTTCCAAAGCCTATGTCTAAGACATGGAGGTGGGATCTAACTAGAATCCTAAGGGTTGTAAGCACAAACTAAGATAGTATGCAAGATTCGATCATAAACTAAGAGTTGTAATGCCATTTGGCGGTAGGCATTTGTAATAAAGAGAACAATAATACAACAAACACAGACACGCTACAGTATCGTAGTTTAATACATGATACATCAACATAATCAACCAAGCAATATAAAGAAAAGAGATAGGATTAGGAATATTTACTTTTGTGAAGGCATTGAGGGCGCATTAACCCCCTCCAAGGTTAGTAGCACCTCATGAAAGAGTTGTCGTGGGTAGATCTCAAAAAGGATTGGTAAAGACCTACATAGACCAAAGTTTGGGGCTGCAAAGACTAAGGTTGACCTTACCAGTGTAACTCCTAATCTTGATGCTTTTAGTAACCCAATGCTTCAATGATGATCTCCAAGTATAAGTTCCAGTAAGACCGTAAAACTCTTAAATTTTTAAGGGCAGATTTGCGAGCAAAGACAAAGCGAACTATGCAAGGATATCCTCAAAACTAAAAACAATGACACCTATAGATAGAACATAATCTGCAAGCACTATCTCACTTAGTTGGTTGCATCAACCATGGTCAATGTAGTTCAGCAAAAGGGGAGGAGGGAGAATGGAAAAAGAGCAAACACTTGGAGAGGGATCTGAAGGTGATCTAAAGGTGTTATAGGAAGACGATGTGAAAATGATATTGAGGGTATCAAGTGGTCATAAAGTGGTAGTAGGAAGGCATGCTGGGGAAGGGGCACAACAATCTCTCATGAGAAACAATTAACCGGCTCAAACCCAACTCCAAGTGTGCCCCCTAAGGCACACACTCAAGGAGGTTAATGTGCCAATGGCCAACAACATGCAAAGAGAAATCATTAGTAAGTGTGAAACATAAGGTGTATACCATTACCCTTATTGTTTCATAGGACAAATTCCCACCAACATATTTAGCATTAGTTGGTCATTTTTGGAACAAACAATAGAATAACCTAATTTACCAAACTCGTTTATAAACCAAGCCAACATATTCACCAATTTTAGAAGTATCATATGAAATAATCCACTTCTCGAGGGGATTTTTTCCATTTAATAGTTTCCATTTCAGGCAAAGAGAAGCTGCTACTTTTGAGAGAATTTGATATCCGAGAGGAACTCATGACACAAGAGAGGACTCTTAAAGACAAAGGAAAGAAAGAGAAGCCCAAGCGTTGACCAACCAACCATCTTCTCAAAGCCCTCAATGTGGCATCTTCTCACAAACAAGATCCTCCTAGATGTTCAACAAGACTTATTTCAAAGTGCATAATATTTTATTCAACCCTTTACCTTTAGAACAATACAAAAGGCCAAGAAAGGATGAAGGAAACCCCGGAAGAAAAGCAACTACAACTCATCTGAATTGGATCCTCAATTCAAAGCATTGATGTATATCCTACAAGTCACTCCTTAAAAAACAATGGTTAATCCACAACCACAAAGTACACAGCCAAAAAGGAAAGAATAGAAAGGGTCAAAAATGCCCCAATTATAAAAAGAGAGGAAATACAGTTTGGTTGTTTGTCTCTTGTCCATATGCCCAGCATGTTTGAATTATTTTAGCAAGTCAATTCAACAATCAAAAACCAACATGTACTAATGATATGCACACACGAACGGTGGCACAATAACCTATATGGAGAGTCTAAAAAACGTGCATATTAAAGGGTGAAGGGAATTAAACAATGAGAGTTTTATTTAAGTCCCTACACCCATTAATATTATATGGAGTGATAGTGAATGTGGGCATCAAGGGGATTTTATAAGGTGTAAGGTAGCAATATAGGTAAATGTGAGAAAGGGATGCAATTAGGGGGGCTAAAACATACGTCTATAACTACACCAACAAAATTCTCATTGTTTAAGTCCCTAAACCCTTCAATATTACATGGAGTGATAGTGAATGTGGGTATCGAGGGGAGTTTATGATGTGTGTGATAGCAATAATGGTAAACGTGAGAAGAGAATGCAATTAGGAGGATAAGTGGTTTGGACAATAGCAGGGGGTCATGAAGTTGGAGATAACAAGAGTTTATTTAGGTCATATTATTTAGGATAGAATCCTTTTCTTTTCCTAAAATACATATGATATTAGTTGCATTTCTAAAATGTCCAAATTGGACCATGTGGGTTCCGCCCATGTGGCACATGTTGGCCAAACATATGTATTTGATAAAGTAGGCCAACTACATGCATTTAGTAGGGGTATCCAATTTTTATAAGAGGATGGCTCCTTTCTCATTTAAGCATTTATAATGTAAAAACTCCAAGTAGACGAGCTTATAGGAATAGTATTTATATTTTTATTAGTGCTTTTCCATTGAAAACAATATTACAAATTCGCATGTATGGTTTTATGCATAATGTGAACCCAGTCTTCTAGAAGGGTTATGAGGTCTACAATGTTTTCCGACAAACTTTGCTTCTCTCGTATGGTATCAAAGTTCCATATCCCTACATATTTCATTTGTTATGATTCAACTATCAAGAAGAGGAAAATTTGGTAATTTCTACACCCTTGTGGTCACTTACTTTTTCAAATCTAGGTCGTATTTTATTTTTTTTAAATTGCAAAAAAATCTATAAAATAGTGTCAATTTTTTTGCTATTTTAGTGGCCTTTTTTAATGTGTATGGTTTTCAAAAAATTGGACTTTTTAAAACTAAATCTTGGGCGCGTGTTAGGCCCATTACTTAGACCAAGTCGGCCCTTACACCAACCAAGTTGCCTACCTCTTTTGGACCGCCCTAACACTCGCCTTGTAGACCACCAATAGCACCATTGACCACCTCCCAACATATTTGCCACCAACCTCCCAACACATACACTAAACCACATTAAATTGGAACCCGCTTTGTAACCCCCGCTTTACAACTAAATTCATTTCATTAACCTAGGATCCATCTTATTGCCCGAACACTTGTTCTCACTACTAGGGCCTACCACCGTTCTTGTTAAACCCGTTTTCCTTGGCCCTTACCCTACCATAAGCCTCATGTCCACCCTACCCTACATCCTCAAGCTTTCCCAACCTCAATCTCCCCATAGCAAATCCTACCCCTTTCCCCTAGCACATGCTCCCTTCCAAAGCTTAGCTTGGACTCCCTTGTCATACTCTCGCATATCCAATCGCCCAATAGACACTGCTCCCTAATGCACATGTGCAACCTCGACGACCACCTAGGCCACTTCAAGGTCGCCTACCACCACTCTTTTTTTGTGATGGTTGCAGCCCTTTTCCACAAGGTTGTTCCAATCCGTTATAGCCTAGGCCCTTTTTGGTTTTTTGGACTTGGAGATTTTTGCCTTTTCAAGAGCTCCAGGAACATTGTCGAAGACCAAATGGCAAGCTCAATGTGATAGGTGGTCACACCCCTAAAGAGAACATCTTCTTTACCAATTGGCCTTTCGAGCCCGAATTTGAGGCTCTAACTTCAAATATAATTTCTCCCGCTATAGAGATTTTTTTCAATATACTTTTTTTAATGCACCTAAGTTTTAGTAGATTTTAAATTTGTTAGCAAAATAGCTCATAATCATACAAAAAAAAGGCTGTTTTGTTGTTTTATTTTTGTTTGAGGGCATGGTTAACGACATCATTCATTGTAATAACTACAAAATTATAAGCATTTGAGGGGGATACTACTTTTTGCACTACCATAATGTGCCACAAATCATAATTTTGGGCGATATATCTCTGTAAGGCCATTTTTAGTGCCTTGCTCTTTCTCTTTGCAACACTAGGAACACTAGTGGTTCTCTTTTTCACATGCCTCTAAATTGTTATTGTTTGAACTTAAGCATTGTGGATGAGCAACTACCTCTCCCGACTCCACACGACTACTTCACATGGAAAATTGAGATGACTATTTTCTTATGGAATAAAGGAATACATAAGAGTCACTAGTGTTGTAAAATAAGAGCCCACACAAACCCTTCAAAACCATAAAAGGCATAATCAACGTGAAGAAGATTTTGATTTAAACTTTATTTTCACTTTTTATAATCTTGGGACTTATTGTTACGCCTTAGCAACTTGACAACACTACAAGAAGTATGGGACAAATTGAAGAAGCTCTTTGGTCACATTGATTCAATTAAAGATCATCAATTAGATTCATAACTCATAAGTCCCAATCCTAATGATTTTGGTACTATTCAAGACTACATTTTAAAGCTAAAATCTCTACAAGTACAATTGGAAGATCGCAATATGAGCAGAGTGATGACCAAATAATCATAGGGATCTTTATCTAAATTGGGTGAACCTTAGTCTTTGTATTTAATTTCCACTCTACTAAAGATGCATTTGGAGCTTCTTACAAAATGCCCACTTCTAGCATATTTGTTGAGAGACTTATTCAAAGTAAGGCAAACCCATTCATATGGGTATTCTTCCTTGGAATGTTTAAATCTCATTGCTCTTGTGGAAAATATTACAAAAACTTCTAAGGACCACCAACCCATTTGAATAAAACCTTTGAAGGACACTTTAATAAGCAATCTATCTCTCCCGATTCCATGCCTAAGCATGATTCAAAAGTGAAAAAGGGATCTACGAAATGTACTCTTTGCTGAAAAATTGAACATCCCGAAGCCCGTCGCTTCAAAAAACTGGCCATATTGAGTGAAAAAGTGAAGTAGCATAGAATCAAACTACCTTCTTCATCTTCTCCTTCTATTGTGGGGAAGGAAAAACCAAGGCTCTTTCTACCATTGTTATTGCTTCACCCTTGCGTACCTAATTGGATTTTTTTATCATGGAGCCTTTCATCACATGGCCGATATGTTTTCTTCACTAGATCCATGAAATTCTCAAGAGATCTTATTGCATGCATTGGCGGCAAGCATCATGATGACAATTATGTGAAAGGTCATGGAGAGCAATTAAAGTTCTTCAACTCATTCATAGTGAAAGTTCACGCCCATTTTTTTCATTATCTTTTGACAAGGCCCACTTTTTGCTTATTTTCACCGATAATTATTCTAGGGGTACATGGATCTACTTCTTGAATCAAAAGTGAAGCTTCAAATCCATGGTAGAAACAATCTAGAAAGTTCATCAAATGCTTGCAAACATATAATGGTAGTGAATCTATAAATTCTACATTTGAAGACTTATGTGCTAAATAAGGTATTTAGCTTTAGAAAAAGCAATCACCAAATGTCCACAAAAAAGGTGTTGCTGAAAGAAAAGTCGCACTCTCAAAGAGATGGCTAATGTCTGATCCATTCTAGAGGTCTTGTTCCATGGTTTTGTGTTGAAGCCATTAGTTGTGCCAAACATATTCAAACTACACTCCATAGAAAGCTTGGAGTGAGCGAAGCCATTAGTTGAAAATTTGACGGAGTTTAGGTGTGATGCTTTCACATATTCTTACAAATAAATGCAAGGATATGGAGCCACAAAGGAGGCCTTGCATTTTTGTTGGCTATCTAGAAGATGTTAAAGGATACAAGTTACTTATTCCTTACACGCACAAATTGACCATCAACTGGAGTGTCAAGTTTGATGAAAGACCTCCACATTCGACATCTTCTTCATCTACTTCTTCCACTTTTGATATGGATTCTTTCTTTTCACAATGATTATAAGGATGTTGATTCCCATGTTGAGGCACATCCTCCACTTGCACCTACTCTTTATTCACTTCCTCGTTGGATTTAGAAGGCACGACGAGCGATAGACTCCCATGTCGGTGATCGAACAAACACTCATCCCACACAATCAGATTATCGTGAATTTCCTCATGCATTTGTCACCTGCATCAAATCCTCGGACTTTCAAAGGCATCGGTGGCATTACGAGAATGGGATATATCCATGGAAGAAGAATACAATTTCTTGTCAAAAAATAATACTTGGTATTTAGTCCCTCTTTCAAAAGAAAGGAAGTTTATTCGATGTAAGTGGATTATCTATCGAACCAAATTTGCAACAAGTGGAACTATAGACAAGCATAAGGCTTCATGGGGTTTTTCCCAAGTTGAGGGAATTGAATATTCTAACACCTTTGCATCCGTGGCAAAAATAAATTCCATTCACCTTGTTCTTTCAATTATCATGCCTCCCAAATGAACGGTATATCAAATGGATGTGAAGATTGCCTTTATTCATGGTGATCTTCAAATGGATATATAAATGGAGCAGCCATGAGATTTTTTTCAGGACTCGTCTCTTGTATGCAAGCATACGAAATTCATGTATGGTCTCAAGCGAGCCCCAAGGGCTTGGTAAGGGAAAATGGATAATTTTTCTTCCATCTTCAAGATTTTCTAGTTGTCACTCAAATCATACTTTCTACATCTTGCAACACCATGGTAAGCTACTCCTTGTGCTTTATCTGGATGATCTCACCCTTAAGGTAAACTCACCATCACTCATTGATGATGTGAATTCTTCTCTTCAGCAGGCATTTGAGATGACTTGGGCTCTTCACCATTTCTTTGGGAAATCGCTTAGTCCAAAATTGGGGATGAGCCTTTCACAAATCAAGTATGTCTTGGATCTATTGTACAGATTTCACATGACAGATTGCAAATCTGCACCTGTGCCATTTTAATCAACAGACAAGTTGACAGCCAAGTGTTCCACTCTCTTGGTTGATGCCACTTTGTATCGGCAGCTTGTTGATAACCTTGCCTACTTAACTCAAATCCTACATTCTACATTTTATGACACCATGTTGAGCTTCTCCTTCATGTACTTTATGTGGATGATCTCATCTTTAAAGTAGGCTCAACATAACTCATTTATGATGTGAATTCTTCTCTTCAGCAGGCATTTCAGATAACTTGGGGTTCTTCACTATTTCCTTGGTTGGCAAATCACTAAGTCTAAAATTGAGGATTAGTCTTTCACAACCAAGTATGTCTTGGATCTATTGGGCAGATTTCAAATGAGAGACTGCAAACATGCACCTACGTCATTTTTATCAAGAGACAAGTTGACAGCCAAGTGTTCCATTCCCTTGGTTGATGCCATTTTGCATCGGAAGCTTGTTGGTAACCTCATCTACTTATAGCTCATAGTCGCCTTGACATCTCCTTTGCAATTGGCTTTGGTTTCTCATTTCACACAAGAACTCAATGAGCTTCACTGGTAAGCTGCAAAACAGATTATCTGCTTCATCAAAGGCAAGCACGCCCATAGCCTTCACTATTGAGTAGGTGGCACAACAAATTCAGTAGGCCACACTAACTCAAATTGGCATGGAAATGTTGATGATCGCAATTCCACCTCAGGCTATGTTTTCCTCTATGATTTGACCGGTCAAGCAAGAAGCAACAAGCCATTGATCTTTCAGCTATAGAAGCTGAATACAGAGGAGCTATCAACACCACTACAGAATCCATTTGGATCAAACTTATTTTGTCAGAGTTTAGCATTAGCAAGAACAGCTGCACAAAGCTGCAGGTGCCAGACATCCTCACCAACCCTTGACAGAGCAAGTAGGTTTATCTTTGAGCACTCCTACAAGCAAAGGAAGTTGTCCTTGGAAGAGAAGTAGTCTAAGTCCTCCTTCCTTCTTCATTGAGCATATTGTACATGGGGACCTAGCATGGCCTTGTTATCAACACCCATATCAGAGGTTTTGGTCTCCTTTTTCCAGCACTTACCTAAGTTGCACTTAAGGAGAGGCGTTGGTATTGTTATACACCTTAGTTAAGTTAGTTAGCCCATATTGTGCAGGATATAAGTATTTCTTTTTCCTAAAATACCTGAGATGGTAGTTGCACTTCTAGAAAGTCCAAGTTGGACTACATGAGTTGTCTTTTACCCACATGGCACAATTGGCATGTTGGCTAACCATATGTATTTAACAGGGCATTCAGTTTCTACAAAAGGATCGCTCCCTATCTCATTTGAGCAACTATATAGAATGTAAAAACTCCATGTAGAGGAGCTTATAGGAGCAATAGTTATTTTTCACATTCTCTTAGTGCTTACAATATTGCAGATTCTTGTATAAGGTTTTATGCAGTATGTGATCTTGGCTTTGTAAAAGGGTTGATGTGGTCTTATCAACTCTAAAGATCAATCTTCTCTCTAATAGCTGATTGCACCCTCTAAAAGGGTCTAAGGGTCTCCTAAGGCCAAAGAGACAAAACAACCTTATAAAAGCAATAGTATTCTTGATGAAAAGAAATGAGTTGAACGGGTGAATAGATTTCAGATGTAGTTATCTAAGGACTTGATGATCGCCTTAAACATCTGTGAATCATTTGGGCCTAACAGCAAATTTCCACCCTCCCAATAATCCTCGTCTTGAGAATCATTGCCTCAACCATCCATTCAAGGTCATTAGATGGGATGCATCCAGCACTTCGCCGGTATTCAATCACATTAAGTGCATTTGGTGATTGTTGAGGCTAACGATTGACATTCTTGCACCAGATTGCATGCATCTTTACTAAGCTTAGCAGATTCACTTCCCTTGAACAAACTGTTCCATCTTATTTTCAACCACTAGTAGCAATATCAATTTGTTTGTCTATGTTATATTATATAGATTAAATCCATTCTTATATCAGATAATGGCAGGGTTTAATTTATTTTTAATGTACTAAAAACATTTTAAAACAACATCATACCGTTTTAAGTCTGTAATAGACCATCACTCAATAGACCAGGCACACTACGACAGCATGATTCAATAATAAGAAAAATTGCTCCATCATTTTGAGAGATTTTGTAGTATGTATGGTAAATTCTATTTTATCATGGGTATTATTTTACTTTGGACACCAAAAATTTAAAATTTATTTTTGTAAAATATGCTAAACTTGTGATATTTTAATTTTCCAGCTCTAGCCTAGTTCATGCTAAGTTTATTACCAACAAATGGTTTGTGACTGCCCTACACCATGACCATAGTAAGGCAAGCTCAGTTATCAGCCACTGCGGGTTTCAGCTACCTCGCTGAGACAAGAAACGGAGCATGACTCGTGATTACCCTAAACCACATACAAGGAGGCTTAGGTATTGAATACTCTAAGGACTATCATTCATCAACCTCACTGGGGTAACAAGGCCTTTCATTTTTGAGGTTTTAAAGAATGAATGATATTATCTTAATGTCCACAAATACCTAAAATATGTTTATGCCTGCCGCCAAACTGTCTCAGGTTGAGTCACAAAGGCAAACTCCCCACGGTGGCCTCCTCCAAGCTACCGCTAATGCTACCCTTAGAAGGAGGAGAAAAAAAGCTAAAATATGTTTATAAAACAGAAGTACTATGATATACAGCAGATAAGATTCAAAAAGAAACTAAATACAAATTGCCATACTAGAAAAACTAATATATGAACAAAGCAAAGGAGTTGAACCAAAATATTTAAACAGCAACCCATAAGATATGGAATAGGTGCAAATAGCTCTACTAGAGAAGGACCTTTCAAAATTTTCCTTCATAAATTCAAACGTGTAATGAAAACATTTTTAGGTCAAATGTTGAGATACCTGCCACGTAATGGCATCTGACACAGCAAATGATTTAACTCCAAGTTTAGTGCATGCGACAGTTTCCCTTCTCCGTGTACTTCATCTGAGCGAGGTTCCTAGTATTAGTTATGAGATGGGCAGTGTTAGATAACTCCTTCCGCCATGCCACCACCCTTGGCCAAGGAAACTTGTAGCTTTCAGAATTACCTCCACTGCCTCCATTGATAAAGGATGGAAATGCAAATCCAAATGGAACGGATTTATTGCCGCCTACAACATGTTGTGCAGTTTGAGAGCGCAGAATTCTTGAAAAAGCCAAAGCTACAATCGTCACCATGCTTACGAGCTTCATGACTAATACACTTGAAATGAAATGAAATGAAATGCCCCCGGTACTGAAGTCACATGATAACCACAGCCATAGAGTTTTAAATTTGCGCCCTTCAAAATATTTTTTTCCTCCGCTATAAGCCTATTATTTTGTAACAAATGTGGCAACAGCTCATTAAGTTTTTTGAAGTGAAATCTACCAGTTCTGTAATTGTTGAAAGTAAACTTATCGTCATGTTTTCCACTTTTCCCACTTGCAAAGGCCACCTAAGTACACCATGTATCACACTTAGGAGGATATGAGCGGCTTGGATAAATTAATGAATAAAATATTTTAATAGCATCCACACGACCAAGCAGTCTATAGGACCAAAAGTACTAACTCAAAATGCGAACATGGATTGTCCGACTTAGCTTGAAAAATATTTGTTGCTTTTTTGATGTTGGATCTTGTATTATGATTCTTGATCCAAAAAAATGTTGTTTTTTCGAACCTAGTCTCTTCAAACAAAACGTATGGATTCTCCACTTTAAATTTGTCATTGTATTTGATTTGGATATATTATAATCAAGCACTCCATAATGTAGTGTCATCCTGTCTCCACCATCTCCAATGTACGAAATAGAAATGTTCTCTTTTCCCACTCTTCTTTAGGCATTTGTTCACCTGCCAGTTTCACATCGAAGATGATGTGAGCTAGTTCGAAGTTGGACTATTATGATTTTTCCTTCCATTTGATTTCTGCAACAATGTAGGTTGTTTCTGTCAAATCAGGTGTGCAATTAAATTATCTCATATAATACTCTTTCTTCCTCCCAAATTGCTTTATCTATGTGCTTACCTAAACTTTTCTCACATACATTTTTATTTTCCGATTAGTGTTAGTTTTAAGCAGGGTTGCACATTATAGCACCCCTACTACAAAGGTGCACATAGCTTCATGCCGAATACAGATACAGGTACAGCGTCGCTCGGATGCAACCCAAACACCGTACTTGGCTATATCCAAGCACGAACCTATAAATAGGCCATATCAGATATAACCGGATATGATATGTGAACTAATGGTAGTCAAATCTGATTTAAAAGTCGAAAAAAACTTGAATAAAAACTCCTCGTAAGGCTAAAAAAATAGATAACAAAGAAACTACAAACAAACTTCTAAAATGGATTTTTGCAGCAACAACGGAGGACGAGAAGGCTATTATTTCATTCAATCGATTTCTTTTGGAATACTCTACTTCTTTTCTTTTATTTTGTCTATTTTCCTTAGGCCTGCACAAGCAGCAAATTTTTGTATCAATGGAATGCCCAACTTCCTACCTTTGGTATGGGCTGGGTTAGTGTAACTTGTGTGTAATTTTAATCTAACGTATAACTTTATTTATAATTTAAAATTGATGATTACTATAAATGTATGTCTTTTAATTTATAATCTTGATTATTATACTACTTATATGTGTGTGTGTCATATCCAACCCTATCCATCTCAGTGGACCTTAAAAATTAGTTGTATTCAGTATACGATACCATATCCATATCAGTATCCGTGCAACTCTGTTTTTAAAACTGTCTTTGCAAGATTTACTGGGATATCTGACCACTCAAAGGTAGTATGTTTTTCCACCTTGACTCAGCTGACACGATCCATCTGACAGAAACTTGCAGCATCAGACGAGTTTGGCAATTATTGCAAAGACTTACTGCGGAGTGTGGGATATGCCAGCTAAATAATATATCAAAAAGACTTTTCAAAGAACTTTTTTAAAAGACATAAGACCATTTTGAGCTGCCATTTGTTCAGCAGTCATTTTCTGCAATTCATCATCACTCAGTGGAAAACATCAACCACTCTATGACAACATGATTCAATAATAAAAAAATTTCCATCATTTTGAGAGATACCTTTGTATGTGTGATTAACTCTGCTTCATGTTGATATTATTCTGCTTTGGGCACTAAAAATTTTAACATTTGTTTTTGTGAAATATGCTAAAACTTAGGGTATTTTGATTTTCCAGCTCTTGCCTAGTTTTTGCTGATTTCATTACCAACAAATGGCCCATGACTGCCCTATGCCCTGCTAAGGCAGGCTCAGTTATCAGCCATTGTGGCTTCCGTCTGCCTCGCTGAGATGGGCGACAGAGCATGGCTCATGATTGCCCTAATCCACAATAAGGTGGCCTTGGTTATCAGGTACTCTGAGGACTGACGTCCATCTGCCCCACTGGGGGTAACAGGGCCTTCCACTTTTGAGATTTGAAAGAATGAATCGTATTATCTTAATGTCCACAAATAGCCAGTGTTCCACAGGGTTTCAGTACGGGGGATGGGGGAAAGGTCTCGAAGACAGGGGACCAAGGTCCTTGGTTTGGGGACAGCGGGGACGGCGGCGGGACGGCGGTGCAAATATATATAGTACTTAATCATACCCTTAGAGTCTAATCATCCCCAAAGTCTACAGTTGCACCAAACTCCTCATCACTCAAACTGCTAGACTCCTCAAGGTCAAGCTCCTCCAAACCAATTCCAACCAACCCTGTCTATGCCACATCATCATCAATCTGAGATGGCTCCTTTGGCTCTACATCCCATCGGGCTGCTAGACTCTCCTTGTACGTAAGTGTGTTGCGGTCAATGAGACACAAGGCACTATGTACAGCTACAAGCTTCTCCGCCCTCCTAGAGGTAAGTTTGTTCCTCTTCATAGAGTGGATGAAGCCATAAGTAGACCAATTCCTCTCAGAAGTAGAAGAACTAGAAACTTGGGACAGCAAGTGAATGGCTTACCTTGAAGGCTTGATGAACGTGGTGAAAAATTGAAATTTGAACGGTTGAGCAGGGAAGACTTGGCACTTGCTCTAATTCTTGTTGTTATGTGTTGCTAATGTTGTCCCTCTTCCTTGCTAATGCTCTCACTCTTGCTTGCTAATGCTATTGCTCTCACTCTCGCTTGCTACTGCTATTGCTCTCACTCTTGCTTGCTAATGCTCTCACCCTCTCACTCTTGCTTTGAATTTTTGATTGTGATTTGGAGTGAGGGTGTAACTCTTATTTATAGATTTTTTGGAGTGCTTAGGGGGTGGGTGGGGCCCATTGAGTATTAGGGTTAGGGTTGGGGGCCAAAAATTATAAAACAAAATGATTTTTTCTAAAAAAACTTTTTAATAGCCTTGTGCCTCTGGGGACAATTGGGAGTCTCATGGAAGGGTCGAGAGACTTCTAGAAGACTTTTGAGGCGTCACGAGGATGTCCCCAAGTCCCCAAATGGAGGGACGTCTTAGAAATGTCCCCTCTTTGAGCGAAACATTTCAGGGCCGTCCTCATCGGCTAGTGGCGGTGGGGGCACAGCGAGGGGGCGTTTCCCAACCGTCCCAAGTCTCGAGGACAACTTGAGTCTCCAAGACATCACTTTCGAGGGGGACACGTCCGCATGGAACGCTGCAAATAACTAAATTATGCTTATGCCAACAGCCAAAATGTCTTGGCTTCGAGTAACAAATGCAAACTCCCCATAGTTCACTCCTCCAAGCTACCCTTAACCGTACCATTAGAAGAGGATAAAAGAAATAATTTTTTAAAAAAAAGATAAAATATGTTTATAAAAGAGAAACACTTTTCTATGCATTTACTAGTGTCAATTTCAGAAGGTGGAGCTAGAGTTATAAGATAACATTCAAGTAGCTTTTGTAACACTTTGTAAAGAGGTTCTTCCAAACGAACGTGTCCATTGTCTATGCGGATGAATAGAAAGGAAAATAGAGTCCTATTCATTAGTTGATTTCAATGTCTTAAGTACATTGTAAATTATATAGTCATATAATAAAAGATAAAGATATGTCTCTGTGATTATATTCTAGTTCATTTATCATAGGTTATACAAAGCTAGGATTAAAAAAGTTAACTAAACACAAATTGACAAACTCGGAAAAGAAAACGAACAAAGCAATCGGAGTAAACCTGAAATAATTTCACCGCAGCCGATGAGATATGGTATGGGTGCAAATAGCTCTGTGGGGGAACGACCTTTCAAAAGTTTTCTTCATAATTTCAAACACGTAACGAAACCATATTTAGGTGAAATGGTGAGAAACCTACCAGGTAACGGCGTCTGGCTTGGTATATGATTTGACTCCAAGTTCAGTGCATGCGACGGCTTTCCCCCTCCGTATACTGCATCTGAACAGGATTGCTGATACTTCCTATGAGATGGACAGTGTTAGATAACTCCTTCCGCCACGCCACCGCCTTTGGCCGAGGAAACTTGAAGCTTTCAGAATCGCCTCCACTGGTAAAGGATGAAAATGCAAATCCAAATGGAATTGCTCTATGGCCGCCGACAAAATGTTTTGCGCTCTGAGAGCGCGGAATTCTTGAAAAAGCCGAAGCCGCAGCCACCGCCATGCCTACGAGCTTCATGACTGCTACACTCGAAAAATGAAATGAAATGCCCCCTATAACGTTGATAATCCCCGGCACTCCCTGCGCAAGGGTTTTAAAAGCGCAGCCTTCAAAATATTTATTTCATGTGTAAACCTTATTTTGAAATGAAGTGGTTTACCTATTACGTCCATGAGGCCGAACGGTCCATGGGATCTTAAAATACGCTTAAACAAATCACTGAGTCGTCGAGTTTTAAAAAATAAAACATATTGGTTGTTAGAAAAATAGTTTGATAATTATTTAGAAAAATAAAACATATTGGTTTGATATTTTAAAAGAAAACCTCTCGTTAAAACTTTTTAATTACCATTTTAATTCCACAAAGTGAACTTGCTTAGTATTACTATTTCCTAACTAAATAATTATCAAACTATTTTTTATTTGGGCGTTTACTTTGAAGAAGGCATTAGGAAAGTGTCAAATTCGGTGGCTTAACTTTCTGAGTTGGATTTTAGATATTTTTGTAAGTCATAGATATTTACTATTCTTGAATCCACATCCTTTAAATGACATTTTAGACTTGGCAAAAACCATTCTTTGGTGCCCTTGTTTTTTGCGAGTGGCCGGCCGAGAACATCATGAGTGAACCATGAGTTAACACCGCGATCACTCATGATGTTCTCAGCCAGCCACTCCCAAAAACAAGGGCACCAAAGAATGGTTATTGCCAAGTCTAAAATGTCATTTAAAGGATGTGGATTCAAGAATAGTAAATATCTATGACTTACAAAAAAATCTAAAATCCTAGAACTGTAAAGTTAAGCCACCGAATTTGACACTTTCAAAGCAATGCCTTCTTCAAAATAAGCGCCTCGCGAAAAATAGTTTGATAATTATTTAGTTAGGAAATAGTAATACTAAGCAAGTTCACTTTGTGGAATTAAAAATGGTAATTAAAGTTTTAACGAGAGGTTTTCTTTTTTAAAATATCAAACCAAAAAAATTATGTTGGATTTTTTTAATGAATTTTGGTCAAAAAAATTCATGTTATTTTATCAAGTTTAGTTTTTTTAAATAAGGTGAGAAGATTGCTTGCTTTCACGTTGGCATTATATTTGATTTGGATGTCATTATAATTGTACATTTTATAGTGTCCCATTATAGCTCCACCACTTCCAAACTTACAAAATATGTATATTCTTTTTTTTCACACTTCTTTCATCGTTGTTTGCCTACCAATTTCAAATCTAAGATGATGTGAGCTTGTTTAAAGTTGAGCGATTAACATTTTTATCTTCCATTTGATTTCTACTCCTAAGTACGTTTTTCATCAAACATGTGTGATTAAATTCTTTCATATAATACTCTTTCTTGTGCCCAAGTTGTTTTGCCCATATGATTACCTTAAACTTTCTCCCACGTAATTGTTAATTTCCTAATTGGTGTTTGGGCATTCTTGCATGTCAATCCCATATTTTCTCATTCACTTGTTTTATTTTATACATACATTCTTCCTCCTAACTAAGGCTTCATCTATTATCAAGTTGTGCCATCGATGAGTCTCCATGTTTTTTGTCTTCTTTAAGCAACATGGCATTTGAATCATTACTTAAGCCTCTTGCAAGAAAGTATAGGTTTTATCTCTGTACAATTTCACATGAAACTAATGTTTTAATTTCAAGTTTTCTTGTTAGTAGGTGATTTTGATTTCTTTCTATACGTTTCCATTTTTTATATGAAAAGTTTCAACCCTAAATTTTACACATGTAAAGTATCATCGGCATGATAAGCAACCTAAACAAGGTTTGTTTGGTTTTCAAATCCCATATCTCTACTTTTTGCATATGTTCCATTAGAAGTCACCCACATTCCTTTATAATTGATTATAGCATGTTTAAATCATACACTTATATCCTTTAGCTAATTTAATTAGATATTTAATTAAATAAATAGCTAAATTATCCACTCACCCCGCACTTAGCTCCACTTCATCGTCCAACTCACTCAAGTTGAACTAGCCCACTCCACTCAAGTTTTAAAACCCTACAAAGGTGGAAGCAGCAATATGCACATGCAACTACCTCCTCGGGTAAAATCAAAAGCCAACCCAAAATATTCATTGCCCCTTAGATGAATATTCAAACCATCAACCGCATAAACCAAATCAACTTGTTAATTAGGAAAATGCATTCATAAACTTGTAACTCGTCAAACCTTGATCCGCAACCCATGGCCTCTCCTTCAATTGTAAATATGAGGCTCAATACTTTGCGAGTTCATCCTGGAAGCTTTAAGAATTTGCAACAAACCCTCTGCTCATTTGTCATTTGAATTTGTATACTTTGAAAGGTTGTTCACATGATCATTCTTTGCTCGTAGCATTCCTCTTCCATTTGGAGACAAGATTGGAGCATCCACACTAAACAATTCCACGAGATCCAAAAAGTGTAGTAACACTTTAGTTATCTCATTTGAGGTGGTAAGAAGACTCAAATGAATGTTTGCATTTATCTTTCATTACTTAATTCTTTGTTGCTTTTAGTTTTACTTGTTCACACCCCCAAACTAAGAGATTGTGAAAGTTTTTTGGTTCCACTTACTTCAAAAAGCTTGCAATATCTCCCTATTATCACATACAGTGCTTAAAACATTGGAGGAAGTAAAGAATTGAAATTATTACATTGAAACTTATAAGAAATTTGCACAACATTCTAGCTCAAATAATACCTATCGATGCTAAAATCTCAAGCAACGACTCCAAAAATGATAAGGTTCATTATTCATTCACTTTAGTTAATTATTTATTGAACCAAGACGACATCTAAAGGATGCATACTAAGGAAATAGAAAAAATATCTTTCGATTATCCTTCTATCCAAGTTTAAAGAAATAATCATTCAAAATATGTAATAATTCAGAAAAATAATAATAATTTAGGAAAACGACAATAAACTATTAAACTAAATGTTTGATAGTAATGAATAAGCCTTTAGCCAAATCACCCAATCTATAAGTTCTACAATTTATTTAATGAGGAAAACATAAAACAAAACAAATCTATGAAATTGTCAGAAATGTCCTCCTCCTTGGGTAAGAGTGGCCCTTGTCATTTCCTAAAATTTGGCTTTAAATTAATCAAGAATTACCAACACAGAGAGATTCAATAACTTTGATCAGTATCAACCAATTTTATGTTTCTTACAAAAATGATAGATAAAAAAATCAGCCTCTCTTAAAGCTTATAATAAGGTATTTGTAAGAAGTGTTTGAAGTTTAAAACTTCCAACCTCTCATGAATGTCAAACTACTTCCTTCATTCATGGCGGCTAATTTGAACAAAAGTCCTCATAGAATTAGCTTACAAATCCAACTTGCCGATCAACGAGTGGAAACTACTACATATATCCTACTCATAAGAAAATATAAACTTTTACAATTAGATAATTAACATCGGGAATTTCTACACAATAGATGAGAGAGTGATTATTCTTTCTTTGTCAATGAATTTTGAATAAATGACATTAGATCGCCATGTGTTTAGTCAAAGAACTTGAATTCGAGATCATCATGGACTACAAATTTTTTCTCAATCATAACTTGTTGTGTGGTTTAGAAGTCAATCACTTTTATCATTGGTTTGTGGCTTGCGTATGTTCAAGTCTAGAGCTTGAGGGTTTCCGTTTAGAGCTTTTTACAAAGATTGAGAGCTGATTGTTTTAGTTGTTTAGAATGATAACAATGGAGTTCAAATCTTCTTTACTTATGTAGACACAAAATCTATGCACTTGGGTACATTTCTAGGTCTTAAAGCATATACATGATTCCTAAGCAAGAAACTAGTGGTTGACAACTCCTTTTGGTATTTTGGTTGCTTTATCTCTTGCACTTTACTAAGTATATTTTTGGCTTTACACATCTTATAGTTATGTTGGCACTTGACTAATTTACCTTTTAATGACCTCACACACTGCTCGCCTAGGACATAAATGCCCAAGCACTCTTGTCCCTCCCGGTGATGAGCCCCGTTAATTCCTATGTACACCCGTGTTTTTTATGTCATCATTTTGTACTAAAAATAATATTATCATTTTGTAATTAATACTTTAATATATTTGAAAGGAAGCTTTGTGCATAAATATTGTTTATTGTCATCTTATATATGCTTCTTCAAATGAGTTTAAGTAAAAGGTGTATCTATTAACAATGAGGTTGAAGAACATATCTTAAGTGTAGCACTGGACTCACACAAGACCCAGTGCAGGACTGATTCACGCATTGGCACACGACTCACTCATACTGTCATACACTGGTGTAGGACTCCAGGGATAATTTTAGTGGCGAATATTCGTAATATGGCGAAAATTTCATTTTAGGAAAATTTGAAAAGGCGAATTATTCGGAGTGGGTCGGTGTCCTGTTCGCCTAAAATATAAAGTATATTTTTTTTGGGGGGTCGGCTTCGCCTTCATTTGAAAACATCTCCTATAAAAACCTATGTGATTCGCCGGGTAGTATACCTCAAGTAGCTTACCAAATTACCAATACTGTGAAATTTGAACTCGCATACCCTTGAGCACCAGAGATTCATATTACTGTTATCCTGTGATTGTTGACGCGCGACAAATGCAGTGTTGACGCGCGACAAGGGCAATATTGACGCGTGCGGCAAATCTTGATCGACGCACGACAAGAGCTGTCGCACGACAACAAGAGTCTGTCATTGACGCCGCAAAGAGCTATACTGACGCGCGACTTGGGCTAAGAAGTGACGCGCGACAGAGGAAGGGTTGACGCGCGACAGAGGTTGTGTTGACGCGCGACTTGGGCAGTGTTGACGCGCGACATCAGACAGTTCACCCGCGACAAGACCTCAGAGACTGGACAGAGTCGCTTCTTGGTTCTTTTGCTGACGCAGGACTATTTTCAGAATAATGGAAGGTGCCAGCTCAAAGAATACGAATAACCTAAAAGTAAGTAAGAAATCTCAGAAATCACTCTTCAAGTATTTTGGAAACTCTGCGGATACAGATAATGTAAATACCAATCATATAGATGCCACCAAAAAGAATCAGAATACTGACTGTGTGGAAGGTATTATTGAGGTGGACATGCATTACGCACGCATATCACGGTCAAACAAATGAAACCTACGATAATATGCCGAGATCTTGAAGATATTGTTCTGTTGGGGTGCAACCGAAGTGCGGCTAGATATCACGAGAGATACAAACACTCAAAGCAAAATGGAAGACAAAAATCAATATCAAACTCTGGTCAAGAAAGAGGAAACCGGTGATTGCGATATTGCTCAAAATTCTACTCAAAAAAGTAAAGCATTGAAAACGAACAAGAATATGTGGACCATTGGCGGGACATACAAGTTTGATTGGGCACTAAATTTCCATTTATTGAACTGTACAATCATCTAATTCGAAGAAATCCCATGTGAATGTACATGTAAAATATGTACGTGGAAATTGGGAAAGCAACAAAAATGCAATCTGAAAGTGGACACTATAGAAAAACATTGTGGAAAACAATATTTAATCGTATGAAGGGCGGATGCCGAGAAAATCAAAACACATAGGTGGAAAGCGAAAAGGAGTGCATGCATGTCGGATACGCAATGCGAAATATGAGGCGAGAGCGAGAAAAAAACACGGACATATGTTGGAAAAGGGAGGAACAATCACATCGCATATTGGTAAGATGAAAGAAACAAATCTACATGCAAAATTCATACAATTCTCTACTCTTTTTCAAATACTTAAAAAAGGAAGGGCGATGTCAGATTTCCTTGATTTCAAAGTTTTGTATCAATTTAACGGAATGCTGAATGTACCTCAGTCTCATTGGTCTGAGAGTAGTGGATGGGAAATGGCAAAATGCCTCTCGATGATAGAGAAGGAAGATTTGAAAGAGAATGTAAAAAAAGCAAACTTTATCTCTCTTTCAATTGATGAAGTGACAATAGTCGACAACACCGCATGGGTATGTATCCACATATATACTTTAGAAAATCATATAAGGACTCCTCATCTGTTGGGTGTTATGAAAATGGTTGAAAACTGCAATGTTGAAAACCTATATAAAATAGTTGTTTCTCATTTGAAAGATGTTCTTTGGTATGGTGATTATGAAATTGCTACGAAGTTGGTATGCGTTGGAGCAGATGGTGCATCTGTCATGCAGGGTCACCGAACAGGGCTGTGTGTTAGATTACAAACAACAGTGGCCCCATATATGCTACCAATTCACTGTATGGCTCACAGAATGAATTTAGCGTATAAAATGGTAAGCAACCACGAAAATGTTGCTAAATTAGAAGACCTCATAAGAGAACTTCATGCCTATATGTCAAGCAGCCCAAAGCGTTTTCTCGAGTTCCAAAAATTTGCAATTGGAATTACAGACGGCAAAAAACTTCTGAAGGATGTGGAGACTAGATGGATCTCTTTGTATGAACCAGCATGCAGAGTTCGTGAGGAGTATCCTTCATTGGTTGGTTTCATGCACAAATACCGTCATGAAGTTGATAGGGCAAGGGACCTGTTGTTCCGCTTAACTGATTTGGAGACTTTGCTTACATTGGTTGGTATTCTTCCAATGTTAAAGGAGATCAATACACTGATGAAGCATGCACAGGGCAGATTGATCTATATTGTGGATTTTATACGGATGAGGAAAATGGTATGTCAAAGTCTTGATATATTGTATTGTTCCCAGGATAGTTTTGATGCACCTGTTTTTGAAAATTGGAGAGATTTATTAGATCTTAAAAATCCTAACACCTTTTTGAGATTTAATATCCACGATCACCTATGCATCTCTGTTAATGGGAAGGAAATACCTATGCACATTTTGCAAAGACGTCAAGATATTACAGGATCGGAACGAGAAGATGTTCCTGTGACACGTAATTTGTTTGAGTCTGTGATAGTTGAAACCAGAATAAAGCTTAAAAAAATTTTGAAACCTTGTCATCGAAATTAGGGGAACGTTTCGTAAAGATAAAATTCGGAAGCCATGGGTGTGATGAATCCGAATTTTGGAATACGAGAAGGTGGCCGTGCAGACTTTGTCAGTAAGCATTTCCATAAATCAATGGGTACAATAATGGAACAATTTACAAAGACGTCGAGCTCAAGGGTACGGAAATCAAAGGTATCTTCGAATCCTGATTTATTAAAGTTTGATCAACCAATTTTGCAACAACAATGAGGAACCAATATAAGAATTTAGATCAACCTTCTGAAAGTGGTGCTATTACAAGGCTGTGGCGAGGAATCTATCAAAGTTCTATCTTACAAGAAGATATCAGTGAGTATTTCAGACTATATGAGTTATGCCAGACAATGATTTTGGGGTCTGTGGAGGATGAAAGAGTTTTCAGTGCATTGTCATTTATAAAATCAAAGCGAGAAACAGTTGGATAAAAATCTGGAAAGTTGCATGAGGTGTTACGTTTCACGATACTCCCTCGAAACCTTTCCGTTTGACAGAGCAATTGCGCACTGGAATTCCCTTTGCGAAAGAAGAGGTGTAAATAATACAGCTACAAGTACAAATATTCCCAACCTTGAGAGTGTAATTGGCTCTTCGTCACATTCTACAGAAGACAACATCGACTTTGATGAAGCTATTGATAATGGATTGTTTCAACTTTAAGTAGGTATCTTCTTTATCTATCTTTTATCTTTATCATTAAAGATGTTACAGGTCTATATACTAAAAATGTCAGGCAATTCACCCATCTATCTACTAATCCATTTCTCATGTTGGATTTTTTTAAAACACAGATCTAGCGCATTACCAGTGGCAGTGATGATTTCAACTTTAAGCAGGTATCTTTTTCCCCTTAATCTTATTGTTTGTTACTATTCATTTTTTGACAGAGCAATTGCTCACTGGAATTCCCTTTGCGAAAAAAGAGGTGTAAATAATACAGCTACAAGTACAAATATTCCCAACCTTGAGAGTGTAATTGGCTCTTCGTCACATTCTACAGAAGACAACATCGACTTTGATGAAGCTATTGATAATGGATTGTTTCAACTTTAAGCAGGTATCTTCTTTATCTATCTTTTATCTTTATATACTAAAAATGTCAGGCAATTCACCCATCTATCTACTAATCCATTTCTCGTGTTGGATTTTTTTAAAACAAAGATCTATATCATTACCAGTGGCAGTGATGATTTCAACTTTAAGCAGGTATCTTTTTCCCCTTAATCTTATTGTTTGTTACTATTCATTTTTTCAGCTCTGGTTATTATTAAAGATGTTACAGGTGTATGTATTTACATTTAGTTAAATACAAAAATTTTATTTTTTGAAAACGTGGGTTGACATCCGTCCGAGGAAGCTGTTACTTCTCGGGACTGACAATGTCAGGCAACTCACCCATCTATCTACTAATCAATTTTTTGTGTTGAATTTTTTAAGACAAAGATCTAGCACATTACCGGTGATGATTTCAATTTTAAATAGGTATCTTCTTCAACATAATCTTATTGTTTGTTACCTTACATTTTTTCAGGTCTTGTAATCATTAAAGACATTACAAGTCTAATTCTTTATATTTACATTTATTTAAAGATATTGTTGGTCTATATATTTAAAGATGTTGCTGGCACTTCTCAGGACTGACAATGTCAAGCAACTCACCCCTCCATCTACAATGTCATGTGAAACAAAGATCTAGCACGTTACCCTTGATGATTTTGATGATTTCAATTTTAAATAGGTATCTTCTTCAACATAATCTTATTGTTTGTTACCTTACATTTTTTCAGCTCTTGTTATCATTAAAGACATTACAAGTCTAATTCTTTATATTTACATTTATTTAAAGATATTGTTGGTCTATATATTTTAAGATGTTGCTGGCACTTCTCAGGACTGACAATGTCAAGCAACTCACCCCTCCATCTACAATGTCATGTGAAACAAAGATCTAGCACGTTACCCTTGATGATTTCACAGCAATCTAATACGCAAGAGGTAAGCTAAACCCTAGCATATTTGCAATTATGATTAATTTCTTACCAGTGATGATTCTTTCTTGATTTCTTAGAATTATATTTAATTTATTTTTAAATACAAGTCCACATAAAATTCACATAAAATTTGGGATAAACAATACATTATACGATTTTAAATATAAGTCCACATAAAATTCCTCATCATCCATATATATCATATCATCACCATATCATTATCATATCCTCATTATCATCATCTATCATTAATTATCAATTATCATCATTCATCATCTACGTCCACATACAATTCATGACAATGCAAATAAACAAGAAACATACATATAATTCATGATAATCACCATCTAATGCAATTAAAATTAAAGATTGTATGTAAATCCATATAATTAAATTCAAATACCATAGTACATACTCAATAGTAGAAGTTTTCAAATTCAATATTTAAAGTTTCCTCAATAATAAAAGTTTCTAGTTTTCAAAACCCTCTTTTTCTTTATTCAATTCTACTCCTCTGCACTATTTCCCAACGGCTTCTTCCACTGTGGCTGAACCTCTTTCCCCAACACCAGAAATCTCCATGCGACAGCAAATTTGGATCAGCTGCAGCGTATAAACTATCCCGTTGCCAATAATTTTCATTGATTAGAACCTTTAGCCCTTCTGTCCCATTCTATAAGCTGATTGATATGAGGAAGCATCTCCATCTTTCTCATCAACCCACACAAAATCTTTTTTGTGCTTGTCCAGATCTATGAAATACTCCTTGCCCTCTTTAGAGGTACTTGTGCCCAAACCCTGTATGGTCCAAGCAACAAGTGATACCTAATCAGCAAGTGAACAAAACCAGAACTCGAAAACATATAAAGAGGAAACAAACTAGCATTACTTTGTACTATATGGTCCAGCCGGTTATCGATCCACTCAATGATTCTCTCCAAGCTTCATACTCAGGAATTGTGTAGAAAGATAACACATTTCCATTTTTGTGAGTTGCCTACATCAACATGTGCCGACATTAGACATGGAGATACATAACATCTGGAGGCTTAGAAAACAAATATAAAAAGTCTCGAAACACAACCAAATATACAGGGGGAACATTTACAGAAACTAAACAGCGCTATACAAAGATCATGTACCTGGTCTGTCATTATCATCAGATGGCCATATCTTAAAGATTTAATGCTGTCATATATTTTATCTTCCTGTAGACCAAGGATTTTTTTTCTATTTACTATCTCTTTATTCTCCATTTGTTGGTGAGTGGTAGCTTCCCAAAAAATAGATATTCCTGCCACCTGATAGGATAAAGATAACTAAAATAACAAAAAATTAAATTGGAAAGTGATGTCGAAACATGTCACAATACTACCAAATTCAATATTCACATTTCCCTGATTCAAGCCACAAACACTTACAGCGACATCAATTAATTTCCCCTTCTTGGTTCCATCAGTTTTCTTAAGATTTTTTTTTTTTTTTAAACTTTTCCACTGCACTCATCAGGTCAAACAAAGTTACAAAGCCCATCTTAGATAACCTGACCAAACAAAGTTGCAAAGATAGATAAGCATTTGAATCAACGCATTCCTGGAGCCACTGTCAAACCTTGCATTGACCTCTAAGAATCCTTTAAGAAACAATGTGTTATACTCTTCCTTACTATGCACAAATCTTATGACAAGGTAACATCAATATGAGATTTCTCAACTTTATAACATTTGTAGATACTCATTTTTCCCTACTTTGAGCATGAATCAGAAGTATAACCTCTATTACACAATACATCTTCTTGTAGTAGCAATACATTCTTGTCTCAACACCATGATAGACCACATAATGACATATAGAAACAATGTGTTATACTCTTCCTTACTATGCACAAATCTTATGACAAGGTAACATCAATATGAGATTTCTCAACTTTATAACATTTGTAGATACTCATTTTTCCCAACTTTGAGCATGAATCAGAATTATAACCTCTATTACACAATACATCTTCTTGTAGTAGCAATACATTCTTGTCTCAACACCATGATAGACCACATAATGACATATAGCATGACATTTGGGTCTTGACAGACCTTGAGCTTTTCTCAAAGATGTGAAAACATTTCTTAAGGCATAAAACAAGGTCCTCTTAATATGTCACCTTTTAGAACTACAAGACATTGATGAATCAACACCTTGACATGGTCTTATACCACTTTTAGAGAATTATAAATCTCCTTGATGAAATTCTTTCACTTTGTACATCATGAAGCACTGATAATTTTCATCACCAACTAGGACTGAGTCAGCTTGAAGCACTGACAGAGTAACTTGCACTTGACAATCCAATATTCAATTCATGAATTCCTTAACAAGGATGAGCTTTACCAACTAGATAACTTGGATATCGGATAAAGGTCATTCATAAAATCCAAACACACTTTGAAGTCCTCAACACGTTGAAAAATCATAGTACAACACAGATTCTTAACCTATCCACCTTTTACCAACTATAGACCTTAAGTCTACTTTCATAGACAGTATAACCCCACAGATACAATTAAAGTCCCACGACATAATTTTCAAGATAATTAAAGTCCCACAAGATATTTAGGCACTAAATTTTACATTATACACATTAAATTGATCATCGTCTTTCATCATCATCTATCATTGATTATCAATTGTCATCATTCATCATCTACGTACACATACTATTCATGACAATGCAAGTAAACAAGAAACATACATATAATTCATGATAATAACCATCTAATCACCATATAATTAAATTCAAATAGCATAGTACAAACACAATAGTTGAAGTTTTCAAATTCAATATTTAAAGTTTAGTCAATAATAAAAGTTTCTAATTTTCAGAACCGTCTTTTTCTTTAGAAAACTCTGCTCTGCTCTCTTCCCCAACGGCTTCTTCCACTCTGGCTGCACCTCTTTCCCCAACACCAGAAATAACTCCTGAACTTATAAGATCTTCTGCAGCACTGTCCAGATTTTTTATAATTCTTTCTTCTTGATTTGTTGCATCTCCATGCGACAGCAAATTTGGATCAGCAACTGCTTTGGCTTTGAACAAGATGTCAGGGTCGAGACCATGCTCTTTAATTATCCGCTTTAGTGTATTGTTTTGTTTGTTAACCAAAACAATATTTTGCTTCAAATTTTTTGCTGCGGATAAGCTGTTCTTTGCTGTTTCCAAGTGAACTTGCAAAACCTTCGCCTGACTCTTCAAATTTTCATATTTCAACTGCACAAAAAGAGTAACGTCAATTCAAAATATTAATGTAAATTCAAAATTTCAAATTAACAAAAATGATTGTTTGAATGTAATAGTACTTACAACCGCTCTATCTCTTTCGGCATTTGCGATTGATACCAAATCCTTGTCCTTTGACCATTTGTTAAAATATGCCTGGGCCTCGGCACTAATATTTTCCAATTTGTTTAGTGCCTTATCTAAAATGCCATCTTTATAGTCGTTGTTAAACGTGACAGTCCCACATTTTACTTGGGTAAGTAAGGAATCCATCTTCGCAGGTTGATTCTGGACTGCAGCGTATAAACTATCCGTTGCCAATAATTTTCATAACGACTAATAATCTCATTGATAAGAACTTTAGCCCTTCTCTCCCATTCTATAAGCTGTTGGATTTGAGGAATAATAAACTCACTGACATGGGATTGACAATCATTACCAATTAAGTTCTCCAAAGGAAAAGGTGGAAAC